>CM021109.1:435165214-435286979 GCA_007115665.2 Sequoiadendron giganteum | reverse complement strand
GGGAGGGGGAGAGGGAGAGAGAGAGACGGGGAGTTGGAGTGGGAGTGGGGGAGGGGGTTGAGAGTCAGAGAGGAGGGGGATAGAGTGGGAGAAAGAGATAGGGAGGGGAGGAGTGGGAGAGAGAGAGGGGGAGTGGAGGGGCAAGGAGAGAGGGAGAGGGGGAGCAAGTGGGAGAGAGTGGGGATATGGAGAGGGAGAGAAAGGGAGTGGGGAGAGGGAGAGGGACTGAGATTGGGACTAGGAGAGACGAGGAGTTTGGCTAGATCCCAAGAGGCTTCATGATTCCAATAGGGTTGGGTGGAAAGAAAGCCTTACTCCTCAGTTTGTATCCTTGTGGTATCTTGACCTAGATGTTGATGTTCACTCCTTGAAGCTACTACTTGAGGTTGTGTTGTTAATTATAAGAAATATGGACTGCTAACAATGACTTGTACTTTTAATTTGCATTTTTTATTTATTTGCCTTACTTTGAACCTTTGTTATGTGTGTACATTACATATCCTTTCACCATATTACATTTAGGTGAATTTGACTTAGCTTAAATTTTCATAGTTTTTTTTTATTTTAATTGAATTTATTATCAAATTTGATTTACTTGATTAAAGTATTATATTGTTTGAATATCTTATTTACTATTGCAAGCATTGTATTTTAGTAAAGGATTGTAAGTCTTGTTCTCTTACATTATTACAAAAACATAAAACATAAAACACTTTCTATTCTTCTAACATTACATTAGCATATTTGTCTTGTCATCACCTTCTAAAAAAGACGTTCTCTTCTTTTCTTATGCCATTGATAGATGTTTCATTTTTTACCTTTGGTATCCCTTCTTCATAATATATGGAGCTAATTAAAATAGTTCAAATGGTGGAAACTAAATTAAATAGCTCACACAAAACCACTAGTAAACACTCTTCACAAGAAAAAATAATCTTGCAAAAAATATTGCAACACAAGTTTGTAACTTGCAACCAACAGTCTAGAATTCAAATAAAATTTGCAAATGAAATTACAATAGTTCTATAAGGACAATGAGGTTGCAGCAAGCCCTAAAAAAAATTAGAAATCACTATAAAATGGTTTACAACAACAATCCAAAACCTTGCAACAAAAGGTTTCTCCAACACCTGCAACAACAATCCCTCAATACAACTACAACAACTCAAATATACAACCATTGGTGATGTTCTTGGCTCTACAACAAGCCTCCAATCGACAAAAACACCATTAAAAACCCCTCATGGATGTATCCCATGCCTCCATGTGTCTTATTCTTCAATCTAGAAAGAGAGATCCTTCAAATGAATTGAGTTTTCCTTTTACACAAACTATCTTTCACATGAAATGAAATTTGAATGCATTTGATTGAATTTCTTCACATTCCAAACCCATTTCTAGAAAATCAACGCCCACCTCTTGAAATCTACAATTAAATTAAATGGAATCAAATAAATAAAATAAAATAAACTTTCCAACTTTAGGACTTGTTGATTATGGAAGGCAATGCTTTTATTGCTTTCTTGTTTTCATGAATGAAAGCAAAAATCTAATTTTCCAAACTTGGGCACCCAACTCCCGATTCCCTATTTTTTAGGAGTTAAGGAATTTAAAATTTGGAGTTACAAGTCAAATTAGTGGTCTCCAAGAAACCCATGCTTTCATTACTTTTTTAGGCTTTTTTGCTTTCAAGGCAGATTCTCCATTATCTCCACCCATCTTGTCTTCTTGAAATTTTCTCCAAACTTGAAATTTAAATTTACAACATGGCATAACATCTAAATGCACATCAAAATTTGAATTTCACATGACAAACATGAAATTCAACTCACAACAAAAATTGAAATTAAAATCAAACATCATTTGTTGACAATAGATAGCAACAATGCGTGGATTCTCCTGCATCAAATACTCACGATAGAAAATAAATGTTTCATGAGTGATTAATTTAAATATTTGTATACTCTGTGTCTATCTTGGATCCACCTCTACTCCTTGTTTATTGGAAGTTTTCTATTCCTCTCATCTTGCACCTTCACATTAGTATTCCCTTTCATCTTTCCTCCTTTTCTCATCCCCGTGGAATACAAATGATCAAACTCTACCTCCCACCAATGTGTTTTATCAAAGTGAAACAAATCAATGGTATTCATACCTTCTTCAACACAACATGTGTCTTGTATTACCTTTCTTGTTGCTATACATCCTTCTTCTTTTGCCATGTATTCAATGCAACTTGTCACTTTGTTGGTGCCTTTAGAAAAACACTCTGCTGCTGAAAATTAATTTTCTACACCCAAAACAATGTTAGAATAATAATCTTGTGACTCAACATCCACCTTCTACAACAAGTTATCAAGTTCTTCTATTAGGGAATCTTCACTTTCATCCTTATTCTCATCAAAAAATAATAAAAAATAGAAATTACCTCATTACCTTTGGTTGCAACCTTTGTATTATCTGAAATTTTCTCATTCCACTCTCTTTTGATTGCTTCCAATTACATTAGAAAATCCTCCTCACCTTCATCATTTTTCTCTAATTGTTTCAAATCATTAACCAAACAAATTCCAACCTTGCCTCCTCTCTCATACAATGGCTTCAACTATGTTGAACTCCATCATTTGTCAAACTATAAGTGTTCACACATCCATCATGCACTGCTTTCTTGTCAAACTGCCATAGTCTACCCAACAACAAATGACAAACTGCCATGCAACCATGAGATCCTGTACGGATGTGGGCGCCTCTTTCTCTCCAGCTGCAACTTCTCAAACACCTTTGTAGATACAATATTATCAATAATACCACCATCAATAATGAAATTACAAAATTTACCTTTGCATTTGCATCTTGTCTTAAACAAACTTGTCATTTGAATTGATTTGTCATCTTCATTCAAGAGGGTTCTCCTCGCCATCAAAGTTTCACCATCTTCCACTTCTTTGAAATGTCTTGAGTGTGCATCTTCTCCATTTATGTTTTTTGCTCTATTATGATTTTTAGTTCTTCTTGGCCCTTCCTCTTCATGAGGGCAGTCATATGCTCTGTGACCTTCTTCCCCACATCTAAAACAAATTATTTTGTAATTTCCTCTTTCAAATCCTCTACCTGATCTTCCTCTTCCTCTAAAATTTTGATCATAGGATCTATTTGAGCTTTCACATATTTCATCCTTGAGGTCCTTAATTTCTCTAATTTGTTGTTCATCCTCTTTTTGCTACACATAAACTCTATCCTTTCCCTTTTTTTTATTCTCAAATCTCTTGCTCATCCTTTCTTCTATCTTCAATACTATTTGATAAGCATCTTCCATTGTCGCAACTCTAACTAGTGTCATCTCCTCTTGTATACTTGACCTAAAAATATTAAGGTACATCTTGCAACCTTCTCCTTGGTTGCTTCAAAATGTCCAGTTCTAATGAATATTATGTGAAACTCTTTTGTGTACTCCTTTACAATCTTACTTCCTTGCTTCAAGCTTTGCATCCCTTTAAGAAATTCCAGCTCATAGTCTACTGGAATGAATTTCCTTTTCATCTTCTCTTACCATTTTTTCCCATTTGGTAATTTTATTTTTTCTTTTTCTTCCTCTTTCCAACTAGTTTTCTCTCCACCAGATTGAAGCATGTCCCTTGAATTTTGTCTTGGAAAATCTAACTCGGTCTGGGTCTTTGACTTCCTCAAATTCAAAATAATCTTCCACATCATTTATCCAATCTGTTAGTTCTTTTGGATTCAAATTTCCATTAAAGTTAGGAACATCAGTACTTGGTTTTTTTCTCATTTTTTTTAAAACTCTCAATAATGGATCCCTTACAACTGTTGCAACTTCTTCTCTATGTTCAGTATTTAAACTAGCATTCTTTGTTCTTTCATCTTCATCATCACTTCTTAGGTCTGTTGTTCTTGCTAATCCTTTCCTTATCCCATTTTGTAGTGTTTCAACCTGCCTTCTCAGGGCTCTAAAATCATTCTCTTAATAAATTATCCCCTCTTCCCCTACCTCTACCATGATGGGCTCCTCTTCCATCCATTTTTATTTTCAACACCCACAACACAATCTTGGTACAATTGCCTCTCTTCGATGGTATTTTACACACTTAGAATCGACTCACTCTGATACCACTAAAGTATGAAGCTAATTAAAATAGTTCAAATGCCAAAAACTAAATTAAATAGCTCGCACAAAACCACTCGTAAACACTTTTCATAAGAAAAACTCTTGCAACAAATATTATAACACTGTTTGCAACTTGCAACCAACAATCTAGAATTCAAATAAAATTTGTAAATGAAATTACATCAGTCCTAAAAGGACAATGAGGCTGCAACAAGCCCTCACAAAACTTCTGGAAATCACTACAAAATGGTTTAGAACAGCAATCCAAAACCTTGCAACAAAAGGTTTCTCTAGCACCTACAACAACAATCCCTCAATACAACCTCAACAACCCAAATCTGCAACTACTGGTGATGTTCTTGGCTTTGCAACGAGCCTCCAATCTACAACAACACCATTAAAACCCCTCATGGAGGTATCCCATGCCTCCCTGTGTCTTCTTATTTAATCTAGAAAAAGAGATCCTTCAAATGAATTGATTTTTCCGTTTACACAAACTGTCTTTCACATGAAATTAAATTTGAAAGAATTTGATTGAATTTCTTCACATTCCAAACCCACTCCTAGAAAATCAACGCCCACATCTTGAAATCTGTAATTAAATTAAATGACATCAAATAAATTGAATAAAATAAACTTTCCAACTTCAAGACTTGTTGATTATGGAAGGCAGTGCTTTTATTGCTTTCTTTCTTCCATGAATGAAAGCAAAAATATGTTTTTCCCAAACTTGGGTGCCCACCTCCTAATTCCCTATTTTGTTGGAGTTAAGGAATTTCAAATTTTTATTTACAAGTCAAATTAGTGGTCATTAAGAAACCCATGCCTCCATTTCTTTTTCAGGTATTTTCTCCATTATCTCCACCCATCTTATCTTCAAATTTTCTCCAAACTTGAAATTTACATTTACAACATGGCATAACATCTAAATGCACATCAAAATTTAAATTTCATATAACAAACATGAAATTCAACTTACAACAAAAATTGAAATTAAAATCAAACATCATTTGTTGACATGAGATAGCAACAATGTCATGGATGCTCTTGCATCACTTCAAGTGATGATGAAGCCAACACTCGTACCTCTTCCAAGATATGTGTAACAACCACAACCTTCTAACAAGGAATTTAAATGAAATTTTAACCATAAATTAAAAAGTAATTATTTCATAAAAATAGGACATAATTATTTTTATCAACAATTGAAAGTTACATTTGCATAATTGATAACATAAGCATAGCATAATAATTCCATTTCCTTTTCAAAATGGTAAGTATAAATTGCTTTTCTTTTCAACATTTTCCACATGAATTTTTTCAATATATAATATGAAAAATTAAGGAACAAGGTCATAGATTCTTATCTGGATACTTTTCTTTCTTTCTTTCAGTCTCCCAAGACATTGCATGCCATCTACAAAAGGGAGAGGATCACCCAAGTGATTTTCCTCCAACCATGGACTAGTGGTGCCTCACACACCTTCCTAACTAGAAGTGGCCCTACCCTTCAAGGAAGGGAATAGTTAAAAACCCTATAATAATTTCCATCTGAGCTCCGATGTTGTGTCCAAATTAACGAATACTATCAAACAACTATGGAGGCCTTCTAACTATGAATGAAAACTCAGATTGTATTAAGTATCTAGAACACGGTGAATCGACAAGTGCAAGAAAAGATGACCATTAATTCAAGCCCTTATAAATCCATAAGGAGCTTACCATTCAATTATTCTTTGGTTATTTATACATATTATGATGCCTTTTATGCCATCATCTTGACATACCTATGTTCATTCAAAAATATTTATCATGTCACACATACATAGAAACAACATAGTTCAAGCCAACTAGAGGATCACTTCCTCTTAAACAATAACTAAGACTTCCAAATACCAATCATAAGGTTGGGTTCATAAAACAACACAAAAGATAATGGGGGTTTCCAATATGTGACAATATCAAGTTAGTGATAATATTTCACATGTGCTCAAGCCTCATAAGCTCATACTCAAGTAGTATAATGTACTATGTGTTGATAAAAAATTGTCTCAAAATTGTTGCCTTAGAAGGCATCAACCTCGGGTTCATTAGGTTGACAGTTGAGTTTTGACGAGATGGAGTGACAAGGCTCCTCAACATCCTGATAAGCCTTCCACAAGTTGGTGTTAAGTGCTTCGTCGTGTTGACAGTCACATTTCGACAAGACGAATTAATAAGTCTACTCAATAAGCGCTTGTCTTATCGCTAAGTATCTTTGGAGTTTGCATTGGCAATGAAACTTCATCGACAAGACAAGTAACTACCGATGGGACATAATAAATAGTCCCTTTGATGTATTGATGACTGCTCTGTCAGATCAATAGGTCAATGTCAGAGGGAGTCACTTAGGTATCCCTTCAACATCTCAATGGGAGGCTAGGTCTCTTCGTTAGACGGAATGATGGACATTGTCAGGATGTTGGTAATGGTCCCTTCGATATATTGATGAAATGAAACCCACAGAGTGTCAATAAAGGTGAACGCTGGTGATGTTGATGACATGGATGATGCATAAGCGGTGGGGACCACCCGTTCGAGTCTACAAGGTTTGTCGGTGAGATATCATCCTATTGGTGGGAGGTGTTACAAAGTCTCTCCAATATCCCAGTGGAAGGTGCAGGAAAAGGATGGAATAGTATGTGTATCAAAGTGATAGCGAGGATTCAAAGAGACAAGGTTTCTTGTCTCTTTGAAATTAAGACTTTAAGGGAGCTAGAAGTGGCAATAACTATTCAGTTCAGTATGGAAGTTGAAACGACAACGCTTGTGAAGTTGTATGTAATGCGGTATTGCATTGAGTCAATCGAAGATTGAAGTGAATTGTAATGTAATGATTCTGGATTCATTTTGTGAATTTACACCTATTAGAGTATAGCTTTGCACTTGTATGTAATTTCCATTTAATTATAATACAAGAGATCTATGCTTTGGTGTGTGGGTTTTTTCCCAAGAGGGTTTTCCCACGTAAAATCTGGTATTCATTCTTTATTGTCTATTTTGTTATTCATATGTGCATCTTAAATGAACTGTAATTGTAAAGTTTTAAAACATTTTATGTATCTCTCTTAAGGATTAGTATTAGGAAGGTGTATTCCACACTTTGCTTTCCTTTCAGTTGGTATCAAAGCTTGACTAGCTTTGTTGTCCTTGTGGGTAAGACGAGTTTTTTGTGTTGATATTATTTAGTGGGAGTTTTACAAATAAATCTAGTCGTAATCTTATTGTAGATTTAAGATGGTGAGCACATTTGGAAGAATAGATATTGAGAAGTTCAACAGTGGTAATTTTGAGTTGTGGAAACTCAAAATGGAAGGTTTGCTCCATGGATCAAGGGTTATGGGATGTAGGGTCCTCTAAAAAATGATCAAAAACATCACATAATGACTGGGATGCAAAGGACCAGAAAGCCAAGGGTCTGATCAGACTATGCTTGGTTGATTCAGTTCTCTTGAACGTCCATGAAGAGAAGATGGTGAAACTTATGTGGAAGAAGTTTGGTGACATTTATCAGGGAAAATCTCTGGTAAACAAGTTATTCCTAAGGAAGAAGTTGCATTCATTGAAGATGGAGGAAGGTGCATCTATTGTAAACCATTTTAATGCATTTAATATGATCATTGCTTAGTTGGGGTCTATTGGTGTGAAGATAGATGATGAGGATTGTTGCATTATCCTATTGTGCTCATTACCCGACACATGGGATCACCTAGTAATGGCTATTAGGAGTACAACCACTTTCAAGATGGAAGATGTGGTTGCTTCGTTGTTGTTAGAATAAATGTGAAGGAAGTATTCTGAGATGGTCAAGGAGGCCCTTGCTATTCGAAGAAGATCAAATACGAAAGGCAAGAAAAAAGAGAAGAATTCTAAGTCAAAGTCAGAGGAGAGATCACAGTCTTCTAGTAAAAATTCAAAGGTGAAATACAAAAATTGTACGTAGACTAGACATATCCAAAAATATTGCAAAGAGGAGAAGAAGAAGAAGAAGAAAAATAGTTCTTCAAAAAATGAATCTTCTTAGAGCGATGCAGATGCCTTCATAGTAGCCTTGGTGACTCAGGCATCTGATGATGTTTGACCGATTGAATTAGGTGCATCCTTTCACATGACCTCTCATAGAGATTGGTTCTCAAAGTATGAAAATTGTGTTGGTGGAATGATGTATCTGGGTGATGATTCTCACTTGGAGATTGTTGGTCATGGAAGAGTCAAAATATAGTTTCCTGATGGAAGAGTAAAATGAATCAATGATGTGATTCTTATACTAGATTTGGCTCAAAAATTTCTTTCTGTAAGTAAGCTTAATGATGTTGGTGTGCAATTTTATTTCTCAAATGGTGTGTGTAGAATGACTAGAGGCTCTATGGTGCTAGATAAGGTTGGATGAATTGGAACTCTTTATAAGTTGGATGTGTGTGCAGTGCAGTGTAATAGTGCTTCTGCAAAGTCAAGTAATTTTGATCATGTAGAGAAAGGAGGTGCTATTCCTATTGGCACAAAATCTTTGGAGATGAAGCTCCCAATAGAGAAAAAAATGTTGTAGCATCAAAGACTCAACCACATTGGTGAAAAAGTCTTAAAAGCCTTGAAAAATAAAATCCTGGTTGAAGGGCTTGATGATTGTAATCTCGAGTTTGATTTTTGTGAACATTGTATATATTGAAAGCAACACCGTGTTTCATTTTATTTTAGTCCTCATAAATCTTCTAGAATTTTGGATTATATTCATGATGATGTGTTTGGTCCAGTTAATGTTCTTTCATTATCAAAATCTATGCATTTTGTTTCGTTCATAGATGATTATTTGAGAAAGACATTTGTTTATTTTATCAGAAGTAAAACTAAAGTTTTTAGTCAGTTTAAGGAATTTAAAACCTTGGTTGAAAATCAAACTGGTAGGAAAATACAGTGTTTGAGGACGAATAATGATGGTGAATTGTGTTCAACATATTTTAATAAGTTTTACAAAGACCAAAAAATTAAAAGGCATAGGACTACTCCTTACACTCCACAGCAAAATGGAGTTGTAGAAAGGATGAATAGAACGCTAATGGAAAGGGTGAGAAGTATGCTCAGTAGTGCTGGTTTGGAATAAAAGTTTTGTGCTGAGGCTGTAGCTACAACAAGGCACTTGATTAACAGATCTCCCACTTTGGCGCTCATGAACAAGACTCCTATGGAAGCATGGCCTAGTAAGAAGCCCTCTTTGAGATACATTAGAGTCTTTGGTTGTGAGGCATATGCATATGTGCCCAGTGAAAAGAGATCTAAATTGGAGAGAAAAGTAGTAAAGTATATCTTCATCAGTTATGGAATAAGTGTGAAATGGTACAAGCTTTGGAACCCAGTTACAAAGAAGGTGTTATATAGAAAAAGTGTGATCTTCTGTGAGTTGAAACCTTCTACAACTGATCTACAACCAGAGGTGAAAGAAGCAGAAAAGGAGGTAGTTGAAGTTTCCCTTAATCTAGATAAGGATGAACTACATACTCCTGGTGGACTTGTTAGTGATGAGAGCTCAAGCAGCTTTGAAAGTTTTGAACGAGAAGAAAAACCTCCACCTCATCTGATGAGGAGGTCTACGCGTACTAAGTGGCAACCTAAAAGGTTTGGATATTCTATGTTAAATTCTAGTTGTGCCTATGCTTTGATTGCTAACACTAATGAGCCTAGGACTGTTAGAGAGGCTATGGGTATGTTTGATTCAAATTCATGGTTGGAAGCCATGAATGAAGAAGTGACATCATTGAAGAAGAATGAAACATGGGATCTAGTACCTTTGCTTGAAGGATGAAATTTTGTTGGATGTAAATGGGTGTTCAAGAATTAGATTGGTTTGGATGGTAGTATTGAGAAGCATAAAGCAAGGCTAGTTGCGAAAGGATATTCCTAGGTGGAGGGGATTGATTATGGAGAAATATTTCCTCCTGTAGCTAAGCCGACTTCTATCATATTTTTGTTATCACTTGCAGTTGCATATGACTTAAAGATCGAGTAGATGGATGTGAAGACAAAATTTCTTCATGGTGATTTGAAGGAAGAGATTTATATGTCCCATCCAGAGCACTTCATTGAAAAAGGTAAGGAAAACCTAGTTTGCAAATTAAAGAAATATTTGTATGGTTTGAAGCAGTCACCTAAACTGTGGTACTATAAGTTTGATACCTATGTGTTGTCTTTGGGATTTGTGAGATTAAAGTTTGATTATTTGTTTTTATTTTAAATAAAAAATGGTTGTCTTCTTATTATTTCCCTATATGTAGATGGCATGTTCAATGGGAATAGTCAGTGTATCTGAATTGAAGTCTCAATTGTCAACATAATTTGAAATGAAGGATCTAAGTTTGCTTAGGTATATTCTAGGGATGGAAATTAGAAGGGATAGGTGAATGGAAAACTTTGGCTCAACTAGAGAAAGTATATAAATACTATCCTAGAGAGATTTAACATGGTGGATTGCAAGCAGTTAGTTGTTCAAGTGTTGCAGGGAATGAAACTATTTGTTGAAGATTGTCCAAAATCTTCTATTGAGATGGAGGACATGACTAGGGTACCTTACGCAAGTGCAGTTAGAAATTTAATGTATACAATGGTCTGTACTAGATCATACATTTCCCAAGCAGTAGGAGTGCTTAGTCAATTTATGGCTAATCTAGGAAGGCCGCATTGGGATGTTGTGAAGAAAGTTTTCAGGTATTTGAAGGGTGCTTTTGAGTACACCTTATGTTATCATGGTTACTCTATTGGATCTTAGAGTTCAATTAGAATTCATGGATATGTGGACTCTGATTGTTCAAGGGAAAGTGATAGAAAAATATCCACCAATGGATATGTATTCACATTATTTGTTGGTGCAGCTAGTTGGATGAGAAAGTGATAGGTTGTAGTCGCTTTATCCACTACTGAGGCTGAGTACATGGTAGAAAATCACACCTGTAAGGAAGCTATTTGGCTAAGAAGACTATGTTCGGATGTTGGTTTTGATGCAGGGTAGATTTTTATTTGTTGTGACAGTCAAGTTCTATTTGTTTGGCAAAAAATCCAACTTTGCATGCTAGGATGAAACATATTGATGTGCAATACCACTTTGTTCATGATATGGTGGAGGATAGAAAGGTTAGTCTAGGAAAATTTGATACTTTGGTTAATGTTGTTGATGCATTGACGAAGCTTGTGAGCATGGATAAGTTCAAATGGTGCACCAGTTCGATAGGCCTTGAGACATAGAATATTCAGTGACTTCAAGCATTGGAAGGAGCCAGTAAGTTCTTCGTCAAGTGGGAGAATATTGAGTAAAAATGTCTCAATCTTGTTGGCTTATAAGGTATCAACTTTGGGTTCATTGGGATAATAGTTGATTTTCAATGGGATGAAGTGACAGGTCTCCTCGACATCCCGATAAGTTTTCCATAAGTTGGCGTTAAGTGCTTCATTAGGTTGATAGTCACATGTCAACAAGATGAATTGATAAGTCTCCTCGATAACCACTTGGATTACCGCTAAGTATCTTTGGAGTTTCCATTGGTAGTTAAGCTTCATTGATGAGACAAGTAACTATTGATGGGACATAATAAATAGTCCATTCAACATATCGATGACTACTTCATTAGAGTGACTGGTCAATGTCGGAGGGAGTCACTTGGCTATCACTTCGACATCTTGATGGGAGGTTGGGTCTCTTCGTCAGACGAAATGATGGACATTGTCGGGATGTTAGTAATGGTACCTTTGATATGTCAATAAAATGAAACCCACAAAGTGTCGATAAAGGTGAACACTGGTGACAGTGATGACATGGACGATGTGTAAGTGGTGGGGACCACTCATTCAAGACTACGAGGTTCGTCGATGAGATATCCTTCTATTAGTGGGAGGTGTTACAAAGTCTCTCTAATATCCTAGTGGAAGGTGTTGGCAAAGGATGGAATAGTATGTGTATCAGAGTGATAGAGAGGATTCAGAGAGATAGGGTTTCTTGTCTCTTCAACATTTTGGTAAGACTTCAATGGAGGTAAAAGTGGCGATAACTATTCAATTCGGGATGAAAGTTGAAATTACAACACTTGTGAAGTTGTATGTAATGTAGTATTGCATTGAGTCAATGGATGATTGAAGTGAATTGTAATGTAATTTTGTTGGATTTGTTCTATGAATTTACACCTATGAGAGCATAGCTCTGCACTTGTATGTAATTGACATTTTACTGTAATACAAGAGATCTCTATTTTGGTGTGGGTTTTTTCCCATGAGGGTTTTCCCATGTAAAATATGGTATTCGTTCTTTATTGTCTGTTTTTTTATTCATATGTGCATCTTAAATGAACTGTAATTACAAATTTTAAAATATTTTATGTATCTCTCTCCCAAGGATTAGTATTATGAATACATATTTTGCACTTTGCTTTCCTTTCACTCTGACTTCTTATTTACCACTCTTAGAGATATACACATTATAGATAACTCATTTTAGTTTGTTACAAATAAAAGTCCACTTGTTGACTTGTTCAAAGCTGATTCCAATGCATTAAAGGCTGAATATAATTCACCACATAGTGGTTGTTCATATTTCATTATTGTTAGCTAATAAATCTACCTTTTTAAAGGCTCGTGAGGCTTCCTTTTTTCATGCACATGTTGCTGAATGATAGCAGATTTAAAAGGTTACTACTTGTAGCTATTTAAACCAAGTCTTGTTCCCCTTTCATAGACCATTATGAACTATATTTTCATGCAAAGTTTGCAGCCCATGTGATGAATTGTTTCAAGTATTAATTAAGTTTTACTAACAAACAATTTGTGACTAATCACTTTGCCATTTATTTGCAATTTTACATTCTACTTATCCACATTTTTACATGCTACTTATCAGCTATAATGTGGCCCCATATATTGTCCTATTATTTTGGCTTTTTAAGCCTCTTGACTTAGTCAACTTTATTAATTCTAATTACCTCTTGTAATATTTAAATAATTGATATATACTTGCAATATATATATATATATATACATGTGTGTGTATTAATATATGTATATTTGTATTTAAACGATTAAACCTTATATCCGTAATGCATTCCTGCATACCAAGATATACACACTATCATTTCCAAATATAAATATCATCATGACAATATAAAAATTAAATCTACTTTGAAAATAATGATATATATATATATATGCATGCTTAATATGTTAATGGAAAACATCAATAACACTATAGTCTTCTAGAATGAAACTAACTTGACTTGATTTAGGTTTACGTAACTCAAAGACATAACTTAAGAACAACTTACTCAATTATGACATGTCCAAAATGCAACCTACGCACAATCAATGAACTCATATGGATTTACTATTAATTCCTTATCCATACCCTGAGTAAACCCACAATAGTGGGTTACATTTTTTGCAAGAAGATAAAGTAGAAGTGTCCTCAACAAAATTAAAATGGCTCACTCCTTCTAATGAAGGGGGTTCAAATGAACCCTCCTCCCCCTCCCCCAATCTTCTAGTGAACCCCTACTTGCACCATATAGGGGGTGTTCATTCGAACCCCCCTTCTAATGAAGGGGATTCATTAGAAAGGGGATTTGAATGAACCACATTCATTGGAAGGGGGTTTTGAATGAACCCCCCTTTTTTCACCTTCCCCTCCACTATTTCAAAATTTATGCAATTTTTTTACTATCGAAGCTCAGGAAGGAGGTGCAAATGGAGTCAACTTGATAAACCAAGTTGGAGGAATGTAGTGCTCGAAATGTGCTTTCCAACAACTATAAATTTAGTGTATATATATATATATATATATTTTGTGGAAGAATAGAAAAGTTTAGGAAGTTTTCTTTGAAAAGTATATACACACTAGGTATTGATGTCCTCATTCCAGCAAAAAAAATGAATTTCAATACATACCAAAAAGGTTATGCAAGCCGAAGTACACCTATGTCTTAATTGTAGTTGGTTTGACTTTAAAACTTAATTAAATGAAAATTATTCAACAAAAAATTATGAAACAAAATGGAAGCACTAGATACTATTGTTGCCAACCTAAATTCAAAAGAATCACAATTTTATCCTTTGTAGAAAAGAAGTTATTGAGCCAAAGTACACACCACTTTTAAAAAATATTGTTTACTATTAAAAACTAGCTATCTAAGGAAATGCAAAAAAAATTACTATTTTATTTTATTTTTCTAAATAAATTTAAAATCTACAGGCAAAATCTCACAAATCAGTAGTTTACATCATTTTCAAATTCCTAACAGTTTACCTACTATAGGTGTTAGAAAGTGAAGATTTTATTAAAAATGTTGATTTCAATGTCAAGTTTCACCAAAAAGTGTAACTCGTTATTGTGGGATGTCTCCCTTCTCCCGAGTGATACTCCCCCTCATCTACTAGAGGCGAAAAATCCATTCCTATATATCCAATTGGACAACAAGAGACATAGTTAGCCATATCATATATATTGTATCCATTTCTTTTCATATTCATCAATATTTCCATAAATACATAAAGCCATTGCATCTCATATATTTCATCATAACATTCATCTTTCATCATAAAATTCATCTTTCAAAGCTTCATAATTACACAAATCATCCATGATTTTAACATAAGGTGAAAACTAAATTGTAATTCATGAATGTTGTGTAACATATTTCCCCCTGAAGATTCATCATCCTCGATGATCTAAAGTATCTTTACATATAACAATTAAAATAACAATTTCAAATAAGCACTTGTCCTCTACAATCTAGTCCCACTAGACCTTGCACTTAGTGACCTTTCTGATACACAAGTGGAACTTGCATGACTCGAGCATTCTTTCTCTTATTGAGAATTATCTCGGTATTTGTTTAACATCAACATAGCTTTTCTGCCAATCATTGGCTCCTGCTAGTATTTTTCCTGATCAAATTTTATTTGTTTCTTTCATTTCTGATAGCATTTATGGACTAAGGCTAATCATATTTTCCAGCTTCCATAGCTTATAAGATTTTGGCATTTTCTTCCATACATTACTTCAAATGGATCCATTAAATTTTAGAATGATACAAATTATAAATTCTACAATTGAAGATAATCCTCCCACTAGTATTGTTGACCCATGCAATACACTCACAAAAGATTCTCTAATACCTACTTTAATTTCTCTGTCCAACCATCTATCTCTAGAGGATATGTTGAAATTATGTTCAACGAAATTCCAAGTAAGGTGAATAAGGCTTGGAAAACCTTAAATTCATACGATCCTCCCTATTTGAGGTAATATTCTCAGGAACATCACAAAATCTGAATAGATTACCACAAACTTGCAAGCTAAGACTAGTTCTCCATCTCTCAAATTCCTTGAACGACTCCTATTCCCGCCTCCTTTGTGAGCCATCTATTTTGATTTTTTTTATTCACTTGATGGGCCTCTAATTCATTCAATCATGTTGGTCCCTAGAAGATATCAAATTTAGTTGTATATCTAATTACCAAGCATGAATATTTCTCGTTGGTTCCATTGATTCTCTTTTCTATAGTCTGTGTCTTCTATTGAGGTGAAGATTACTCCTACAGAGGTGGAGCCCTCTCTTTTAGAGGTAGAGTTAGGGTCTATGAATTTGTGGAGGTTCTTTCCTTTTTGTTGGTCCTTGATATTACAACACCTTTGGAGGTGGTGCGCACTCCTATGGAGGTGGAGATTTTTTTTTTACAATTTGGTTGTAGTTGTGGTAAGGTTCTTCATGGAATATGCTTCTATATAGGGGAGCTTACTCATTTTGAGGTGGAGTTTGATTCAACTCATTGGGTTTGGTGGTGTTGCAAAAGGCTTCCTTTTCCCTACTGGTGTGGCTAGGAGGTTTCTTGGTGTTCTAATTTGATTCCTAACTCTCCTATTGAGGTGGGGAGTTTGGTTTCATTGGTTGGTGTTGATAAGTGCTATGTTGTAGTCTGATTGATACAAGTTGATGGTTACCTGGATGTTTCAAGAAGTGCACTGTTGGTTGGTGCTGATAAGTGTTGTGTTGTAGTCTGGCTGTTACAGGTTGATGGTTACATGGTTGTTTCAGGTGGTTATTAGATGCAAGTTCCCTTGTAATTGGTTGTTTTGGGGTTGACGATTCTGCTTAAACCAACTTTTCTACTGGTGCAGATTTCTATATTCATGATGTTTCTTTTATAATATGCCTATGGTTTGCTACTGGCTGTCTTTGTTCTATGCTTTTGCAGTTTGATCTTTTTGTGTGGGTTTCAAGTTCCCGTTTAAACCTGCTTGTTATTAGTTTTAGGTCCATTCAAAACCTTTTTTCTCCCTTATAATCAAAACATGTGCATGGATTTTTGAAAAGAAAAATGCAAATTATGCATATGCTCGTGTGTACAGTTGAATGTGATATGTATTGTACTTGATTATATTAAATGTGCTTGATTTAATTTCATTGGCGATTGGACTAATACTTTTATGAAGTGTGCAAGTTAATTTCCCTTAGCCATGGGGATTGGAGGCTACCAGATAGACCTTGTTGTGTTACCCTGTTAAACTTGAATCAACCACATGGAAGGGCTAGATTCTTATGTGTTGTGTTAAAATTTGTGTATTTTGTGATAACCATGTTGGGGTAAGGGTCTAAATGTTGAATTGTGGGAAACCAAATATGATCTCAAAAGAAAATGGTAAATTCGAATTTCTTATTTAATATAGTTTTAGGGGTCAATTTGGTCTTAATTTTAGTTAATGGTTACTCATTATACACCCTAGGCCTATGACCTAAGGGTTGGGGGGTATTTTTAGGCTATCATTATGGTAATATTTTATTTATGACCCCTCTTACATTTCTTGTAAGAGGGGTGAAAAAAATGAGGGTATGCTAGCCATGTGAAGACCATTCCTCATAAATGTAAGGACATGGTGGTTGAGGGCTGGCTTGAGAGGGATTTAAAAGAAAGTATTGTCAAGTTTTGAGAGTATTAGCTAAGTAGTTAAGTGAATACATTGATACACAAATAGAGGCAATGATAAGTTTACTTATAGATTTGTATGTCCTCATTATTTTTATTTCTTTAAAAAAATATAAATATACACAAATAAAACCCATCAAGTAATGAATAATATTTAAAGAAAAATCAAAAAACTCAAAATTATGATATGGAAATTTCTCTAACAAAGCTCTTTACCCCCTCCTCTTCCTAGTATAGCATATGTAGGGTGTGACCCCTCTTCGAGGCTGTGACCCTCAAGGCCAGCCTCTGTAGAGTGGCTATAAGAAACTATATATATATATATAAACCTAAAATAACACACAATTAAATAAATTATCTCCTGCCTGCCCGTAATGCCCTACCATGGAACCCCAAAGGACAACACATCTAACTAACAATTATGACACATTTTAAAAAAAGAAACTAACATGAAGTATGAATCCTACAACACTAACATTGAATGCATCTAACATACATATTCCCTAACAATGTTCTTTAGGGTATCATGGTTGCATTACGTGCTAACATTCCCAACATAAAATAATCCCATAACAAAGATTGACTAATCACAAGTGTTCATTCAAAAACCATGACATAATATAAATAAACATCATATATACATCCATAACATTACATAGATCTCCAACAATGATCAAATAATAATACCAAAGAGTACACATATCACTTTTTTTACAAAAGTTACATTGTTCCATGATTACATAATTACATAAATACTTCCCAAAATACACGGGAAGGATACATCGAAACATGATATGATACAACTAAAATGATTACATCACTTAAACTCAATGTTTCCACAAGATCTAGTGCAAGATCTAAAATCATTGCATAACGTACAACTCCATGTTCATGAACATCAACTAGGAACCCAATGGAGTGTATAGTACGTTCCACCCAACCATGTGGAACCCTAACATCCACCCCCCATGCTAGCAGATGACAATAAGAACCCACTACACAAATAGTCAGACAAACATAGGGTAACATGACTACAACATACAAGAGTAACAAAAAAACATAAAGAAACAATCACTTCCAAAGGTACATGAAAAACAAGGGGAAAACAATAAGGCATACAAGGTTTCTATAGGGAAGAGTTCCATCACATAGCTCGATATGGGTTACCCAATACGGATATTCCTAGGTCCCTGACCCCCATCCTAGGTTACCCTGACAACCTCAACTGATCCTTGACCCCCATTCTTACTCATATGGGATCAACATACCTTTCAAGAGAATAAGGCAGTTGATCTTTCCATTCTAGGCCTTCCCACTCATCTCAATCCTAAACGATCTCTTAATCCATGAGTGGGGTATAACATTATCTTATATTAATGTAAGTACTACCCAACCCCCTAACTATTTATTAGGTTGTCATTGAATTAACACAACTCCCACACGGGTTACCATGGACACCAGTTAGGGCTCTGACCCCCATGGGAAGCCACTCTCCCTACTAGCCACAAGAGACTCATAGTCACTAACTAGGTAAGCCAATTTGCACAAGCTAACAAATCCATAGAAATAAGCACATAAAGTGAGACATGCACCACCTCGCACAAGATCTCCACAATGAAACAATTTCCATAGTGCAAGGCTAAAACCCGCATAAGCATGATCAAGAATGAGAACAACAATTCAAAAATAACTCACATGAAAACCAACAATAAGTAAACTCTTTCCCCCAACCTCCGGAAGTCCAACTAACCACTATGCACAAAAACTCCCCATCAAAGAAATGACAATATCATGATCACAAAAAGACTAATTATAAATAACACTTACCATCAACAGTATGGAAACAAGAGTGGAAACATCATCAAGGGGATCATCAACCTCATTCATTAAATCCATTAAAACACCCCCTCCAAAACTCAAAATCAAAATCAACCACAATAACCAAAATCTTCTCATTTTCACTAATTCTACACCTCATTCAAAATGAGCAAGCAAGTAAACATTAACCAAAACGACTCAATATCATAATCAAACACAAATAATCAATAATAAAATCAACTAACCAATGCATCCAATGAAGACATTACTTGCATAATTACTAAAACTCATTACTTACTCCCTAACTTTACTTAATACACTATTTACACAATAATACTCAAATGTCTATGCTAGCAATTAACTAATTTGCAATGCAACTATTAAAGAATACAGAGAAATCAAAATTAACAGATAATCTAATTTGTTATCTAACCATTCCATTCCATTTCATAATACAAATAACTCTTTCCTTCTATTTAGCTTTCTAATATGTCTATATACACAACCAAATAATCATAAATCATAGAATTATTCTCTTTTCTAGCAATATAATACAAATACATGAATACGTATATAAATAAGCATTTATTATAACTGAAAAACTATTTGTAAAAAAGTATATTTCAACTTAAATGTATTAAACATTTATTTACATCCATATACATATATAAACACATACATATAAACATATTTCTTATTCTTCTATTTGACATCATTTTATTGAATTAATTATTCCTCCTATACACACTTAATGTTATCACTACATTTTATCAATACTTAAGAAGTAGAATATACATTGAATTAACTCTTAGCGAAATAAATAATCATTCTATTTGTGTCGCCAAAAAGTGTAGACTTTGACACTTTTCGCTCATTTGGACCTTGGCCTATGGATTTTGGACCCTTTTCAGTCTCTTTTTACCCCATTGTCAAGCCTTGTGTCGAAGTGTTGTAAGGTGTTGAAAAAACAATTCACACTCTCCTAGGCTTGTCATCACCAAATTAACCCCTTGTAATGCTATAATGACCCCTTAATAGGCATACATGTCCAACTTAAGTGTGTTTTGTGAGACAATCTGACAAACATAAATAATCAGACTTTAAATCCAGACAACTAGTGAAAATTTCCCAGGTGTGTTGAACTTCTCTTTTGCTATTTGTCCTTGATGACAATATTTGTTTCAGTTTGGCATCTTGGTGGTTGATTACTCAGTTGAATTGTTTCCATTATTTCATTGGCATACTTACTTCATATTATGATATCATCTTTGGTGGCACTAATCTCTTGTCTCCATGTGCAGATCATAAGGATTCTTGGTTACAGGTTTATGTTGCCATGTTCAGGTGACATGTTTTTGATTCGACATTTTGTGCTACAGTGATTCACTTGATATTGGCTTATTCAGTTTTCTATGAAACACTTGATTATATGATATTGGCTTATTCAGTGATCTACATAATTATATGATGTTGGCTTATTCATTTTTTCTACCATTATGACATTGATACAATTTGTTCTGAACAATATCGGAGGTGGGCTTCTCTGTTAGGTAATTCTTTTAGTTGGTTCTTTGAATTAAGAAAACCCTATCGGGTTTCCTTAAACATCTGTTAATGGCTTGGGCATATGATATTGTGATATTGGCATGGGTATATGGAACACTTGATAATGGCTTGAGCATTCGGTATACTGAATTTGACATGGGTGAATGGCATATTGAACTTAGCATGAATATTAGCCTTTATTATATTTCATAAGGCATTGGGTATATATGGCATTATGGTGGCAATCGATTTTGAACATTGGAAAACATTTGATCATTCTTATGCATGTGATTCGGTTTTTTGGTCAACACATTACTAGGCCTTAAGGCCAACATTAGGTAGAAGGTTACGATGTTCTAAAATGTCACCATGGAAGTGACTTGGCTTTGATTACTAGGAAACTAAAAAATCTAAGGTAATCAACATTTGATGTGTAAAGTGGTCATGTCAAATAATTCAAGGCATTATTTGTTCGACATTTTCACTTAGTCAATAATTGATAAATGGCAATGATGTTGGTCGACATGCAAGTCTTTGAACAGTCTGCGGATTTCAAAATGCATCATGAGTTTTTGTATTATTAATTCAATCATTTCAGACTTCAAACTTTATCAAAATAGGTAAAGGATATCGGCTGTTTTTCTCTTGGAAAGATTAGGGCAATCATTTAGTTTGATTGTTTGTGGGTTTCAAACCCTATTTTGGTTGCCACCATGGAAATCTCCTCATAGTTGTTTCACTGTATTTGTTGGCTTTCTGACTTTCTTGGACAACGTATGAGGAAATATGAAAGACCATCACCATGGTCTATTCTTCTGTCACTGGGTAAGAGCTCGAAACTAGAAGAAGCTCATGCTGCTTTGTTGCTCTGTTGGTCT
Organism: Sequoiadendron giganteum; assembly: GCA_007115665.2. NCBI lineage: Eukaryota > Viridiplantae > Streptophyta > Pinopsida > Cupressales > Cupressaceae > Sequoiadendron > Sequoiadendron giganteum. Next base: position 435,265,625 of record CM021109.1, on the reverse strand, counting down.
GGTAAATTTCTACATGTAAAAAATCTCTTCCGGTCTTCTTAGGTATTCATCTTTTTAAATGTTTTGAAGAACCGTTACTTCTACTGGCTCAAACTATTGAAGACATGTATTTGCTTCTCTCAGGAAAATGGTAAACTGGGGTTATTTTTTTTATAAGAAACGATGCATGTCGATTTCACATACCCTGAAATGCATATCAATTAGTTTACCATATTAATTCTGCTCCTGCTTTAAGGGATGGTATTTTTGGTTTGTGGGTAATCATGAAGTCTACAAATCTTTTTAGTTGTTCACCTTGATTCGGTGATATTTTTTTTTGGGTGCATTATTATGAGGTTTTAGTTGCACTATATTGGGGTTTCAATTACATTACTGTTGCAACAGTTTTCGAGGTTGTTGTTCATGGAATATTTATTTGTTTTTAATGGTGGTTCAATTAGCATTGCCTATGCAGGCTGCTTGTGTGGATAGGGTTTAGTCTCAATTCTAAATTTTCATATTCCTTGACTATTCTATCAAAAGAAAACCTCCATGATTGATCATTTTTCAAACTCACAACAATACCTGGCAATGTTGCTCGATAAAAAGTGGGTACTTTGAATTTTACCTTTGTTGTTTTGAAATATAAAATAGAAGAAGAAGTTACTACTGTAATTTCCTTGAGATGTAATGATGAAATTTGTGTAAGAAGAAAAATAGAGAGATTAAGGTTTTTAGTCTTCTTGGAAAATCTGTGAGATATAAGGGTTTTAGATTCTAGAGAAAAAGTGAGATAGTGTTAACTATTTTTAGGAACTATGAGAAATGTATGAGAATCAAAGTGAAAAACCAGTGTGAGTATATCACTGTGATTGTATTAAAGAGATGTTGAGCATTGAGATTGAAAAAATAAAATATGAGTTAATCATCAAGCTATCTTAAGGCTTGACAATGGTTAGAATTTTGAAGGGTCATTCTTGAACCTTAAGAATTGTAGGCATTGTCCGTCAAGAGGCACTTGAGAGCAACTAGAGAAATAGAGAGATCCTCTGTATCATTGTATATCTTATTGAAAACAAAAAAGGGGTTGGTGCTAAAAAATTAGCCTTTAAGGCATTGTAAGCAGTGGTTTTAAAATTAAGCCATTAAGGCAGTTTAGGAGTGGTTTTTCTACCCCAGGAGGGTTTTCCACTCAACAATTTATGTGTCTCTCATTTGTGTGATTTGTGTCTATCTTGCATAATATTTCTTTTAGTCATTTATGTTATTGTGCTCATTTAGTTGGTCAATGCTCTAATACTTTAAGGTTGTTTAACTTTTTAATGTCAATTTGTTCAAGTCTCTCATGAAAAATTAGTTTGTGCAAAATTTGATACAAAAAGTATTTCATAAAGTGAATTTACATCTGCATTTTATGTTCATTATATAAATGCTCAAAAGTTTGTCATAAGCAAGTCAAAGTTGCATTTTATGAAGTATTATAGTTCTGTTCATAAAGCATAGCAAGATTGTTCATAAATCTTTGATTGAACAATATCATATGATACTTTTAATATGGGTTGTAAATGTCAGTCAAGTTTCATGTCAATCTGATCTAAAGTGTTAATGTCCACTTGCTTAAATAAATCTTTCACATTGGGTTAAAATTAGTAAAATTTTCATTATGCATTCAAAGTTAAAAGTTAAAATGATTCCACTTTGATTCACCCCCCTCTCTCAGAGTGAATCCACTTCCAAGAAGGTGGAATAGGTTGCCACCTTGGGTGACCTAGTCCCATGTGGCATAAAAATTGAATTAAACTTAATTTCTTTCGGGATTCTTGTCTCTAAAACCCTAAGGTCGGCCTGTATGGTGTTATTTCAGGAAAATTATGGAATAACTTGTATAAATAAGCCTCAAAACCCTAATTCCTCATTATTCATCACCCATTTTTCTTCTCAAAACACACTCTCCTCACCTCTCATATCTCCTTCTTCTCAAGCAAGCTAGGGTTTTAGATTCTAGGTCAACAAGACATCATTGTTGGAGCACTCAAGGGCTAAAACCTTCATTGCTGCAACTCAAGATCAAACATCATGACAAGTTAAATAAGTAAATTTCTTCACATTCCATGCTTTCGTACTTTGTTTCATCATTTGATTTAATTATCTGCAAAGGGGCTTGACCAAGGAAAGCCCCCATACTCTAACAATCAACATTTCTTCTTTCTCTTTGTATGTGTTTGAAGATTTAGGTGCATTGGAAGCTTGAAGATCATCCAACAAGTTGACCAAGCTCTCTAAGGTTGAAGAAACCCTAGTGGAATCTTGGAAAACTTCTACAGACCGAAATCTTCACTTTCGGGATTAGATACCTGAAGGAGCAGAAAACACAGATCAAAGGCCTCAGATCCCATCAACTGATTCATAGAGATTCAGAAGAGGACTAGGTCACCACTTTGGGTGACCTAGTCCCAGTGAAGCTATTTTTTAGAAATCTTGGTAGATTTGGTTACCCTTTTGGCTAAAATGGGCTCAAGACTAGTTTTCTAGAATTTTCCCGAAGAAGGGCTAGGTCACCCCACTTGAAACAAGTGTCTCTTTCGACATCTACATCAAATTCAACAACATTTCCAGCTCCTACAACATTCCAGGTGCACACTTCTTCAATCTCATCCATTTCTGCAATAGTTAGTGTATATTATTAGGTCATTTTGTACATATCTGTATACCTTCATGTGTATTCAAACATAGTTTCATTTCCTAGATATTACATTACTAGTTAGTTTTCATTTTCTGATAATAGCATTTGGGGCACAATCACACACATTCAATCTAAGGCACTAACTCACCCTTTGAATGAACTCACAAAAAGCATATCATTAGGTGAAAGAGAGACCATTCATCTAAAAGCTAGCTTGTAGGTGAAAAAACCTAGAAGCTCATTGAGGGAATCCTCTTTCCCTTATTGTATATGTTTTTGGTAGTTCACTATTTACTCTATAAAGGACGTTCATACATAATTCTTAAGTTCCCTACTTGCAATCGAATCTTAATAAATTTATCAATCATTTTATCGATTATAAGAGACAATTATTTCATAAACTCCTTATATACCATTAGCAATTAATAGTTTCAAAAGCCACTCTATCTATTCCTTAACAATATGCACTAGAAAGATTAATGAGAAAAGGCTAAAATATAATCTAATCAAGGAACATAACTAACTTTAAACTCCTTATTCTTAAACCAAGAACACATGGGAGTTATATTAGCCACTTATACCTGTAATTAACTTCAAATATATACAAAGTTGGTGAATTGGCTCAAAAGATGAAGGCAACGGGGATTAAATCACAACAACCAAAGGTAAGGTAAGGCAACTTGCAAGCTCAAATTTTCCATTCTAAATACTAGAAGGTCAACAACACAAAGAGGAAATCAATTTCAAGTCTAAACTGAGGGAGATAATGTGATAAACACCTATGTTTAAGCTTGAAACAAGATGTCAACAAAAAATGATCAAGGCAAGTCGAGCAGAAAGGAGAGGCTAACACCTACCAAACAAGCTAAAATCTATCACATGAAAGTTGCAAAATATATTTCTCTGAGAGATCTGAACCATTTCCATCATTGATAGGTTTGATATTCGAGTGCAGAATATTGGTGATGCAAAATGAAACAATTTGAATAATAGGCTTGCACGAGTTTAGAAATAAGAGGAACAGGCAATATTTAAATAAGATACAACACAACACTCCATACTATCTAAATCCTTGCATAGCAACCCATGCTTAATTCCTCTCATACCACAAGGCACCCTCTCTTGCCCACAAATGATTCTCCTCTTATTGCATTCAAAAGGAATGGAAGAAGAAAGAAATAGGATAGAGCCCTATGAAGAGGTGGGAGAACTAATCATAGCTTCAGTATACATGCTAGCCCTATTAATGTAGAACCATAGTGTTGTTATTTTTTAATTTTGGTGCAACAAAGGGCTCAAATGCTAGTCCACATTTTAGTAAGACTTGTCGAAGGAAGTTTTTAAAGGAAATATAGACTAGGGCTAGTGATAGATGATCTTGATAGCATAGGGCTTCCCTTTAAATTGTGAAAGCATGATAGTTTCCCTTATAAAATCTAAAGGTAAAAGTGCACTAGAGACCAGTCTTTCAAGTGTGGCAATAAATTTAAGGTTTTGTTTAATTTTAAATCCAAACAAAATAATATATGTTCATTACGTTGTGTGTATAATATCTCAGGCAATTGATTCAAATACTATATTTATGTTAAAAAATAAAGTAGTTCTTCTTGTTTATCATTGAAAGGTTTTGGCAAAGGAAACAATAGGAAGAATATAATATTGTTTTATATGCAAGTTCACTGGTACACATGGATACAAACTGAGAAAGCATGGACAAGGCATGCGAAAGAGAATAGAGAAGGAAGCACCACATAGAGAGAAAATGCAAACAAGATCCATCGACTGTCCTATGAACCGAATGCCAATAAAATAACAGATCTATCAAAATCTAAGGGCTCAATGAAAACATGGGATTCCACTCGTAATGTACATAAGTATGAAACAGTCCAGGAAACAAAAGCTAGAACAACCTACAAGCTAGTTATCGAATTCCTAAGATAAGATAAAGTCTATTTATTCAACATCAAGTGCCTTGCATGTACAACAAACAAAGAATCACCGAATGTAGATTGAGATATTGACAACTAGAGAAAATAAAGCCATCACAACCTATATAACCTGACACCAAAGGGGAGAGGGCTTACGCATATAGAAACGTAGCAAAAAACAAAGAAAAAATTAAAACAAGCCAACCTGAGATCCAACGCTTTAGAGACAAAAGAGAAGTGTCGAGAATAATGCTATCGTAGCAACCAACCTTTCTCCCAATCCTTGATTAGCCTTCAAAAAATTTCCTACTTTGAGAAACAATCTTTTATTGAAAATCTCTTTTGATAAAAATGTTGCAGCCAAAAAAGTTTGTTTGAAAACAAAAAATCAATTTATAAACATCTTCCCAAAATTGATAATTATAAAATCAAAGAAAGTGATTCGATTTTTGAAACAAAAATCAAGCAATAATCACTTAAAATGACAAGTTTCTATTTCAAACCCAATTTGGAGCCATGCATGTGCTCAAACTCAACTTTTTCTATATTTTGAATTGCTTTAACAATTTGTTCAAAAATATCGTCCATTTAATTATTCAATTTAAAATTATATTATTTTTCTCATCTGATTTACTATCACTCAATGATAATAATAATTATCTTTATATTTAATTATAATAAAAATACTTTATCACATAATTTAATTTAATAACTAATTATAAAAATCCATATGATATCTATTTATACTCTTGATTTATTTAATTCCAATTTAATTAAACAACCTTATAATTAATCTAATTTAATTAACTCGATTAAACAAGACAATTCATAATAAAATTTATCGAACACCGAGAAAGGGCCAGTTACGAAGGGGCACTACGTCCTCCCCCCCTAAGATTTGACTTACTCCTAGAAGTCGCAAGATTAAAATAACACATACACACATTAATCCTATACTTTATTAAATATTACCATGCATTCACCTTACTATACATAAATGCAACAAAATCAAATAATCAAGCAAACCAAATGTCAAACACTTACCTAAAACTTGATCAAGATCAAGAAGCAGAACCAACTAACCATAGACAACAAAAAGACTAATGGTTGAGCAACTAGGTAATCATCCTCATCGAGGATGATGGCAAGGGTAGGGGACTTTTTTTCATCTCCGTTTTCAACAAAATTTCCATGAACGAGTAGTGCTACACTGTCCCTCCCACCAAGACACTTCAAAAAATAATCCACCTTAACGAATAACAAAAATCACATCGTAAACCACATAGATCAATCATGAATTAAATGCACAATAAACATAATCATATAACCACATGATACTCATAACTAATTTAATCCGAACACACAAATTAATCCATATAACCATCATAACATATACATAAGTCCATAGTATCATGAACATCAAAGTATGATCAACTATCATCCAAAATGATCAAGCATACACTCCACACCATCTCAAGCATTCAACAAAAACTACAAGAGAACAAGTAGTGCTACACTGTCCCTCCCACCAAGACACTTCAAAAAATAATCCACCTCAATGAATAACAAAAATCACATCGTAAACAACATAGATCAATCATGAATTAAATGCACAATAAACATAATCATATAACCATATGATACTCATAACTAATTTAATCCGAACACACAAATTAATCCATATAACCATCATAACATATACATAAGTCCATAGTATCATGAACATCAAAGTATGATCAACTATCATCCAAAATGATCAAGCATACACTCCACACCATCTCAAGCATTCAACACAAACTACAAGAGAAAAAATATCACATAGCATCATGTAACAACTGCTCTCGTCAAAAGGCAAGCACAAATATGAATTCACACAAAAATTCACATCACAAGACTACACAAGGGTCCATAATACATTCCCTAATAGAAATAATATCAGTGCATTGTGCACTAAACCAAGGGTCCTATCCTTTCCACTAGTTTTTTGAACCATTGTACAAACACCACCAAAGGATGAATCTCGGGTTGCTAAGAGAGGATAACGAAAAGGGAAAAAAATAATCTCAAGAGTCTAAGCACTAGGACAACATAATGGGCTCATATGTATCCAGAGTACCCAGTGTATGAACCTAGGCTCTGATACCAGGTGTAATGCCTCGCCATGAAACCCCAAAGGACAACACATGTAACTAACAATCATGACACAATTTTTCTTTTAAAGAAACTAACATGAAGTATGAATCCTACAACACTAACATTGAATTCATCTAACATAAATATGCTCTACCCAATGTCCTTTAGGGTATCATGGTTGCATTACGTGCTAATGTTCCCAACATAAACTAATCCCATAACAAATATTGACTAATCACAAGTTTTCATTCAAAAACCATAGCATAATATAAATAAACATCATACATACATCCATAACATTACATATATCTCCAAAAATGATCAAATAATAATACCGAAGAGTACACATACCACTTTTATTACAAAAGTTACATCGTTCCATGATTACATAATTACATCAATACTTCCCAATATACACAAGAAGGATACATCGAAACATGATATGATATAACTGAAATGATTACATCACTTAAACTCAATGTTGCCACAAGATCTAGTGCAAGATCTAGAACCACTACATAAGGTACAACTCCATGCTCACGAACATCATCTGGGAACCCAATAGAGTGCATAGCGTGTTCCACCTGACCATGTGGAACCCTAAGGTCCACACCCCGTTCTAGGGGATTACAATAAGGACCCACTACATAAACAGTCAGGTAGACATAGGCTAACATGACTACAACATACAAGAGTAACAAACAAATATAAAGAAACAACCACTTTCAGAGGTATATGAACAACAAGGGGAAAACAACAAGGCAAACAAGGTTGCTATAGGGAAGAGTGTCATCGCATAGCTCAATATGGGTTACCCAATGTAGATCTTCCTAGGTCCCCGACCCCCATCTTGGGTTACCCTGGCAACCTCAATCGATCCCTAGACCCCATTCTTACTCATGCGGGGTCAACATACCTTTCAAGAGGACAAAGTAGTTGATCTTTCCATTCCAGGCCTTCCCACTCATTTCAAGCCTAAATGATCTCTTGAGCTATGAGTGAGACATGCCATTATCTTATATTAATGTGAGTACTACCCAACCCCCTAACTATTTATTAGGTTATCACTAAATTAACACAACTCCCACACGGGTTACCCTAGACAACACTTAGGGCTCTTTCCCCCATGGGAAGCCACTCTCCCTACTAGCCACAAGAGACTCACAGTCACTAATTGGGTAAGCCAATTCAGACAAACTAGCAAAGCCATAGAAATAAGCACATAGAGCAAGGCATGCACCACCTCACACAAGATCACCACAATGAAACAATTTCCAGAGTGCAAGGCTAAAACCCACATAAGCATGATCAAGAATGAGAACAAAAATACACAAATAACTCACATGAAAACCAACAATGAGTAAATTATTTCCCCCAACCTCTAGAATTCCAACTAACCACTATGCACAAGGACTCCCCATTGAAGAAATGACAATATCATTATCACGAAAAGACTAATTATAAATAACACTCACCATCAACAGTATGGAAACAAGAGTGGAAACATCATCAAGGGGATCATCAACCTCATTCATTAAATCCATTAAAAGACTCCCTTCACAACTCAAAATCAAAATAGACTACAATAATCAAAATCTTCTCATTTTCACTAATTCAACACCTCATTCAAAATGAGAAAACAAATAAACATTAACCAAAACAACTCAATATCATAATCAAACACAAATAATCAATAATAAAATTAACTAACCAATGCACCCAAGTAAGACATTACTCACACAATTACTAAAATTCATTACTTACTCACTAACTTTACTTAATACGCTATTCACACAATAATACTCAAATGTCTATGCTAGCAATTAACTAATTTACAATGCAACTATTAAAGAATACAATGAAATCAACATTAACAGATAATATAATTCATTATCTATTCCCTTCCATTTCATAATACAAATAACTCTTTCCTTCTATTTAACTTTCCAATATGTCTATCTACACAACCAAATAATCATCAATCATAAAATTATTCTCTTTTCTATCACTATAATACAAATACATGAATACGTATATATATAAGCATATATTATAACTGAAAAGCTATTTGTAAAATATTATAGTTCAACTTAAATGTATTAAACATTTATTTACATCCATATACATATATAAACACATACATATAAACATATTTCTTAGTCTTCTATCTAACATCATTTTATAGAATTAATCATACCTTCTATACACACTTAATGTTATTCACATGTATCTTATGCCACTACATTCTATCAATATTTAAGAAGTAGAATCTACATTGAATTAACTCTTAGCGAAATAAATAATCATTTTATATACTTTGTAAAGGATGTTCATATATAATTCTTAAGTTCCCTACTCGCAATCAAATCTTAATAAATTTATCAATCATTTTATTGATTCTAAAAGATACACACTTATTTCATAAATCCCTTATATACCATCAACAATTAATGGTTTCAAAAGCCACTCTATCTATTCGTTAACAGTATGCACTAGAAAGATTAACTAGAAAAGGAAAAAATATAATCTAATCAAGGAACATAACTAACTTTAAACTCCTTATTCTTAAACCAAGAATGCATGGGAGTTATATTAGCCACTTATACCTGTAATTAACTTCGAAAATATGCAAAATTGGAAAATTGGCTTAACAGATGAAGGCAATAGGGATTAAATCACAACAACCACAGGTAAGGTAAGGTAGCTCAAAAACTCATATTTTCTATTCTAAACACTAGCAGGTCAACAACACAAAGAGGAAATTGATTTCAAGTCTAAATTTGAGGGAGATGATGTGATAAACGCCTATGTTTAAGGTTGAAACAAGATGGCGACAGAAAATAATCAAGACAGGTTGAGCATAAAGGAGAGGCTAACGCCTACCAAACAAGCTAAAAGATATTACATGAAACTGCAAAAGATATTACTCTGAGAGATCTGAACCATTTCCATCATTGATAGGTTTGATATTCTAGTGCAAAATATTGGTGATAAAAAATGAAACAATCTAATGAATAGGCTTGCATGAGTTTAGAAATAAGAGGAATAAGCAAGATTTAAATCAGATACAAAAAAACACTTCATACTATCTAAATCCTTACACAGACACCCATGCTTAACACCTCTCATACCACAAGGCACCCTGTCTTGCCCACAAAGGATTCTCCTCTTTCTGCATTCGAAAGGAATGGAAGAAGAACGAAAGAGGATAGAGCCCTATGAAGAGGTGGGAGAAATAACTAAAGCTTCAATATACATGCTAGCCCTGTCAATTAAGAACCATAGTGCTATTCTTTTTAATTCTAGTGCGACAAAGGGCTCAAATGCAAGTCCACATTTAGTAAGACTTGTCGGACGAATTTTTTAAAGGGAATATAGACTAGGGATAGAGATAGATGAGCTTGATAACATAGGGCTTCCCTTTAAATGGTGACAACATGATAGTATCCCTTAGAAACTCTAAAGGTAAAAGCACATTAGAGACCAGTCTTTCAAGTGTGGCATTAAATTTAAGGTTCTATATAATTTTCAATCCAAACACAAGAATATATGTTCATTACGTTGTGTGTATAATATCTCAGGCAATTTACTCAAATACTATATTTATGTTAAAAAATAAAGTTGTTCGTCTTGTTTATCATTGAAAGGTTTAGGAAAAGGAAATGATAGGAAGAATATAATGTTGTTCTATATGCAAGTGTGTTGGTAGACATGGATACAAACTAAGAAAGCATGGAAAAGGCATGCAAAAGAGAATAGAGAAGGATGCACCACATAGAGAGCAAATGCAAACAAGATCCATCGACTTTCCTATGAACCAAACACCAATAAAATAGCAGATCTATCTAAATCTAAGGGCTCAGTGAAAACATGGTATTCCATTCGTAATGTACATAAGTATGAAACAGTCCATGCAACAAAAGGTAGAATAACCTACAAGCTAGTTATCGAATTCCTAGGATAAGATAAAGTTGATGTATTCCATATCAAGTGCCTTGCATGTATAATAAACAAAGAATCGTCGAATACAAATTGAGATATTGACAACCAACTAAAATAAAGCCATCAAAACCTATATAACTTGACACCAAAGGGGAGATGGCTTACCATATAGAAACATAGAGAAAAACAAAGAACAAATTAAAATAAGACAACCTGAGATCCAACGCTTTAGAGATCAAAGAGAAATGTCGAGAATAATGCTATCGCAACAACCAACCTTTCTCCCAATCCTTGACCAACCTTCAAAAAATTCCCTACTTTGAGAAGCAATCTTTTATTGAAAATCTGTCTTTTGATAAAAATTGTTGCAAACAACATTTGAAAACCAAAAATCAATTCATAAACATCTTCCCAAAATTGATCATTATAAAAACAAAGAAAGTGATTCAATTTTCAAAACAAAAATGAAGCAATAATCACTTAAAATGGAAAGTTTTTATTTTGCACCTAGTTCAAAGCCATGCATGTGCTCGATCTCAACTTTTTCTATATTTTTAATTGCTTTAACAATTTGTTCAAAAATCTCATTAATTTAATTATTTAATTTTAAATTATATTATTTTCCTCATTTGGTTTATTATGACTCAATGATAATAATAATTATCTTTATATTTAATTATAAAATACTTTATCGCATGATTTAATTTAATAACTAATTATCAAAATCCATATGATATCTACTTAAACTCTTGATTTATTTATTAATTTATTTAATTCCAATTTAATTAAACAACCTTATAATCAATCTAATTTAATTAACTCAATTAAACAAGACAATTCATAACAAAATTTATCGAACACCGAGAAGGGGCCAATCATGAAGGGGCACTACATTACCCTTCTTCTCAGTTCAACTCTGCCAAAACCCACTGACACATCAAAAGAAAAAATTATATAATGCAAAAATATTTTTTATCCAACACCTTGAGGAAGAGAGGAAATAAATGGTTTCCAAGACGTGAAAACTCACCTCGCATAAGTCATGTAGGAGAAAAAAATCTTGAGATTGTAGTGAACCCCCCCTCCTTTGTAAGCAATGGCGACACCCAGGTTGCTAAGATGAAATTAGGGAAAAAGAAAAATGAAAAGATTGCATAGACTTTAGGATTCCTTTTTGAAGTTTATAACAACAAACAAATTCATATAAAATCATGAATAGTAGTTCCTTTCAAAATGGAACTCTAAGTGGTATTGAAATTGACCTAACTATGATTTTATCTTATTTTATTTTCCCATTCCTTATTACCCCTCTCGACTCCAGAAATGAGGACAAATAATAATAATGCAATTTGACTGCCCTTCAAGAATTTAATATTAACATTTGTTTTTAATAATCTATTTGGTGTTAACAAAATAAAAGAAATATTTAATTCTAAAAATTATTATTTGTAACCATAATAATTTTAACAAATGTTACTGTAAGGAAATAACGTTTCATAACAATATCATAAGAGGCGTAATATTAATATTATCATTTAATTTAAGAGGGAAAAGAAAGAATATTAATATAGTCAATATAATATTCAATAATATTCTCAATAATGAAGTACGATAAATATTTTTTTTAAATGTTAAGATTTTTATTTCAATAAAAAAATTAATAATAAAAGACTCGATATTAATAATATTTTTATTTCAATTAAAAAAGCTAATAATAATAAAAGATCTTATATTAACGTTATTACTGGTTAGATCATAATAATATTATTATCATAAAATATTATGATAATATTATTATTAGATCACAAATCACAATACCATTATTATTTGCATTATTAATATTAATATTAATTTTTATATTGAAATAATTCTTTATTACCCCAATAATTACTTATAAGTAAATTTAAATAATAGCGATTATTTGCTATTATTTAATAGAAATGTCTTTCATGAGCAGTATTGTTTGATAATGTAAGACCCTGCTTCACATGTTATTAGTAAAACCCTAATTTGTTTCATGTTTCCCTAAATAGATGGTAAGATGTATTACAGATGTTAAATAGTGTGATTGTGTAACAATATTCTTTCATTTCATTCTAATATTTTTGTTTAATTGTCACTGCCATGAAGGTGTTACGAACTCATAAATTATGGAATACAAATTGAAATTTTAAATTGAATTATGGTATAGATAAATCTTAGGATACTAAGGTTGCAAATTAATGTTGTACATGATTTTTTCTTACTATTGCATTGGCAATGTGCAGGAAAATAAGGGTGCGAGTGCGAGAAGGGAAAACCATTGAGAGCAGATCAAATGACATCTTATTGTGGATATGAATTTTGGGGCTTAGAAATAAATAAAGTTAATATGTGGTAAATTAATATGGTAAGGGTTGATATTAAAAGGATGTTAGATTATGTGTTATGTGGATGTAAGTGAGGTTAGGGGTTAGGAACCCTTATTCAAGTGTGAAACTTAGATGGATCCTTAAGTGGATCTTTAAAGAGGGTTGTTGGTCAATTTCCTTGGTTGGGATACAAAAATAATCCCCCTATGGTCTATACCATAGTGGTAAGGGTCAAATGGGCATACAATAGGGCCACAAGGACATGATTAGACTCCTAAAAATTCCTCATAATGAGGAGTGACGAATTTTGAAGGAGGATGAGGGTGAAATGATTGAGGAGTTGTCCAAGTGCATGTTTCCTCTTTAATGAGGAAAGACCCTCATTGATGGAGGGAGGTACACTTCATACCTCCTCATTCAATGGTTGCAAGTGGAAACTCCTATATATCTTAGAGAGGAAGGAGCAGTGAGGTGTTACCCACTTCTCCTCTTGGAGAACTTGAGTGGAGAGGGTGGAAAGAATGAGAAGAGGAAATGAGTTCACCTTTTGGAAAGATAGTGCTCAAGATGACTTGGTTTGGAGAAGAAGAATGGATGTAAGAATTTAGTCCCTTTATCTAAGAGATAAGAGATAAGTTTCTCCTATTCCCATTTTCTTTTGTTTGTTGTTGTAATAGAGTAGCATAAAGTATGGACCATGGTTGAGATATAGAAAGAAAAGAACCTAGATACCTAAAATTTGTGCTATGTAGTCTTATCCCTTGTAAAATTGTGACAAGAATCCATTTATCATCATGGAGCTACGAGAATTACTTGCTCAGGGGTATGGCTAGAGCCCACGAGATTCCATGATTCCATTACGGTAGGGTGGAGAGAAAGACCTCGTTCATGAGTTTGTAAGTCATTTGATTCATCAAATATTGTGGTAATATTGTAAGTCTAAAAAGATGGGTTTCATATTTTTTTCAATAACTAAATGAAATGAGCAAGCCAGATTCATTTGTGTGTTATTTATTTACATGAAATATCATTGTTTCCTAAAATTCTATTTGTATTGTTGCAATTTTAAGGATGGAATTCAAATATTGTTCAATGAAAAAAACAAAGGGGATGTAATAGAGCAAGTTTTCCTTTATTAACATGTTAATCATTTATTTTATACATATTATTGTAATATTTCAAGTTCTGTATCTTGTTGGAATGGGTGAAAGAGTTATCTTATGAACTTGTATCCAAAAGAGTTGTTAAAACATAAAAAAAAGAGGATTTCATTTGCTAATTGGGTTTTGTTTAATATGTATCTGATGAAAGAGAGGAACTTACTTTAAATTACAACGAGAGATAAAATTTCTATTCATTTTTTATTGGAGAGATCAATTTCTTTACCATAAGAAATGAATGAAAATAAAATAAACTTTTATAGAGCTAGTAAAGCTTAAAATCAAAGATTTCCCTTAGATTCTAAAAAGAAAAAGAAAGGGAAAATCCTCTTTATTTAAGCAAAAAAAGAAAAAAGAAAAAAGAAAATCTTTATTTAAGAAACAAAACTAATCTTTATGCCTTATCATGAATTATTTTTAAAATAATAATAAGAATAAAAATATTTCCTATCATTATAGTATTTTGATTCTCAATTTATTAAATATCTATTTGATAGATATTATTAATTAGATGTATATTCATTTTACAAACATTACTTATTATGCATTTTATCAAAATAATATAATATATTTCAAAGTGTGTGTATATATATGTGTGTGTGTGTGTATGCATCTGTACGTATAAAATATGTTAATGCTTTTATTTTATAAATAATAAAAGTACAATATTTGTTTCATATAAAATATATTAAATAATAAAACATGATCGACAATATTAAATAGGAGGTTAAATGCCATCATGACTAAATCTAATGGATCCATCCAATTAACTAAAATAATTAAAATGTTCAGCCTCCTTCAATCCATGTCTGGGTATCGAGTCTTATCATGTCCAAAATGTTTTTGCTAGAAAATACCAACAATTTTTTTTTGAACTAGATGCCAATGGTACACCAAGTTCAATAAGGTGAAGTGCTATACATATATACACTTGCACATAGGTAATAACCTATAACGCCCCGTCATGGAACCCAGGGAATGTCAAATTAACAACGCTAAACAAACGGATAATATATTTTTTTAAACATTTAATAGCTACATGTGATTAACAACCTAACATGAATGTTCTCGGGTTCCACAACTATGATACTAAATTAAATAACATCATAGTATAACAATATCTATATATATATAACAAATCAAGTGAATAGTCATATCCAGATTACATTATTTCGAGAGTTACATTACAGGTTCATTTACAACAAGCGAGATTGTGACAAATCTCAATACATCAATAGTAACAATACAATGAAACCTCATGTAACATCATGAGTGTGTACAATAAAGAATAAGATCCAGAATATATGACGAACCAGTCCACGAGCTCATCCAAGGAACCAAACTTCGTGAACGATGTGAAATTAGGATCCTGCCAAGAACAAGCATGTCTCAAACAAAATCACCTGTAGGGGACCCAATGGAAGATGTGGCACATTCCTCCCAACTATGTGGAACTCAAAAGCCCACCCCCCGTGCTAGGAGATAGAACTGGTCCTCAAGCCAAAACTGATAACAAGAAGAACATTCACACAATACATGGTCGACATACATGAAATCATAATGACAAGATAATTGACATACTCCCAGAGGTGACTCACAATCACAAGTGACTCAACACAAGAGAACTAACAAGTGTACAAGGACATGAGTGTCATCACATAAACGTGGTAGGTTACCCTGGATATCCTTCCTAGGTTACCAACCTTCTACCAGAGTTACCCTGGCAACCTGTTACGACTTTTGGCCCCTATACAAACTTATGTGGCTTCGAATCACTTCTCGAGAAGATGAAGTGTTCGAGTTTCCATTTCAGGCTTTCTCAACCCGCTTTAACCTAAACAAGTGTTAAATTCCAAGGCGAGGCAAACATTATCCAAATGGTTAAATTTAACTACCCAAACCCCTAAAAATTATTAAGGTTATCACTTGGTGAACACACTTCCGTGAGGTTACCCATGCAACCACTTTCGGGTCCGGCCCCTAAGGGAAGCCACTCCTCCTAAGGTACAACTTCTCATAAAGACTAAAACAATAAGGCAACATGCATGCAAAAGAAAACCTCTTTACACATAGACTCAAAGTCATAAGAGCTAATCAATAACATTAAATATCTCAAGATGAACCACAAAACATGCATGGCCAAAAATTTCACAAAAACACACTTCCATAACCTAGAATTCAAACTATCCAAAAATAATATCACACAAGATATAATGTGCATGGTTCACATTTCAACTTTAAAAACAAGACAAACAACCTCCAGTATAAAAAATCATGTTTCATCTCAATAAATGACAATTCAAATCCTCTGGGAGACGATATACTGACACCAAACCTCAATACAAGAAGTAAGAATAAACTCTAAGTAGGAATACCATTTTAAAATAATTTATAAATCTCGTTCAAGATTTCTAATTATACATTTCTAACTCAAAACATTTATGATCATTGAATAAGATGACAATAAATGCTTCCTTAAGATATTGATGCTTCTAAATACACAATCTTATAAAAGATGAACTAAAGCATTTAAAACTCTATTAACTAAATACATATACATAATCATCATAATCAAATGAAATAACTCACGGTTCCACTCTCTAACGAAGCATATGTAATTAAATTAATAAACCACTTCTTAATCATTACATTAATATTTTAACTAATAAATCATTTCATTAAACAAAGTGTTTATAATTAAAATAATAACCATTTCATAAAATAAGAAGGAAATTAAGATATACACATTACTTAATTTCTTTTGCTTTTGTATTATCATTGAGAACTAGGCAATATAAATCAATGACCCAATTATATATATATATATATATATATATATATATAAAAGAAAGTAATGCTTACAAGCTATTATATATTCAGTGATTGCTATATACTTAACGCAACGAATCTAACTAAAGATTTTTATTTCATTTTATATACCAAACTTTTATCACAAAGACTTATCCAAAGGAATTTCTAAAGAAGGAATCACGAATCCTTGAATAATAAACACTATGTTAAGACATCATAGTTAGAAACTTGCTAACTATCGACTAAGATAAAGCAATAGATGGCATGAACAGAGGAATTAATAAGATGGGGAGTGACTAAAGTTAGACTTAGTCCTGTGATTCCTGATGTGAGTCGATGATCTCATCACATGCAGACGACAACCAATATCAGAATACAATGAACTCTACGTAACAGACGACCTAGCAAGATATGAGCAAATCCATGGTGGAAGGTAAAGTCAAAGTAAGGATTAATAGAGACAAAGGTTGGTCTTAACCAACATTAACATAAGAAAACTTGGTACGATAAACATTCAGCATGCAAACGACATACGCTAAGAGACTGAAGTGATCATCCAATGTAGCCGACTAAAGAAAGGTCTTATTACACATACAAAAGATAAAAAGTATGAGTTAAACACCATAATCGATCTTGACATAGACAAAGTAGAAATCAACAAGAATAAGCCAAACCAACGCATGTTCCATTGAAGTGTGCCGACAACAATAGATACAAATAGAAGAATTTGGATGCAAACATCTACCAACACCAATTTAAGGAGATTATAATTTTAAATAGAGGACATTAATAGAAGGCTCTCAAACTAATGCTACCTTCAACTCGCGAGCTTGACAACTGGTATTTCCTATTGGTATCCAAAAAAAGTTTGAAATTATGATTATAAGCAGAAATATAAGATGGGAACGAGACATAAGGGTTGCTAATATTGGTTAGTTTAGAATATACACAGACATGCATAATATGCTTGATCTTGCTGGTTAAGAAAATAATATAAAAAATTAAATTTGGTAAAGAAATATGTGAATTTTCATATTTTAATAGGTATTTGAAACATGCAACCATTCATTCAAATGGATTTGAAAAGAAAGGCCTGAAAAATCATATTATTCTAATGAACACCGAATGCATTAATCGCCCCAACCAATAACTAAGGCATGAAAATAGAAGACTACAACCGAGAATATCAACAAATCTATTAAAAATGAAATAATCGACTGCTAAAAATTTGGAAGAACCAATACAATTCAGGATAGATTCAAAAGGAAATAAATCATCAAGATAATTGGGTATCATTAGGAACCCTATGAATTCAGACAGATAGAAAGACTCTATAGTCACTAATTGGAATAATCTATTTTGAATCTAATTCAGAGAATGAAGCATGCGAATCATGAAAGAAAAGTGAGAGAGAATGGTAGACGGAAGACTAGAATCATGGTTTCTAAGGAGCTTGTAATCCAATGAAGTGAGAATCATTAACACAACAAAGGGAGGTAGTAATCAAACTCATGCAATAATATTACAATGCAAATCATTTCCTGATGAATACATAATCCCATAGCAAGATTTGCAACATTTTCTTTATCATTTATTTCTTAATAACTCAATCGATATCGACATTAGTGTATTTCGTTTTCTTTTTTTTTGTGCAAAGACAAATTTTCACGAAAAATTCAAACGAATTTTTTTCAGCAAGATTCTGGAAAGATTTTATTAGTGAAATCCAAAAGAGGAAAACCTGAAACACTTTCCGGAATCGAGAAACGGTGAAGCGTAAACGTCCAAATTTCAATCCATAGAACTTCCTCAGAAAAAATGCAGCTTCCTGAAATTGATTCTCTGCTTTCCAAACAAAACGCCAGCAAAATATAGAGACAATATTTTTCCTATGAAAACAATAACAATTCTTCCTTTTCAAAAAAATTGCCATGCAAATTGATTGATTTTTCTATGTTATATCCTTTTTTCAAATTACAATAAAAAAAATACTTTAACTTTTCGTTTGCATGCATAACATCCATCAGTTAAATTTTCAGACACAATCACCAAGAAAAGATATTTTGCAACTAAGAAACACAACTAATTGTTGTAATTTTCAAAAATATCAAACTTGCACAACAATTTAATTACAAATAATTAACCTTCCACAATAAATATATTTTAATATTTCACATTCAATTCCTCAATATTATAAACATTGTAATTAATCATTAATCAACATTACCATTAAATCATTAAATTAATCTAACATTATGAGAACATGACAACAATGAACAATACAACAAACGAACGACAAGACATAAGGGTGACAAACTGATACTCATTCTTTCCAGAATGAAGGTTCATGACAGAGGACAAGTTTATCTCCCTTCAACGATTCCATTGGGCCATGACACACTCAAACCTAACAAATAGGTGGAGTCGATGCCTATACCTAAAAGTTGCATCACAGTGCATGGTCAAATGAAACAAAATATATATATATGAAGACACACCGTGAAGAAGAATCACGGTGTAGCAGGGAACTCATGGATGAGTACTGTTAAACCGTCTCCTTCGCCAACTGACGTAAGACATAGCATCTAAATCAATCACATCATAGTACCATCATAAACATAATAGAACATCATATGTCATCATAATAATGTCATCTCATGAAAATAAACATCACATCATAAGGGAAAGTGTATCATCAACTGAGTTTCACAACTGTTCATGTAAACCATTACATAATACATCAAAGTAACATAGTCTCAAGCAACTAAGTACTAATAGTAACTCAAAATAGCTGAAATAGAAACATCATCAGGTGGGTCACTACATCCTCCCCCCTAGGGTGGGGCTTACTCCTGGAAGCCTTCAAATAAATAGTGATAAAACTCCCTCATACACACTGCATTTTCCCAAG
Organism: Sequoiadendron giganteum; assembly: GCA_007115665.2. Classification (NCBI taxonomy): domain Eukaryota; kingdom Viridiplantae; phylum Streptophyta; class Pinopsida; order Cupressales; family Cupressaceae; genus Sequoiadendron; species Sequoiadendron giganteum. The sequence goes on along the minus strand of CM021109.1, from coordinate 435,245,727 downwards.
TAGCAGAAGCCTCATCACTAGGGTCCCACTAGACCCTCACCTGATCAACATCTCAACCCTTGAGGGCGAGTCTCCTGCACTGTAGAACGCCCATGGGCTCCAAAACCATTTGCTCGACCACTACCAAAAGCCTCAAAAGTTGCACCCTGATACCCAACCCAACAGTTATCAACCGCAGTAAACACTTGGTGAGACCTACCTCCATCACCTACCGTCAACTCAGAAATTGTTGGTCCCTGACCAAATCTTGTAGTGTTTCTCTACGGAAAATTCCTCACAATGTGGCCATGTTGACCACAAGAGAAACAACCTAAGCTACGTCTAAAACCTCTATCACCTAAAGGTGCACTAGACTGCTAGACACTACCCCAGTCAATTGCAGACTATGAACTCTGGGCCGGTTGATCCTGATGAATGCACTTATTACGCATCCAGTTTCGGTTCTTCCTAGATTGAGAATCGCCATTACTACGAGGAGGTGGTGAATCCTTACATTGTGACTCAGAATGTTGCTATTGTCCACCCTTAGAGGGTACCTGTTGATTATGAGAGGAACCACCTATCTGAATTAGACCACCATGCGGACCGAACCCTATAGTAGAAGCACTATCGATCAAAACACCTATGTGTCCTGCCAATGCCATGGAGAGATTCTCCTCTACAATCCAAGCTTTCTCAACTTCTACCTCCATCATCTTTGGCTCGAAGACTAACTCCACCACTGATGCAAGCATTCAAGCCCCTAATGAAATGTTGAACTAGCATAGCCTCATCATCTGCTATCCCTACATATTGTTCGAGTTCATAGAATCTACGCTCAAACTGCTCGATAGACATTTCCATTTGGCGCAGATCATGAAATTCATGTACACGACACTTCCTCCAGTGATCAGATAAGAAGCACGCTCTAAAACGCTCTAGAAACATGTCCCATGATACTGACCCAATCTTCAGATGCAACTTCTGCTCCTCCAATTGCCACCAAGTAGAGGTGAAACCTCTAAGATGCATGATGGTGCATCTCACTCGAGTGTTACTACCATACGGGTCCATAGCAAAACACCACCCTAAATCCAGTAACCATGTCTTTGCCTCCAAACCACTACCAGTACCATCGAAAATAGGAGGTTGTGCCCTCAAAAAATCCATCATATGCCCTGCAACTAAGGCATCTTGCTCTGCAGTTTGAACTATCCTCCTAGGTGGCGTCCTGTCTCTCTCTCTCTATCCACTTCCAGATCATTTCCCTGTCTAGGCCCAAGATGTGCAAGAGCCTGCTCGAGTAACGGATGGAGGAGATCTCCCGCACTAGGCTGATTTGAAACCTAATAATTATTTCCCTGATTACCCAGAGGATTAGGTTTCTCTCCATGTTCAATTTCATGTGAACTCTACAGTGGTGTATTCTGACGATTCATTGCACGACCACCACCATAGCCTCATCTACGGCCTCTAAAATGACCTCACCTTGGAGGCATGATCTACACAAGGCCAAAGTCAAGTCTTAGTTTAAAGACATAAGAAACTAAGAAAACACACACACACAAGAATCTAACACCTAGGACAACCTAGTGGGCTCGCATGAACCAGAGCACCCAGTGTTAGAACCTTCGCTCTAATACAAAGTTGTAACACCCTGTCATGGAACCCAGGGAACGTCATGTTAACAATGCTAAACAATCAGATAATTTGTTTTTAAAACATTTAATAACTACATTTGATTAACAACCTAACATGAACATTCTTGGGTTCCATAACTACGCTACTAAATTAAATAACATCGTAACATAACAAGATCTATATATATAACAAATCAAGTGAATAGTCATATCCAGATTACATTATTTTAAGAGTTACATTACAGGTTCATTTACAACAAGCGAGATTGTGACAAATATCGATACATCAATAGTAACAATACAATGAAACCTCATGTAACATCATGAGTGTGTACAATAAAGAATAAGATACAGAATAGATGACGACCCAGTCCACGAGCTCGTCCAAAGAACCAAACTCTGTGAACGATGTGCAATCAGGATCCTACCAAGATCAAGCATGTCTCGAACAAAATCACCTGCAGGGGACCCAATGGAAGATGTGGCATGTTCCTCCCAACCGTGTGGAAATCGAAAGCCCACCCCCTGTGCTAGGAGATAGAACAGGTCCTCAAGCCAAAACTAATAACAAGAAGAACATTCACACAATACATGGTCAACATACATGACATCACAATGACAAGATAACTGACATACTCCCAGAGGTGACTCACAATCACAAATGACTCAACACAAGAGAACTAACAAGTGTACAAGGATAGGAGTGTCATCACATAAATGTAGTAGGTTACCCTAGATAGCCTTCCTAGGTTACCAACCCTCTACCAGAGTTACCCTGACAACCTCTTACGACTTCCAACCCCTATACGAACTTATGTGGCTTCGAATCACTTCTCAAGAAGATGAAGTGTTCGAGTTTCCATTCCAAGCCTTCTCAACCCGCTTTAACCTAAACAAGCGTTAAAGTCAACGACAAGGCAAACATTATCTAAGAAAATAGGGTACGATAAACATTCAGCATGCAAACAACATATGCTAAGAGATTGAAGCGATCATCTAGTGTAGCCGACTAAGGAAAAGTCTTATTACACATGCAAAATATAAAAAGTATAAGGTAAACATCATACGATCCTAACATAGAAAAATTAGAAATCGGGAGGAATAAGCCAGACCAACGCATGTTTCATTCAAGTGTGCCGACAACACTAGATACAAATAGAAGAATTTGGATGCAAAAATCTGCCGACGCCAACCTAAGGAGATCATAATTTTAAATAGAGGACATTAATAGAAGGCTTCCGAACTAATTCTACCTTCAACTCACGAGCTTGACAACTAGTATTGCCTATTGTTATCCAAAAAAAGTTTGAAACTAATATTATAAGCACGAAGATAAGATGGGAATGAGACATAAGGGTTGCTAATATTGGTTAGTTCAAAATTTACACAAACATGCGTAATATGCTTGATCTTCCAGGTTAAGCAAAGAATATAAAAAATGTAAATTTTGCAAAGAAATATGCAAATTTTCATATCTTAATAGGTATTTGAAACATGCAGCCACTCATTCAAATGGATTCAAAAAGAGAGGCTTGCAAAAGAATATTATTCTAATCAACATGGAATGCATATATCACCCCAACCAATAACTAAGGCATGAAAATAGAAGACTACAACCAAGAATATCAACAAATCTATTAAAAATGAAATAATCGACTGCTAGAACTTTGGAAGAACCAATACAATTCAGGACAGATTCAGAAGGAAATAAATCATCAAGAGAATCAGGTATTGTCAGGAACCCTATGAATTCAGACAAATAGATAGATTCTATAGTCACTAATTGGAATAATCCATTTCGAATTTAAGTCAGAGAATGAAGCATGCAGATCATGAAAGAAAAGCGAGAGAGAATGATAGATGAAAGACCAGAATCACGGTTTCAAAGGAGCTTGTAATCCAACAAAGTGAGAACCATTAACACAACAAAGGGAGGTAGAAATCAAACTCATGCAATAATGTTACAACACAAATCGTTTCCTGATGAATACATAATTCCATAGCAAGATCTGCAATGTTTTCTTTATCATTTGTTTCTTATTAACTCAATCAATATCGACATTAATGTTTTTTTTTTTTTTGCGTATGTAGGATTTGAAGAAAAAATTTCACAAAAATTTTAGACAAATTTTTTTCAGCAATAATCTGGCAAGATTTTATCAAACAAGCTTGAAATCTAAAAGAGGAAAACCTGAAATACATTCCAGAATCGAGAAATGACGAAGCGTAAACACCCAAATTTCAATCCATAGAACTTCCTCAAAAAAAACGCAGCTTCTCGAAATTGATTCTCAGGTTTCCAAACAAAACCTCAGCAAAATACAAAGACAATATTTTTCCTGTGAAAATAATAACAATTCTTCCTTTTCAAAACAATTGTCATGCAAATTGATTGATTTTCCTATATTATATCATTTTTAAAAAATTATAATAAAAACAATACTTTAACTCTTCATTTTCATGCATAACATCCATCAGTTAACTTTTCGAACACAATAATCAAGAAGAGATATTTTGCAACTAAGAAACACAACTAATTGTTTTAATTTTCAAAAATATCAAACTTGCACAACAAATTAATTACAAAAAATTAACCTTCCACAATAAATATATTTTAATATTTCACATTCAATTCCTCAATATTCTAAAAATAGGCTTTTAAGTTTAAACATTGCAATTAGTCATTAATCAACATTACCATTAAATCATTAAATTAATCTAACATAACATTATGAGAACATGACAACAAAACATGACATGACAACAACGAACAATACAATAAACGAATGACAAGACATAAGGGTACTCGTTCTTTCCAGAATGAAGGTTCATGATAGAGGACAAGTCTATCTCCCTTCAACGATTCCATTGGGCCATGACACGCTCAGACCTGACAAACAGGTGGAGTTGATGCCTGTACCTGAAAGATGCATCACATTGCACAGTCAAATGAAACAACATGTATATATATGAAGACACACTGTGAAGAATAATCGCGACATAACAGGGCACTCACAGATGAGTACTGCTAAATCGTCTCCTTCACCAAATGATGTAAGACATAGCATCTAAATCAATCACATCATAGTACCATCATAAACATAACAAAACATCATATGCCATCATAATAATGTCATCTCATGAAAATAAACATCGCATCATAAGGCAAAGTGTATCATCAACTAAGTTTCATAATTGGTCATGTAAACCATGACATAATGCATCAAAGTAACATAGTCTCAAACAACTAACTACTAACAATAACTCAAAACAACTGAAATAGAAACGTCATCAGGTGAGTCACTACATAACCTCCTCAATGCTATGTAATGAAATAAATTAGTGTAATGTATTTTGTTTTAGCATATGGTTAGGGAGTTAGCAAGAGAATAGGAGTGGTTTGGATATACTAATATTTGAGAAAATTTCAATAAGATACGAGACTTCCCTATATAAGGGGATATAAGCTTTGTAATAGGTAGGAATGAAGAGGGATTGGAATGGAATAATATACGTATGATTTTATGATCCCATTCCTCCACTGTTTTGATGATTTGAGATAATTTGTGGGTTGAAGATCTGCTTGTTCTCTACATCATTTGATATCAGACCTAGAAGATCATGGGAGTATTGGTCATTAATAATTCAATTTGATTGTGCTTGCAACAACTTGGAAGCAATGTGAAGACCAACAAAGCTAGGTAAATGTGAAGTCATCAATGCCAAGTAAAACAAGAAGGTGATTGTAGTATTTTCTAAAGAGGAAGATAAAAAACAAGAGATCGCAATTGTTAAGAGTGAATTTCTTAATAAAGGGAGTCACTGTAGTTTTAAAGGTTGTTGATAAAAATAAAGGAAATTGCCTAGTTTGAAAAAGCCTCCAAAAATCAAGATCAGAGAAATCAAGATAAAAAAAAAAGATCAATTTTTAAGGCATTGAAGTGACTGATATAATGGTGGAGTGCAGATCTAGATCTATTAAAATCGTCATACAGTTGTTTGTAATTTTTTTGAATCACCCAAAGTGGATCACTGCATTTTGAAGATTGACGCTCCAGTAAGAAGAAATTCACAGAAAAACTTAGAGCCTGAGCAATGAGATTAGAGTTGTAGGATAATTTGAGTTGTTAATTTGTGGAGTCCCAAGCATACAAAGATAGTGAAGGAGCTGATAGGAAAAGAGGATGAAGAAGAAAATCGTCGGCCAACAAAGAAGTTTGATGAAGATTATTAAGAGATCACTTTTTCTGAAGCAGCCACCCAATTTGAATTGTCAGAGCCGTAGCAATTAGAGAAAGGCAATCCTTAAAGGAAGAGTTTGTAGGAATTTGCAAAGCCATGATAAGGAAAGTGTCTAAAGGAAGGAAGTTGAGATCGCTGCCGTGTAATAAAAGATCGTCTGACACCCAAATTATAGGTTTAAAGAAAAATTCATCACAAAAATTTGAAAGATCTGTGAAGGACCCGCTGATTTGGAAAAGGTCGTTGTCTTTGAAGCTGCAATTCTGAAGAAGTTGCCAAGGGAGATATAGTCGCCATAGTTACCGCTAGCTAAGAGGTAATCAAATCCAAGTTTGCAAAAATAGTCAAAAGAGGAATTTGTTTTTATTTTTAGTACTAGAAATTGAAATTAAATGAAAAGATTGCAAGTGCAGAGTATTTGTGTCAAGACTTGGAATTAAAAAAAAAAGCTACGATAGGGAAAATGAACTGTCATATTATAAAAAAAAACTTGTCATAGTAAAATGTCCATAACTTTCTCGTTTGTTGATAAAATCAAGAAATTCAAATATTTTAGAAAGATGGGAATGTGCAGAAGAAAACCCAAAAATCGTTTAGAAAAATGTTTTGAAATGTGAAAGTTGTTAATAGAAGAAAAGAGGCATTTCAGTAGCTATTGGACTCTCATCCAAGTGTTCCTCTTGATATGATATTTTTTCCAAAACATGTTTAGTGTTTGACTATAATACTAGGCTCATAGACTGCTGCTAGTGAAGCTTGTATGGCTGAGAGAATGATGGGTTTGTGAAGGATTTGAGAATTCCATATGAGTGGATGACACCATCTACTGCACTTAAAAAAAAATTATAAGTAGTTGAGGTTTCTATTTTATAAATGGTTGGATGATGAGTATTTTCTAAGACTTCCAATGAAGAGATCAACAAGCATTGTTCAATATTTTATTACTGTTGTTTGATGGAGTTGGAATAGAAGAAAAAAATAAAATTTATGAGTCTAAGTCAAAATGAGGTCTATCAATGTAAAGTGTTGGATTCAAGTGAAAGATTGAGATTTTATCCAAGTGTGAGTTATAGATCCTGGTTATGTCATTGTTAAAGTCAAATTTAAGTCATGTCAATTTGTGTCAAAATTTTGCAAACCATGTCCATAGGTTGTCTTGTTAGACATTGTGAACCCAACAAGAAACAAATTTTGTATGCGTGTAAAATCAGGTGAAAATAAAGAAGAAGAGGAATTGACAAAGCCAATGTAGTGAAAGAAAGATGAAATAATATTGATACAGAGGAAAAAAAAAGATGCGGACTTCATAAAAATGACTAAAAGAGGAAAGGATTTGTGGCAGAGACCCTAATAACAAAGAAGAAAATTTTCCAATTGAGGTTGGGCATAAGTTGAGGCGAGTAGAGAAAGTTCTCAAGAGAAGTGAGCAGAAGTGCAGAAGCCTAGAGGAGCAAAGGAAGCTCAAAGGGTTCTAGAGGAAAGAACCAAGAATACCAAAAGGCCAAGTTATGGAGTAAAACTTGGTGATGTGTTGTGTAGTAGGGTGAAAAAGACCTGTTACTGCAGAGGCTATTTGCAGCTCATAGTGATCATGGAGAAGCTCACAAAGGAAGAGAGAAAGATGAAGATAATGATTCAAAAGGAATTTGATAGATAAATTGTTAAGACAAAGGAACAACTCAGTATAATGATGATGATGCTACTAGAAAGTGAGAGAGATAAAAAATATGGATGGAGAATGAAGAAGAAAGTTACATGGCTTGTTAAGGAATTGTTTGCAAGAAAGTTGAGGAAAAAGCTAAGACACAGGTGTGTTTGGTTGAAGGAAAAAGAAGTTAACTATTGTGAACCAGAGAAGGGATCATTCCTTGGAGAGGATGATGATAATGTTGAAGCTGAGAGACTTCATGAAAGTTTCATGGATTGTTTGGAAACCTTAGATCAACATGAAGATCTAATGACAGAGACATCAAATGAGGTTAGAGAGCCTTATGTTTTAAAAACTAAAAATTTGTGTATGCATGCAGGTTTTACAGGTATTGAAGATGATGGAAAATCACTAAAAACTTCCATAAGGATAGAAGAAGAACATAATCAAAATCTTGTTGGTAGAGAGGGAGAGGCAAAATTGCCTTATGAAGGCAATCAGAGTGAAAATCATACACAATGGGTAAATAAAATTATTGGAGAACAATTTCAAAAACCAATTGTTGCAACGAACAAGGACATGTTGGTTTATGAAGATAGCCAAAGGAAGGATCAAGGAGATAAAGAGCAGCATTCAGATACAATGCTAATGAAATTTGATGAGAAAATCAAATTGTTGGAGATGTTGTTAAGAGAACCTGAGAACAAAATTTTATTCCATTCAACACAAGAGGATGATGAAAAAAACAAGAAAATTCCAGTATGCGGAGTGGGGGATGACAGGCTTAGAAATGCAGAATTGAGGATGTCTGAGGAATGGCTAGTCAATTTGGAAGATTAATGAAGACTGGAAAAAGGTTGCAAACAAGAAGCATGAAGAAGAAGAAATAAGCAAATGTCATCAACAAATTATAAAAGAGGAATCAAAAGTTCAAAGAGATGCATATGGAGGGATAAAAAACTACATTAAAAGGAAGGAAGCAATCATTTTTATGATTGATGGTGATTTTTGGAGATTTAATGTTTAGCATAATAAATTTGTTTCATGTACAAATGCAAGCAAAACTGAGGGTTTGAAAGACAAAAGTCAACATTTCATAAAACAACCATGGAGGAGGCAACAAGGTGCCTTAAACGATTTTGAAAAAATGTCTAGTGATGAAGAATGGAAGTTGAATAATGAAATAGCAATGGAGGCCATAAAATTTTTAAATTTTGAAGTAGAGCTACAATGGAGCAGTGTCAGAAGCATGGATCAAAAAAAGAGTATGCTGGATATTGAGATTGAGAAGTTATGTATACGGATGAATAAATTTCCTAAGAGGAGGCACACTAAAGTGAAAAAGACAGTTAGCAATAAAGATCAATTGATCACAAGGGAATACATCAGCAGTGCAAGTGGAGCATTGCAAAGTAAAGTATGAAAACTAGGAAGATTGAGGACAATAGTAACACATCAACAATTACAAGAAGGGAAGAGGACAAAGTTAATAAGAAAATTTCTTGAAGATGTTGGACAACAACAAAATCAAAGTGCGGGATCTAGGCGGAAAGAAGCAGATTGAAGACTTATGACTAGGAGGTCATAAAATTTTCTACCGTGAGAGTTTGATGCAGGAGCATAAGACCACATCAATCATTTATGATTAGACTTTAGGAAGTATCAAAAATTATTAAAGGGAAATTCATTTCTTAATTAAATTTAGTATTTAATTATGATAAGTTTGTAGGAGTTTCTAGACTCATACGTGTGGGGGGAGTTAGTTGTGCATAACCTCCTCAATGCTATGTAATGAGATAAATTAGTGTAATGCATTTTGTTTTAGCATATGGTTACAGAGTTAGCACAAGAATAGGAGTGGTTTGGATTTACTAAGATTTGAGAAAATTTCAATAAGATATGAGACTTCCCTATATAAGGGGATATAAGCTTTGTAATAGGCAGGAATGAAGAGGGATTGGAATGGAATAATATACGTATGATTTTATGATCCCATTTCTCCAATGTTTTGATGATTTGAGATAATTTTTGGGTGTAAGGTTTGTTTGTGCTCTGCATAATTTCTTTAAAGACTTTTGAGTGATTGAAAAAGGGGGTTCTCTCTTTCTTTTGGGGGGAACTTAGTCATTTTGTTGAAAGTTTTTGAGGAGTTTATTTTTCTTTTAGTTTGAGTTTTCATACTTGTGATGGGGAGGGGAAAGGAAGAGTGAAGGATTCAAAGAAAGGAACATGGATAATGATGCTTCACCTCTACTATGATGTAAAAAGCTAAGTTCTCCTTACTCTAGTGCCTATAGTTGATGTTAGAAGTGATATCATGGTTTCTTGGTTGTGAGTGTTTCCGTGAAGATGAGTGTGTTTAAATGTTTTCAACCAATTATTGTTATTATTTTTTGTTTTATTAAATTATGGAATGAGAGGTATTTGATATAATATTTAGATTCCTATGTTGAGTAGTGGTAACAAGACCTAGTGTTGGTTTTCCACTTATGTGTGTGGAATCCATATGGTTCTCTCTACTGGGGGATGGCTAGGGTTTTATAATGACCTCATGATGCCATAATGGTAGGGTGGAGAGCTTTACTTCTCCTTTTGGTTTGCATCTCTCATGGGCATTGAAAAGATATTTGGCAGAGTTTATTTTTGTTACCTCCGTTTTGAGGTCTATGCTTGCATAATGAAAGGAATTTAAATTGTATTAGATTCAGATTTATTTATGAAAGAGTATTTGCATTGTGCCCTTACTTTAAGAATACGAAAATGTACTTGTGTTAAGGAAAAATAATTCATTGTAAATGATATTTCTAGTTGTACGAATAGCTTAAACTATTGACTTTGTTATTTAGCAAAATATGATTGTTCAAAAGATACAAAACAAAAGAAAGAATTTTATATTCTGTAAGTACATTCTGTTCCAATTGTAAATTTTATTGGGTTATTTAATGCAACTTTTACTAAGAAGAAATATTATAATATTGGGTATATTTTATTATACATAAACCATTTATCAAAAAGTGAAATAATTACATTTAATCCATTTTTGTTTTAGCTTCAAATATATAAAAAAATTAAAAAAATTGATACCTGTAGAAATTTAACAATAACGCCTGCTCAGTAAAAAGGGATACTATAAAGAAAATCCACAGTTCTGCAGCAGATTTATAACTGAGCAAATGAAATAAAATAAAGATATTCATCTTCAACGTATGTGGAAAATAGATTTGCCAAAAAGAAATAAGAGCAAGGGTTTTAATGCTTGTAGGTGATTGCTTTAATTGAAGGCCTGCAACAAGCAACCAAACGAATGTAAGATTAAACATTAACTTGTTGCATTTTGTCAAATGCAACAAAATGAATATAATGAATGCAAAATAAATTACAGCAGCCATATAATGGTCTATGTATATTTTTCAAACTGTTTCTTTTATAATAAAAATCTTGTCAACAAGATTAAATTTATGGATTCATCTCGTTTTAGCCTGTGCCATTAAATTCAAAGGGGTGTTTTGTCTAAAATATCAGGAAGAATAGTAAATAAAATACAAATCTACCATTTCACCAGCAACTAAAACAAAACCAGATATCATTGCCATGGAAATCTATAGACTGCAACATAAACTCATAATCGTGAAACTCATATTTTTAGTTATTTAAGTGGAGGTTTAAGTCTACTTAAATATGATAAGAGTGTTTTAAAACTAGCAATTCCACCTTTCAATTTTATTTTAACCTTGTAGTTACTTAAGTGGAGGTTTAAGTCTATTTAAATATGATAAGAGTGTTTTAAAACTAGCAATTTCATCTTAATGTGCAATGGGTATGCTGAAGAAGTATGGAAGGTCAATTACGATAATTTTTGGTCTATTTTTGCAAACATTTATGTAGTACATGAGGTCAATTGATAGACCATTTAGCAAATGATGTTGTTTGTACAACAAAGATCTTAATAGAAAAGTGATAGCTTTAGATTTTTTGAAAGCTTCTAACTTAGAAAGAGAAATTTTCTCATACATTATTGACCAAGCAAACCCTAGGCCTGTCAAAAGATTTAGCATTGTTATGTTACAACCATTTGTTCTTTTCAATCGTAGTCTCTTGAACAAAATCTCTAAAAAGTTATACGGAGAATAAAAAAAAAGTCTCAATACCCCTTTATATATAGGAACAAAAGAACTAATGAATAAAACTAAAAGGAACAGAACTTTCGGAATTTCCATCGTGCATGATTTTCTGAGCTGGCATAGGTCATCAACAAATTTTCTCCATGTTTAGGGTCATAGAAAAATCAAAGTGCATCTATCTAGCAATCACCACCTGTTTGAAGAATCACAAGTCAATCAGTTGCAATGCCAATTTTATTAATTGATATATTATTTAAATATGACAACTATGTAAATGTTAATTTTAGGAAATTACAATTATTTTAACCTGTTATCAAAATTGCAATCAAAAGGTCACTTCCAATTGCACACAAATTTGTTTTAAATTTTTCAAAGCCAGATTTAAGAATATAATTAATATGCTTGCAACACAAATGTAAATTAGGGCAAGTATTAGCTTTGATATTAGTATTCTAAAAAAAATTAGCAATAATAAATTTTAAAGCCCCTTCCCTAACTGGCCATATATGGTTCGTCTCCCCTTCGACTAGGAAAATTGTTCTTACATATGCTAAATTGCACTTCCAAAAGTTCAAAGATGTTGAATTCAATTCAACATTCTTGTCACTTGTTGCCTCAAGGCTCATTTTTCTTGTGACTATTTAGGTATATATTTGCATTAAAACCTTAAATTATAAGGAAACATAAAAGGATAAGCAAAAATCCAAGGTTCTATTATTATAAAGCAAAAATAGAACTCCAATCAATTAGAATCAGATTCATTTAGAGGATTGCCAAAACACTTAATCCTTAATGTAGTTCTGGCAGAAGCAATTGTACATCTCTCTTTATTCCAACCATTATTCCAAATAGTTACAAATTTAGAACTACTTTTTAGCCCATAAGTATTTGTTTATCCTTCCATTTGGAAAAGTAAAGAAAGGAATAATTTTAAGGTTGGCTTCTCTAAATTTGGATTTGAGGGATTTAGTGTAATTTATTCTGTTGTGCTAACCAAACAAGAGGAGATACCCATGAGATCTTACCACAAAATATTTAGTATTTTTTGCAATGTTCCCCACTGGAGAAATTTTGTAAAGGAGATATCCAAAACATTAGTCACTGAAACCATGGCAAGCGACTTACCTCAAGACTTTGCACAAATTGTATCATGTTGTCGATGATGCAAAACAAAAAAAATGGGTAGAGTTTTCAAGGAAAAAAGTACTAAACCTTACCACACCATTTTTTTAAATGTCACAAATGAAAACCAGTCTTTTTACAATTGTTGCTTCAATCTATTGAGTTAACAAGATTTGATTTTAAATAAAAAACAAAAAAATAAAATGATGTCTGCCTCCAACATTCAAAAAAGTAAAACTCATTGAAACCATGCCAAGTGACTAACCTCAAGATCCTACACTTTTAACACTTAAAACAATAAGGAAAAGTTATTTACAAATGGAAAATAGAGCACCATTTTTTATGTAATGCTATCAGATCGCTCCTAATAAACATAAAATACCAACAAAAGCTTGGAGAATAGGCATGATAGAAGCAGTCCATGAAATAGAAGTAAAAAGAAAAATAAATTAGCAAGGTTGTAGACAAAAACAATTACATCAGTGAGGTTAAGAATGTAAACTAAGCTACCTCTAAAATAATGACTACGGATTTGCACAAAATAGATGTGTTGAAAAGGGTTTAGAAGCTTTCAGACAATAGCAAACAATTTCATTTTAATTAATAAATTAATATATGGAATTACAAGTCAATATAATTTAAATGAAGTTAAAAACTCAAATTAGCATAGGATATTAAAATTTTAATACACTTATTGTAGTGTATTTCTTAAAGTAATTGTAAATAATTCCTCTATGAATATTAAATACATAAAGCAAACCAAGCTGCTTGTCACTTAATGAACCCAATCATTTAAAGTACAGTAAACCATAAGACGTCATCCATTGTTATATGCAGTTTTAATTCCATAGAGATGTAGGTTGCATTAAAAGATTTTCTACATCAAAAAGTGCTTCCATTCCATCCAAAATTAGATCCCTGCCAAAAATCAGACATGTCTTTAATTGACAATTGACACTGAATTATTAATTATTAACTATGTTTTGAACCTGAATTTGAATCAACATAGCTTGAGAATGAAAAAGTCAAGAATAAAGGCATTATGAGTAATCTGAGAAACAAATCAGATTATTAAACAGAGAGGAACACTGTTTGGAATCCAATCAATAAAAGTCTAAATGACATATCGGAAATAATCTAATTTTACTTCTTGAAAATGATAATGGATCCAAGAATAAAGGCATTATTATTTATAGTTAATCTTGGAAACATGGTAGAATATCATACAACTAGAAATCCATTAGTGAATCATTCCAAAAAAAAATTCTTAAAAGATATTTGTAATGGGTATAGTCATCAATTCTAATTGTAATTGAGTATAAAAAGTGAATTCAAGGAATATATAATTCAAAGAAGAAAATAAACACTGGTATTATTTTTAGTTTGGGTGTTACTATTAACAGGGTTTTTAAATTTTCTAATAAATTACTATCAATGAGTGTAGAAGTAGAGTTCTGGGTATTCATAACTTACATAGTTTAAATAAATTTTGAGAATTGTGTTAAGGATTAGAGGTGTTTTATTGGTTGGAAAAACATTTGAGGGGATATTTTTGAAACGTAGTAGGTAAAGAGAATCATGAAAATTTTAATAAATTGCTCAAAATTTTGTGTAGAACAAAATAAAATAGATCATCAAATGCACTGCAAAGAATAAAGAAGGTATTCAGCTCTTCTCATGTCTAAATTTGACTTAGGTAAAATCTCATTTGTATATTGCATATGTTAATTATTTATAATTGAAAATTGCAATATTAGAAAACTTGTTTTCCTACTTCGATGCTAGAGATACCTGAAAGAAGTGTATTTTTTTAAATAAATGCATGTTGCAATGGAGGAGGAAAGAGAACATTGTAAAAAACAAGGATTTGCGCTCAGCTGGATTTGGATACATTTTTGTTCATTGAAAGGCATTGTTTCTTGCAATGTCAGTTTCATTCCATTTCTGTTGAGAAGTCAGTTTGTCTGACACATGAAGCTTCTCTTGGGAGTTGACAAGCCCAAGGTGTGGCCCATGGTCACATGCAACTGCACATGAATTTAAAAGGCTATGATAGAAACTAAACTCTATTCCAATCATGATGGTAAGAAAGAGGGACCATGTAACAAAATGTATTGTAGTATCTATAAACTGAAGATCATAACAAATACTTTAGTAATAAACTCACATTAGGGGAGAGGAGCCGATACGTAAGCGAGGGCCTTAACGTGCGATGGGACATGCACTCATTGGGGCCCACACCTATACGTCGGTCCTCCACAACTTTAAAAAAAAAATCATCCATAAATAGGCATGATGACATCAAACATAAATCAGATTTAAAATACACACTTAATAGCATTCATTTCAAAACAAAAAAGTACGCGTTGGTAGCCAAACATGATGAAGTGTATCCAACTTGTATCTGACATATAACAAGTAGCATTCTGACATGGAATTTAAACAACCCAAACATTAAGACATGCACCCTTCCCCGTAAACTGGTAAACCCAATTGTTGGACCAATGCAGGCGTCACTTTGACATTAATAATAACTACACAACATAAACAAGGTGCCAATTCAACAACATTCAAACTCATCCAACCCATCTTTGACCGATTGGCAAACCCATTACAACAATGTTTCCCATCGTAGCATAACCAAACCAAAATGCAAATGCACTCGCCTATCCCATCAACCATGAGACCTACAACATGTATCAGATTCAATCTGTCCCATCTCACCAAGTAGGTTGTGCATGTATTGGAGCCAAAGACAAATATCCCACCTGCATCCATTTAACAGTCTTGTAAGGCCGCCATTATTCAAAAACAAAACATGGAAACAATTTCAAACAATCCACCAAACCAATCAAGTCAAGAATTAATGGTTGAAATCAATCAAATCTCCAATTCATACGAAACAAAATTCAAATTGAAAATAGGACAGCAATTTATTTCACCACACCAAACAAGCATCAATCAAATTCAAATAATTCCCAATTCAAATAGCCATGAAAACCAACAAGTATTCACTTATTCTGCAGTGAGCGACATAAGAAAAGGAGGAGTGACAAGCATATAATTTAATGAGTTAACATCAAGGGGAGGCAACAACTCAGATTCCAGTGCATCGATATCCATATTGTTCCAGGTTTTCCTTTCACACTTTTCCATTCATTTACTTTATATTATTCTTCATTACAACCATTATTGTTTTCCATTTCTAAGCTTTATATTGATCTTCATTACAGTCATAGGTTTTTATTTATGTTTCCCTAGGGTTTATATTGCAAATATTACAGTCATAGGTATTTCTTTATGTATCGCTAGGGTTTATATTGCTAATATTGTTGTCCTAGGCTAGCATATGTGTTCCATAGGGTTTATAATGCAAATATTACAGTCATGGTTTACCATTTAGATTTTCCTAGGGTTTATTTTGCAAATAATACAGTCATTCATTAGCATATACATTCCCTAGGGTTTATATTGCAAATATTACAGTCACAATTTACCATTTTTGTTTCCCAAAGGTTTATATTGCAAATGTTACAGTCATAGTTTACCATTTTGGTTTCCCTAGGGTATATACTGCAAATATTATAATCATAGTTTACCATCTCTGTTTCCCTAGGGTTTATATTGAAAATGTTATAGTCATAGTTTAGCCTTTTTGTTTCAATAGGGTTTATATTGCAAATATTACACTCATAGTTTAGAATTTGAGTTTCATAGGTTTTGCATTATCATTCACTCTACTTATAGTAGTCTCATAGGTCTTGCATTATCATTCACTTTGCTTATCGTAGTCTCATAGGTTCTACATTATCATTTATATGGTAAATATTGGTCGTGGTTTACCATTTTTGTTTCATATGTCCTACATTATCATTCACTATGCTTATATTATTCACATAGGTTTTGCATTATTATTCACTCTAGTTATCTTATTCTCATAGCTTTTTCATTGTCATTCACTCTGGATATCTTATTCTCATAGGTTCTGCATTATCAGACACTAAGGTTTCTATTTTTATTAGGTTTTTTTCATCTTTTTCATAGGTTTTTGCTTCATCAATTCAAAAATATTTATGTCTGTCAATGAGTTCGTCATAGACAGAATAGGTGAGATTTGTTAAACTCTTACTGTTTTTCATTCATAAGCTTTCTATTTGGTCATAGTTCAAATATGAGTTTGGTTTTCACTTTGTTGTGCATGAGAATGTTAATGTTGTAAACACTTAAGAGATATGAAATGTTCTTAAAGTCTAACTCCCTTGCATAGTTTGTAATTTTGTGCTTCTTAATCCTCTATTTCCTTATGTCGCTCACTCCAGAATAGATGTAACTCTCTAAATAGTTAGAAAATATTATCTCAATTGAAATGCAACAAACTAAAAAGATAACACATACAAAAACTAAATAATCTTTTGTTTAAGCATCACTCTCTTCATACATATAAAGATAATTGTTCAAGAATTTATGTTTCATAGTTTACCATTTATGTTTCATAGGTTTTGCATTATCATTGACTCTGGTTATCATATTCTCAGATGTTATTCATTGCAAACTAATTATTCTTTTTTTAAAGCATCACATCACTCTCTTCATACATATAAACATAATTGTTCAAGCATTTGTGTTTCATAGTTTACCATTTATGTTTCATAGATTTTGCATTATCATTGACTTTGGTTATCATATTCTCATATGTTATGCATTACAAACTAATTATTTTTATGTTCAGGCATCACTGTTTTGATTGTACTTATTTTGTGTAGATGGCCAAGGGCAATGCAGTGGTGACCCGTACTAGGAACAAAAAAAAGAAAAGTGCCACAACAAGGTTTCCCTCTGACAAACGAGGAGCTAGATTCCCCCCTAAAGTAGATCTTGTTGCACAAGTAGATGAGGTTTCTACTCCTCAAATACCGTAGATTGAGGTTACTACACCTCAAATACCGCAGAAGGTAAAACAAATACAAAAGTTGCGGTCTTTGAATGACATGAAAAAGGGCACTCTATAGCATTGAAGAGAATGGCATGTCAATAAGGGGGGCTTCCAAAAAGTGGTCAATCCCAACAACCACACTATCCAAATGGCTAGGGGGTCTAACAACAACTTCCAAGAAGGGTTCGCCAACAATCCTCATTGAAGAGGAAGAACATCTTATTGTGGAATGGTACAAGCAAATGGTTGATATTGGTCATGGTCTTGAGATAGTCAATCTTAAGTCTAAGGTTGCTCAAATATATCAAAATAGACCAAACCCTTTCACTAATGGGTTCCCAAGGAAGTCCTGGTGGATAGGCTTCAAGCAGAGACATCCTGAACTTGCATTACGAACTGTTGAAGGCCTAGACAAAGATAGGGCATTCAATCTTAGAGTTGATGTTGTAGTTGCATTCTACAAAACAATGTCTATAGCATACAAAGCCATGCCATATACTCCTGATCACATATGGAATTGCGATGAAACTGGCATCCGGGCAGGCAAAAATGGGTCCATGAAGGTGCTCGTAAGAAAAGGTAGCAGGAATGTCTCTTACATTATCCAAAAGAGTCATGAATGGATAACCATTCTATTTTGTGTCAATGCTGGTGGGAAGAGCATTCCAGGATTCTACTTGTTCAAGGGGAGTGCAAACATAGATAATTACATCATAGATTGCAAACCAGGTGCTTGCGTGGAAGCCCAGCCCCATGCATAGATGACCAAAGAATTTTTCATAGATTGGTTGACCCACTTCAAAACCTCAGTTCCAGGCAGTGTCTCACCCACCAACAAGGTCTTGCTGATCTTTGACGGCCATGGAAGCCATGTAGCACTCAAAACCAACCAAGAAGTAAGTGAAATTGGTGTAGATTTGTTAAAATTTCCATCACACACATCACATAAGCTACAACTATTGGATGTGAGTGTGTTTGCACCTTTTAAAGCTTACTTCAAATTAGAACTTTTAGATTTTTTGTCAAGGTTTCTAAACATTGAAGTGAGGAGGAGAGAACTAGCAATGTTAGGCAACAAAGCAATGAAAAGAGCTTTGATAGTTGACAACATCAAAGATGGGTTTAAAAGGACTGGTATATGGCCATTGAACCTCGATGCACTTGTCAATGAAATGCATCCCAGTGAGACATTTGTGGTCAATGAGGATGTTGATGTAGTTGAAAACATTCTCAACCTTTCTAGACTTGGTATGTCAAGCAATGATGTCGCAATATTGCAGTCCACTCTTCCAGATGGACACTTGTAGAATGCAATAGAAATACAACACTCACCTCATAGCTATCTTGTTGAATTAGTTGCACAGGTGGTGGTTAATTAACACACCCCTCCCATTGTGGACAACTTCGTTGATCAATTCAGCAAAATTTTAAATCTTCCATCACAATGAAGCCAACCATCCTGGTTGGTTGAGGGAGAAATGAACTTGGGAATTGATTTGGAAGTCCTAGAACAAAAAGATATCTATACTTTCCCATCACCACCTCCAAAAATTGACACTTCTCAAGTTGTGCATTACTATGCTCCTTCTTGCAATTCATATTTATGAGGCAATGAAGATGTACTAGAGGGCTCACAGGTAGTGGAGGAGGTCATTACCACATAGTCATATGGGACACAAGAAAAATAAATAGTTCCACACTTGAGCAAGTTCCTCAAGCTACTTGTGCACACTATCCATCAAAAGAAATCCAAAGTTGGTGCAATTCGGATCAGCAGACAGTCTCAATTGTTGATAAAAGATGATTACATGAGGTTATTAATGGAGCAAGAGCAAAGGAATAAAGAGGTTGAGGAGATAAAATCAAGAAAGAGACAAAAAAATGAGGAGAAAAGGGCAGAAAAAATTGTGGGAGTAGAGTTGAAGGAGAATGCCAGAATTGAGGACATACTGCGAAAAGAAAAAGAGCAACAAAAATTACAATAGAAAAAGGATAGAGATGTGAAAAAGGAGCAAGAGAGGCTTTACAAGGAATAGGACTGAAAGGAAAAAGAGATTGAGGAGGTGCATAGGGATTTACAAAGAGAGAGGCGGTTAAGGAACCCTTCTAATCCATTGTCTCAAAGTAATGGAGTCTTTCATGATATTCTCAACATTAATATCCCTTAGTTCTCCACAACAATGAATTATTCAAGCCTCTCCCAATTTGACTTCAAGGGCATTCAATATCCATATCAATTTGGCACTTGAGATGTACAGATGTGTTCACCACCACCCCCAACACATGTCACTTGCACCCAATTTACCACTCCAAGTCCCACTCATGTATGCAAAAATCCTCGTCAAGTGGAAGGGGATGAGAACATGGCAATTTGCACCCCAACCAACCAAGATCCCTTTCACAACAATAGCAGCTAGATGCTACCTTTTTTTGGTTTTCACATGCAATTCAAGTTTCATACACTTTAGAAGTTTTGATATTTACAAATGCATCGAAATTTTGGACAATTGTAATTTTTTGATAAGCACATATTGACCGTTATTGTTTTGGTTTGTTAAGTAATCTGATTAGATTCCAAAAAGTGTTGTATGTAATTTTCAATGTGTATTATTGTTTTGATTTGCAATGCATGCTTCTTCATTGATAATTTTAAATATATGATAATTACAGATGGATCGTTATTGTTTTGATTTGCAATTTATTATGATCATATTGCAATGTGTGTTCTATGTAATTTGCAATGTATCACTGTTTTGATTTTCAATGTTTGTTTCTTCATTGACATTTTTTCATTTTCTATTCCTTTTTTTATCTATTTTGCCACATGGGAGGATGATATTTGTCCACGCATTTTACAAATCGAAAAAATGACCCGTCGACCAATACATAGGCACCTCATATGCCACTTCCTGCATGACTCAACATCTGAAGTTGATAGCCTTGCCACGTCAACTTCTCTCAGCCTGCCACCCTAAGAATCCACTGCATCACATTTATCACTCGCTGCCACTTCCTATGCTTCTTGACTATCATGTTGAATGCAAGTCTCCTCTCCTTAGCTCCATGCCACCCCACAATATTTTTCCAACCAACCTATACATATACATATACATTACATATGTATATAGATATGCATACATATACAGTATATGTATGCATATGTATACACATATACATACATATTTTCCGAGCCAACCTACATTGAATGCTCTCAGTGCCTTGCTCTTGTCGTCAAATTTTTGGCCTTCCATTCTAGCAAGTTGTCATTTTTTCTTCACTTGCACACCACTACCTGCTTAGTTCGTCGTCTGCAACCTTCAAACCTTTACCACAACTTGCGATGCTCGGACTCTAGTTAAGAGATGGATAGATAACTGTTGGTGAACATTACAAGTAGCTTCTTTGTATTGTTACATATACATATATGTATATGTATATGTATATGTACATATACATACATATAGGTATATGTATCTACATATACATATATATACATATTCATATACATAGACTTATACATATGTATATATATGTAAATGTATGTATATACATATACATATATATACCAATAAACATAGACATAGACATAGACATAGACATGGACATATACATATACATATGCATATGCATATACAATTCAGTCATGCAATCATTCTATCTTTTTTAGGTACCATTGATGAATTTGAGGGTGTTTACTTTTTCATAGGTGATGCTTCATCTTCAATTTAATGTAAATGAATGCATATATTATTCTATTGTGATTAAATTCAGTCATGCAAATGAATGCATGTAAACAATGCTGCAATTTTTCATTTTAGTAACAAACAATATAGTTGGTTGTTTTGATGCCATTCATAAACCTGGGATTGTTTTCTTTTTTCATAGGTTCTACATGTAAGCAATTCTATATACATATGTACATATATATACATATATGTATATGTAAATATATATACATGTATACAAAAATATACATAAATTTATACATATAAATATATATACACATACACATACACATACACATCCACATATACATATACATAAAATATACACATACAAATATACATATAGGTTTTGCTTCATCAATTTAGTCAACTAAGCAATAGAGACAAATATATTCTTGGTAAGCAAAATAATGCATGTAAACAATTATATATACATATATGTTTATGTACATACATGTATATACATATATATATATATACACATATACATATACATGTATATATATGTACACATACACATATATATCTACGTATATGTATACATATACATATACATTTATATACACATACACATTGGTTGTACTTTTCATTGGTTGTGCTTCATCAATTTATTCATATAAATATGGTTGTTTTGTTAATGTAGACCGTAGAAAATTGGATGTGCACGTATTAGATCCTCTCCCCTATAGAGTCATGTATTCTTGCATTCAGTAATGAATTAGGGAGACTTGATTTCATGAATGCTCATTTGATGGCAACCTATGTTGCACGGGTCCACAATTCCATTCAAATTGTGAATTGTTGCATAGGTAACCATTGAAAGCCTTCACAAAACCAAGTCCCCTAAGTGATTCAAATACAAAGCTACAATAGTTGTATGATTCAATTGATGTACCCTAACCTATTAAAAAGATAACACCCCCAAATGAATCAAAGCACCTATAAAATAGAACACACTTGCAATTAATCAAAGGAACCTAAAATTGATAGAATTGGTGCATGGCTAATTTGATGAAGGATAACCTATGCAATATAGAACCCCCCAAAATTAATTGAATAGTAGACCTTCATGTTGGAACCATGAAAAGAACTGTAAATTCCAACCATACAAATATTAAACACAATTTACAATTTCAAAGTTTGTGAAATTGTTACAAGATGTAATGGTTTAGGGAGACTTGATTTTTCCAAAGCCTTTGTAATGGTAATCTATGTTGCACTTTGTCCATAATTGGACCTTTCAACTATGAAGTGTTACATACACAACCATGAAAGGCCTTAGGAAAACCAGGTCCCCTAAATACATGTTCTAACAAAGCTTTACTACTCATTATTGTTCTCTAATAATACATGTGAATAATTGAAGGTTTTCATGGCTATTTGAATTGGGAATTATTTGAATTTGATTGATGGTTTTTTGGCGAATCTGATTGATTTCGGCCATTAATTACTCAATTGATTAGTTTGGTGTATTGTTTGCAATTGTTTCCATAATTTTGTATTTAATAATGGGTGCCTTCCAGCTTGTAAAAATGGAAGCAGATGGGATTTTGGAGTTCACCATGACTACATTTGCACCATACTTGGCAAGATGGGATATACTCGTGTTGATATGTGTTGTAGATTTTATGATTGATGAGAGAGGCGGATGCATTTTCTTGTTGGTTTGGTTATGCTATGACGGGAAACATGGTTGTAATGGGTTTGCCAATCACTCAAAGATGGGTGAGATGGGTTTGAATTGTGTTGACTTGGCACCTTGTTTACGTTGTGTATTTGTGATTAATGTGAAAGTGATGCATACATTGGTGTAACAGTTGAGTTTACCAGTTTACGGGGAAGGGTGCATGTCTTAATGTGTGGGTTGTTTAAATTTCATGTCGGAATGCTACTTGTTATATGTCAAATACAAGTTGGATACACTTCATCATGTTTGGTTGCCAACATGTACTTGATTTGTTTTGAAATGAATGTTATTAAGTGTGCATTTTAAATATGATTTATGTTTGATGTCATCATTCCTATTTATGGATGAATTGTTTTTAAAGTAATGGAGGACCAACGTATAGGTGCACATCATATAAAGTAGAGGACACCCCCAAATTAATCAATGACACCTAAAAAAGATACAATTTTTTTAGGTCTGAATTTATGAAGCATACACATACACATACACATACACATACACATACACATATACATATACATATACATATACATAGACATAAGTGAATTAAACACGACTATAGAGAAGTATAGAAAGGGGCAGCGAGTGATAAATGTGACACAGTGGAGTGCTAGGGTGGTTGATTGAGAGAAGTAGACGTGGCAAGGTTGTCCACCTAAGACCTCTTCACACATCTGTACACACACACATTTACATATACACATACACATTTACACATACACATTTATATATACATATACATACACATAGACATACACATATACATATACACATACACACACACACACATACGCATACACATACACATACACATACACATACACATACACATACAAATTTACATAGACATAGACATAGACATAGATATAGACATAGACATACACATAGACATAGACATAGACATACACATACACATACACATACACATACGCATACACATACGCATACACAAATGCATACACATACACATACACATACACATACACATACACATACACATACACATACACATATAGATTTACATAGACATAAACATAGACACATAGACATAGACATACACACAGACATACACATACACTTACACATAAACATACACATACACAAATACACATACACACGCATTGCCATCATTGTGAAGAAAAAATGAGAAGTTGCTAGAATGAAAGGTTGTAAATTTGACAAGTGTGTGAGGCATTAGGACCATTGGATACAGGTTGGCTCAAAAAATACATAGGATGTCATGAAAATATGTATATGTATATGTATATACACATATACATATAGATATACATATATATATAGACATATTCATATACATATGCATATATAAATAAAGAAGATGCAAAGACCTTAAGCATATACAAGTTGGATACACTTCATCATGTTTGGTTGCTAGTGTGTAGTTTTTTTGTTTCAAAATAAATACAATCACATGTGCATTTAATATCTAATATACATATACATATGTCTATGTATATGTCTATACATATGCATATACACATATATAAATGAGTAAACGTGCATTTAATATCTGATATGTGTTTGATATCATCATGCTTTTTTATGCAAGAGTTTTTTCCTAACTTGTGGAGGACCAACATACCACTGTGGGAAATTATTCATTGGTAGAATAGATGGCTGAATTGATGAAGTGGAACTTACAAACAAGAGAAAACCCCAAAAATTATCTATGCTACCTAAAAATGGTACAATATATGCATGACTAATTTGATGAAGCATAACCTAACAAAAATAGAACACCCCCATATATTTCCAATGCACAAAAAGAAGGTACAATAATTGGATGATTGAATTGATGGAAAATAACCTATGCAAAAGATAACTCGCCCAAATTAATCAATGGCACCTAAAAAAAGATACAAACATTTGCATTACAGATTTAATGAAGTAGCACATATGATAATCGTAGCACCCCTATATTTATCAATGACACCAAAAAAATGCTACATAGTTGGCGAATGAATTGATGAAACATAACCTATGAAAAACATAACACCCAACAAATTCCAAATGGCACCTGAAACTGGTAGAATAGATGAAGACTAACCATGATGAAGTCAAAGTTACAAATAAGGTAATACCCCCAGAAATATATATGGTACCTAATCAAGAAGAACATATGAAAAAATAAGACCCCCTAATTTTTGTAATGCAAACAAAAAAAGCTCCAATAATTGCATGTCTAAATTGATGAATCCTAACCATTGGGAAACATAACACCCCCAATTTAATGAATGTCACCTAAAGAAAATAGCATTAATGAATGAATGAAGCAACACGTATGAAAAAACCTAAACCCCCAATTTTATCAATGGCACATAGAAATGGTACTAAACAACATTAATCGAAATGTGAACATTAACCATGACTGTAATGGCTATAATGAAGAACAATATAAAGCTTACGAATGGAAAACAATAAGAGTATAACAATTATCACATATGTATATGACTAAATTGATGGAGCAAAACCCAAAATAAATAACACCAACATATTTATATATGGAACATAAACAACATATATTTTTAAAGTCACTGAATAGATGAAGCAAAACCTAAAAAAAGATTAACCCAAATTTTTTTTTGGGTTAATGAAATAAAGAACAAATCCCAACTGAATGATAATGTAGAACCTATGAGAATAGGATAAGCAGAGTCAATGATAATGCATAACCTATGAGAATATGATAAGGAGAGTAGATGATAATG
The DNA here is from genome assembly GCA_007115665.2 of Sequoiadendron giganteum. Classification (NCBI taxonomy): domain Eukaryota; kingdom Viridiplantae; phylum Streptophyta; class Pinopsida; order Cupressales; family Cupressaceae; genus Sequoiadendron; species Sequoiadendron giganteum. Next base: position 435,219,901 of record CM021109.1, on the reverse strand, counting down.
TGGAACCTATGAGAAAATGATAAGCTTTATTAATGATAATGCATAACCTATGAGAATACAATAAGCAGAGTCAATGATAATGCATAACCTATGAGAATACAATAATAAGAGTCAATGATAATGCAAAACATATGAGAATAGGATAGTCGAAGTCAATGATAATGCAAAACCTATGAGTGTTATATTTGCAAAATAAACCCTAATGAAAGAGAAATGCCAAAATATGAGTGTAATATTTGCAATATAAACCCTACGGAGTAGAACCCATATAAACAAAAATACAGCTTCATCTATGGAAAGGAAACAACAAACAATATTATTAATGAAAGAAGAAAACAACCCTAGAAATTTTAATGGTGAGGAAACAACCAACAATATTATGATCTATTCTATAAAGAGAGCGATGCTTGAATAAAAGATTAATTTCCAAATATTTAGTGTGTTTATGAACACAAATAGGACAGTGTTCATAAACACTAAACTTCAACCAAAAAAATGATCTCTGCAACACAAAAAGTCCAATAAAACAAACGGAAATTGCAAAGAAAACTCAAAAAACTGAATAATTGCGAGCCTTAGTGAGCAAGTTCACCTAGGTCAAATGGCTTGATGCACGACCTAGACAACAGTTGAACCTTGAGCACGTGAGGAACTCGTTCATTTCTTGTGGTTACCTTCATGGTGGTGAGGAACCCGTTCATTGCTTGAATGGCGTAAGTGGAGCCGCTAGTAACATTCACTAACTAGCATGTACCCATCTCCTAATCAGATTCTACCCAAATACGAATTGGTCTATGAGCATCATAGGTTGTGGTAAATTTTTGAAGGTTGCAAATGACGAACCGAGCAGGTAGTGGCATGCAAGTGAAGAAAGAATGAAAACTTTCTAGAATGAAAGGCTAAAAAGTTGGTGACAAGAGTGAGGTACTGGGAGAATTGAATGTAGGTTAGCTCAAAAAAAACATGGGGTGGCATGGAGTTTAGGATAGGAGACTTGCATTCAACACAACAGTCGAGAAGTATAGGAAGTGGCAGTGAGTGATAAATGCAACATAGTGGATTCTTAGGGTGGTGGACTGAGAGAAGTTGGTGTGGCAAGGCTTTCAACTTCGAACGCCAAGCCACCAGGAAATGGCACCCGAGGTGCCTACGTATTGGTTGATGGGTCATTTTTTCAATTTTTAAAATGCGTTGACAAATATTGTCCTCCCACGTGGCAAAATAATTGGAAAATTAAACAAAATAATTTTATATTGTTTATTATTGGTTTTTGCATAATGGTTTTTTTTTTAAATGCTATTGGTCCACGTGGCCTACTATGTGGACCGTGCGATTTTGGGTGTGTACGTATCGACTCCTCTCCCCTAGAGTCCCTTGAAAGATTCAAGATAGTATTAAAAATGGATGATTATTGGAAAAAAAATATTTTCTTTAGTAATAAATTTATTTATTTTGATTTAAGTTCTCCTTACGGTTAAGGCAGTTTTTTAATGATTCTTTGTAATTTTTGTAATGAGATGATAAAGGAATCCCTTTTCCATGAAAATAATTAGGCAACAATGACAGTTCACAATTGTAGGTACAAGCAACCATACAAACTGCAAATACTATAAGAATATTAAAAAGAGAGCAACAGTAGCAAAACTGCTATTAGAAAGGCACACACCTTCTGTGGCATTTACCTCTTCACTGTTGTCTGAGCTATTGTCACTCGGGTATCCAGATTCTACAAACATAATAAACTGAAAAAACTGAATAAGAGAACATTCCTCCAGTACTCAAAAACTATACCAAACATTGCCACAAGCATCAAAGATCAAGGACTTATAGGATTAGAACCAGTGCTACCAAAATTTCCAAATTAATCATGATTTTCTTATCTTACTAAACATAATTTTCATAATATCCCTGTAAGACCCCTCCATTTTGCTCTTTTGATTGAACAGTGTTTTGTTTGGTTAGGCCTTATTTTATGTTAGTGCTTTGACCTTGGTACTCAGTTTCTGTGTGATCACTATCTTTATCATGATTTGGTGATGTATTTTGATGTGATGATACTTTATTTAGATGTTATCATTATGGCATATTTTGAATTAGCATAAGTGGATATTTGAATTATGATGTATTATGCTTTGGATTAAATTATTATGTTAGATTTGTCAGTTAGTTACACTATATTGGTGAAGGGGATGGTATCAAATCACTCACTTACGAGTGCCTTACGATTCTGTGATTTCCTCTTCACGATGTGTTTTGATTATGACATATTTATGCATGTGGATATACTCTTTGTTCGCAGGTTGACAGGTACAGGACATCGACTCCACTTGGTTTCACAGGTTTGAGCATGTCCATTACCTAATGGTATTCGATTGGGAGATAGTAGCTAGGTTTTTTGTGCCAAGTCGTCACCCTAGTCATAGTGTGTTGTCTGGTGTTAGTCGAGTTATGTTGCTTTTATGTTGATCATCTTGCCTTGATTTATTTAATTGCAAGTTGAAAGGGGAATATAATGGTTTTATGCATATAAGTTGTTGATTAATTTGATCTGGAATTATGTTAGTAAGGTAATTTATTTTATTATTAATTTAATTTAATTAATAAATAATTTAATCGTTGATTAAATATATTTTATTAATTAACTAAATTTATGATGTTGAAATAAGTTAAGTTATTGTTTTTGAAATTATTGTTATATTGGTTGAAATTGAAAATTAAAAGAAAATGTTTTAAATTTCATTTTAGACAATTTGAATTCAAGAATTGAAATTAGAGATATTTTCTATTTTTTGTTTTCTGAAATTTATGAGGGTTGGTGCATGATATTTTTGAAGAATTTCCTTATTATTGAAATTTTCTTCACAATTTTGGATCATGAAGTTTTAAAAATTGGGAAATAGAGGAGAGGAGGATTTTGTGTATTTTGGTGGGTTTTGGATTGAAGTTGTGAAAATTGCAAATCTGAAGAGGGAATCTGAGGAGGAACTCAGAACACCATAGTCAACCTTCAAACTTTAATCTAGGTTTTCTTCTTGTTAATTTAGTTTTCATTTTGGGAATTCCATGGTTTCATTGTGTTGCTTGAAACATTTTAATCCTCAATTTGGGTTGCAAAGGAAACCCATTTTGAATCTTGTTTTCAAAACTTGAACTTGTATTTGAAAGTTAGATTTCTCAAAACAAAAAAAAAGAAATGTTCTTAACTGAAAATAAATGTTTTGTTCTATTTATTTCTCAATCTGAATGGGGTTTTGTTAAATTCATATATATATGTATATATACATATATAGTTATATATATATATTGTTAAATATTTTATTTAGGGGAAGGTTATGCTGTCAAAAATTGTGCAAAAAAAACCCTTCATGAGAGGGTGCGGACTTCGAAAAAATCCACAGGTATAAAAAATAAAAATAAAATATATATATATGTATATATTTGTGGGGGGACTGGGGGCTCACCCCCATCGCACCCCCCATGGGAGGTGTGTGGGGGGGAGCCGTGCCCAGCACGACCCCTGCTCCTCCCACCCGAGAATTTCAATAGTAAAGTAAGAAATTGAAATAACTAACTCCTCGAAATCATAGGTTACAACATAGTTTTATTAATCATCATAAAATCCATATAATCACGATAAATCGTGTGTGGCAATATTTCCAACAAAAAATTGTGATTTTTCAAATAAACTGTGGGGGCCAAAATATGCCTAATTATCTGCCACTAAATCACCAACAAATTGTCCAAATCATTCTAAATCACAAGTTTGACCGACTTTGACAAAGTCTAGCCCTTTTTTTGGCAATATCTTACAAGAGAAATAAATATGAATCCCCAATTGAAAGTAGATAGAAAATCCCATTTGTTTATGCAAAAATTTTACAATTAGGGAAGTGGACCTATTAATTTCAGCATTATAGATCCTTTCTAGTTGACACTTGAGCCAAAACACACTAAATATTCATCTTCAGTTTGAATCAAAAAATTCATAAAACACATTAATTAAGCATATCCATTAGTAATTTGTATTGATTCAATGAGTAAGTGGCAAAAAAATGGTAAGGAAACATAAGGAGAACTTAAATCAACATATATATATTTGAAGGGTTAAATTTTAATAAGTAATTGTACTTATAAGACTATGAAATTCTTGTGATCTTGAAATAGTTGAAGATGTATTCCGAGAAAATAAATAAAATACCGATTTCAGAGGTACGATATTTGGGAAGAATTGGTGTGAAAAAACATCCCCATTTTCATCCCTAAAAATCCTCCTCCTCACTTGAATGTATACTGTGGAAAATTATATATAAAAAACATACCCTAAATTTTTACTGCTCTACCTATATACAAATGATCCCATTTGTTGCAATCTTCTTGTCAGGTCTTTAGTTGGAGAAAATGGTAGCAACCTTCTCTTCTTCTTAGACACAATCATAGGTGTAGAGCACCGTCTCTAATTTCTCGACTCTGTTCAAACCCAAAACTAAAACCATTTAGAATACAAAAAAACACCAAATAAAAATATATCCAAACTTTGGGTCAAATATTTTGTACCTTGATGGAATGGATTAAGGTCCTGGGAAGATCTTTTGATACGAAAGAAGTCAATGATTTTAGTTTGCACTAGAGGAAACTCTGCACATTAGAACCCAAGGAGTCTTTCATGCTTGCCAACAAGAAAATATTGAAGTGCACGAGGAAAGCAAAAACCAAACAAAAGTTGAAATGGGTATTGAATAAGATCATAATACCTGGCCCTAACGGAGCAGAATTTTTTGTTAAAAAATTGAATCGAATCCAATCTACCTATTGCTATTGCTTAAATCTATTAGCATTCAAGTAAAAGAAAGGAAAAATCATAGAAGTAGATGAGCATTTAAAATTCACCATGCTGATGAAAATAATGGGTATAATTTGCAGAAAAAAAACTTACAAAATCAATAATTTTTTATTAAAATGAGACTAATAAAAAACAATCTCCTTACAACTACTACTTCAATCTATTTATAGTCCAAGACCATATTCCAGGCTGCAAAATGATTCCCACACATTTACTGTAAATATGATTGGACTCAACAATAAATATGGCGAACAACTTGTAGATGATCCCACACCCGCTTGCAGAATAATTGAAGTCACGCCAGTTAAACTGTCGTAAACTGCAAATTGCATTTGGATACGTGCAATACATGTTGTCGTGTAAAAAATATAAAAGGGTAAAACAATACAAAAAGATTGGTGGAAATTTTTGTTTTAAACAATCTAACGGTTGGTGATAAGCATACTGTCAACCAAGCCCTAAACCATTGAAAGACAAATTAAGCTCTGAAAGTTCAAATAGGGACATGCCTTCAGCGTAATTATTTAAATGCCACTTAAATAAAGGGAATGGCAGGCATTGTTTAATTTTTTGATAAATTATAATGGTTGAAGTATTGCAAGGTAATAATTTTAGAATGGTTAGGTGAATCATTCTTTGAGTTTAAATGTATTTCTACCTAGTCAAGATGTTAATGATTTAAATAAATAATTTGGTCATTTCCAAATAAAATCAAGAGGTTAATTAGATTTTTCTTTTTCATAATAGAAAATTGGCATAAAACTTTAAATATGGATTAAAAGAATATAATTTAATTTAAAGAGAAAAATATTCAGAATGTAAACTATTATTTAAATTATTATATTTTAAATCTACCCAACCTAATGCATCATAATTAGAAATCATTAGTTGAGGCATTAAGGCTTATGCATATAGAAAATTTCATAATGTTATAGTAGGTTAAATAATCACTTTCATTTGTACGTCTACCCAATCAATATGTTGGTGGCACGATTGAACCAATCACTCACAGACTATCAAGACCCTAAAATTAATGAAGTTCATCTATGATAATATGTACACACAAATATTATTTTATAACATGTGAAAACCATTTAATATTTAATTTAAAACTTGAATGAAATGGTTAATTAAATTTAGCAAAACTACTAAAAATGAAGGGGTTGAGAAAAGCTATTTTAAATAGTATTACTTAATTAACTCATAAAAGGAAAAGTTTCTTAACATTGTAATAGTGGAGTGGATTGACCTAGTATTTATTTTAAAATATCTTGATGAGATAAAATTAAAAAAAAAAACAAATAAAAGTAATAATAAGAAAAAGGGGGTTATATTTAAGTAGTGTTGTTATTGGGTTTCCTTATCCTAAACCTCATGAATATCAATTGACTATATTAAATTCAACCATTCTTCAACTAAATCAAACTGACTAAGTTGGGATAACTGTGTTATCTAAGAAAAAATATGAATGTGGAGATTCGGGTTAGATATTAAATTGTTGAGTAGTAATATTAATAATATCCTTCCCTCAATATTGTGCATGTACTTTAAGTCGATCATCAACTAAAATAGATCAAGGGAATGAGATGACAAGAACATATAGCTAATCAACTATGAGTTGTCCCTCATTCTTTGTAACATTGTCAAATAGTGTTAGACCTTAGTAGTTGAGTTGCGCAATGGTGGCCTATCAAGAGTGCATTAGGTTGAAAACCTACCTTTAAAAAAATATATGGCATTTGTGTTATTCCCACATTAAAATGTGGGCATCACAAGATAAAAGTATACTCACATGTGATTATATAATTTCATGTCATGATTAAGGCATTCCAATTGACGATTATAATAAAATCTCAATTCAGACGTGAGTTTTATTATTTTAAATCCATTTCATTTTAATCTCCTAAAGGAATAAACTTAGACCAAAATAATAATAAATATAAAGAAGCCCTAATTATATACTAAAGAGTGATTTACTTATTCTTTCTTTTTTTGTTTCTTTATTGGCATTCCACTATGTTGGGCTGGGAGAAGATGACAACACCTTCTGGCTGGGGATTAGTTGTCAATAGTAAAAAAATAATTATTATCATTTACTTTCCCCAATTACAAGTATCATTTTTTTTCCAATCAACAAGCAAAATCTAGTGATAACATGATTGACTCATTATATTTTAGTAATTTTATTATTTAAAATTTATAGTACATTGCTGATCAAATCTTTAAAATAATAGTATTATTGATGTTATATGTATATATTTATTTTATCCACCATTAACATGAATACTAATATTTATAAAAGAAATCAATGCTTAAACATTCACCATAATAATAATACTATCATTTATGTGGGCAATCTACCATTTAATTTAATATTATCAATATTTAAACCATCTGGTAATTCTCTTTTCATTAAGTTTAGATTTAATTACTCTATTCCAAACTCACGCCAACCACTCCACATCTATTGTCTGACCATAAATCAAATCATGTAATTAACACAACTATGTGAAAATGTTGTAGTTTTCTTGTCACGAGCCCAAGAGAATCAAATGGCTCTCGCACTCAAATATTTAACATCTTCTTTTGACTGTAGTGTCATTTATGGAAGTGGTAGTATTTTTACCTCCATACACTATGTGGGAAGGTGAGTTGTCTTGTCATGGTTCCTTGCACAACAAAATATGGTGTTCCAAATTTGCATGGCTACTGCATAGAATCATGCCACTTCTGTAGAAAATTAAAGAGTGCTCTATTAGAGTGAGATCTGGTCTCAGTACTCCTAGTATTCACCTAATCTAGTAACCACTATCAAGAAATTATTTTTTTAAGGAGTGTAAACAAATATTTTCCACTTCGAAGGCAGTTGAACTTATTAATCATACTAGCCATAATTTGTGATGCTCAAAATTCTTTCCATTTTGATTTATGTAAATGGTTTTAATTTGAGAATACTATCCTTTTTAGCTGACTAAGTTTGTAGGATGAGGAAGTTTTAGGTGTAATATTAATACTTCCTCGGAATCACTCAACCTATCTATGGCACCAGATTTCTTTATACGACCATTTCAAATCCTGTCATTATTGCAAGTGATTCACAATCTTTCTTATAACAAGGTATGTGTTTGATCTCCAAACATATTAGCTTTTGATAGAGACAAGTATGATGATTGTTGATAGAGGAAGGATGGTCCAAGCTCATGGTAGGACCATGCATTCAATACATATTTTGGCAGTTATAACAACCTTCCTAAATCCAGATGACCAAGCAAGCATTTGCATATGATCTATAGATTAAGCAATAGTTATGGCCGGAAAAAAAATGAAGGATTGCAATATTTCAATGTTGTGCCTCCCCACCCTTTGAAATATTTCTTGGAAATTCATTAACTGTGTCATTGGGTATGACTGGAATTCTAATAACGTTGAGGTTGTTGTTAGCAAAGGAACTGTGTTGTAGACCTATGATCTTGTATGAGTTTATCAATGAATGCCAAAAGGGATTCTTAGACGGACATGAAGGAGGTCAGCGGAGGGTGGAGTTACAGTGACCGATGGATGAGGGGTTTCAGGACAACCTTTTTCTCCCTTATTTCAGTGTAATAATGTTCTTATATTTTTTAATATATTTTTTTTATTGTCATATTCGAAATATATTGACCTCCTTTTTTAGGCTCGGCCCTCACACTCAGTTGTAGCCACTAAGGGATGACATATGCATGGGGGTTCGACCTTGCACATAGTCGCCCCTCATATTATTATTTTTATTTAGCTTAATCCCCATTTTTTTATTGTTATGCTATCAGGAATGAATGTGCTATATTTTCTAATAAGGAAGGGAAATATAATCATTTAATTCTCTATATAGTTCCACACAATGTGCAGAAGAATATCATTCTCGTTGTTTTCTTATATTTCACACACATGAGGCAACAATCAAAAATTCTAATTCTTTAATTTGTTTGAAATCTCACCTTTACATAGATTTATGAAGAAATTTGTATATTAATAAGTTCTTCTATCATTATTTACAACTTGCATGATATGTGTTAAGATGGAAGATCACAAACTAAAAGCCCACACAAAATGAACAGTTTATATACGATAAGTCCATATGCTTATTCTTTTTGTAAAAGAACTAATATACTATTCCTCAAATGCAGATTTAAACCAGGACACCTTCATATCCTATACACAAGGATGATACCATTAACATGACAATGAAATAACTTCTCTTTTCATTCTTTCCTTAATAGATTTGAAATCCGCCTTTCTCAAATCATAATACTACCAATATTATTGAAGAAGACAATGGTTTACATACCCAAGGATTTAAACTTTCTATTTTATCATTCTCTTTCATATTACAGCAAATCACTAGCTTACCATATTACAATTTTTTTATAAAAGTACAATGAGGGTCACATAACTAATTAAAGCTTGCTCTCCACCCTATTGTAATGGCATGATGGAGCCTCGTGGGATCTAGCCTTACCCCCGAGCAAGAAAATATGTTAACCCCAAAATGATGAATGGAGTCTTCTCACATTCACAAAAGGATGAAATGTCATAACAACAAATTACATGACAATGGGCTCTCCACTCACCATATTCAACAATGAATCATATAATCATGTTTACATCCTTCAACAATAAAACGAAAGAGGGTGAAAGTAGGGAAAAAATTATCTTTTCTTTTCCTTTAGGTGAAGGGATTGAGCTCCTTTATCCATCTTTCCTCTCCAAAAGTCATCTTGATCACTATCTTTCCAAAGAGGTGGAATCTTCTCCTCTTCTCCTTCTTTCTAGCATCTCCACTAAGTTCTCCAAGAGGAGAAGTGGGTAACACCCCACTCCTTCTTTCTCTCCAAATATATAGAAGTTTCATAAATTGCAACTCTTGGATGGGAAGGTGTGGAGTGTACCTCTCCCCATCAATGAAAGTCCTTTCCCAATTAATGAGAACATATATTTGGACAACCACTCAATATTTGCACCCCTTCCTTTCCTCAAAATTCGTCACTCTCCATTATGAGATCTTTTCAAGGGTCAAATCATGTGGTAGGGGCACTATTGTATGCCCACTTCACCCCTAACACTATGGTATAGATCCTAGGGGGTTTATTTTTGCACCCTAACCCAAAAATTTAACCAACAACTCTCATTAAAAGCCCACTCAAGGTTACATCCGAGTTTCAAACTTAGCTAGGGGTTTCCAAGACCTAATCCCCACTTACACCTCACATGAATCACAACTAAATTCCCTCAAAACCTTAGTCTTCTAATACATTAACTTTACTTGTTTCTAGGCCCCAAATGTGGTCAAATTTATATCCTCATGAAGAAGTCTATTGATTTGTTCTTGATGATTCTCCCTTCCCATTCTAACACCATTGCTTTCCTGCACATTACCAACGTAATCATAAGTATCAATTGTGTATCACATTAATCTTTTAGCTAAACATTCTTATAAGCTTTAACTATATAATATTACATTTAGAATCTCAATTTTCATTCCACAGTATACAAGTGCATTCCACTTTATGGTAGTGACAATACAACATAATGTCCAAATGATATGCAAGAATATTGCCAAGAGACCACCTTATTTATTATCCATAATATAATTTATCATCAATTCAAGAAAAATAGAGAATGGATTATGTTTGTATTAAGTACATACGAGGCGGGATCTTACAAGTCTCATGTCAAAGAGTCAGGCACTTTGACGAGAGTTTGGCACCAATTAACCTATTGAACTAATTACATTATGTGGAATATTAGAAAGTAGATTTCCCATGCAAAAGTAGAGGCATGGCTTTGGCAGAGCCCTCTTCCAAGGCATCACATGAAATAATTATAATCATCATCTAATAGGGAAAAATTAATGAGTCTAAAATTTGTAAAAAAAAACTGAAAAAATCATTGTCAATTCTCCTTGTCATTGCAAATTAATGGATAGTATTTATATCACTACCATTTAAGCTTGACCTACTCTCGTGTTGTATTGAACATATAAGTAGCTGAAATATTCCTATCAACTGATAAGTAGGAGGTATTTTCCATAGCATGTCAAATTATGATATTGCTATCATAATTCAACTGTGTAGTTTCGAGTCAAACTCATTGACCCATGTTTCATGAGTAGTGGTTCACAAGAACCCATCTCTCATGATAACAAATGGTCCACTTAGAACTCATTGCATCTAGGTGATGCTCACAAAGGTGAAGCATTGGGCCTTCCCGAGAGGTCACCCATCCTAGTACTAATCCAGCTCAAGCGTGCTTAACCACAGAGTTCTCTCCAAGGTTAAACCCACTTAGCTTGCAACCCCATTTGCAAAACCTGCAACAAGTATTGTGTCTATAAACCATTCATTATAGAGCCCGTTTAGCTCATCAATTGATAAGTAGGAGGTATTTTTGACAGCGTGTCAAATTATGATATTGTTATCAGGATTCAACCATGTAGTTTCACGTCAAACTCATTTACCCATGTTTCATGAGTAGTGGTTCACAAGAACCCATCTCTCATGATAATGAATGGTCCACTTACCACTCATTGTATCTAGGTGATGCTCATAGAGGTTAAGCACTTGTCCTTACTAGGAGGTCACCCATCCCAATACTAATCCATCTCAAGCACGCTTAACCACAAAGTTCTCTCTAAGGTTAAACCCACTTAGCTTGCAACTCCATTTACAAAACCTTCAACAAGTATTGTGCCTTATGAACCATTCATTATAGAGCCCATTTAGCTCATCAATTGATAATTAGGAGGTATTTTCCACAATGTGTCAAATTATGACATTCCTATCAGCATCAATCATGGCATCAGAAATCTCAAGTTTTAGTGTCAGATATGAGTGTTAAGCGGTGTCGATCAATAGTGCTAGTTTCAATTGGGCAACATGGAAAATAAAGACTACCCATAAATTTAGTGTTTTGGCTAATAAAAATAGCTTAGTTTATTATTATTTTTTATATGCACTATAGAGTGCTGGTTGTAATCAGATTGTTACTAATATACTTATAATTTGTAGTTATACTTCAATGGTAAGAATAGTATCAATGTGAGTAATATGGTTATCATGAGATCAAATATAATATTAATAAAATATTGCTAATTATAAAAATAATATTATTAAAGGAGAGATTGATACCTATAATTTCTTGTTAAGTTAAGATTGTCAATTAATGTAAATAAATTGTCATCTCTATTGCCTTGAGATAACTATGAGTGCAGTGAAGGCGACGAATGCGAGAGGGAGAAATTTTTAATCTACAGAGGATGTAGATGGAGGAAGTGAGGACGAGGGGGACTCAGATGGCAGTTCTTCGCGTTGCTCCACCTTGCTTGGCGTTGTTCGTGTTTTGGTGAGAAGTGGGGTTGTGCATGGAGCTAGGTGCAAAGTTGGTTGCAGGAATAGCTTTGTTGTGGCCTACTTTGGGTGTTGCCTCTTGGATTTTTTTCCCTATTGAGGCTTCCTTTATATCTGGGTCCTTTATTTCATTGAAGTGGTTTTTGGTGGATGTTGGCTTGCTAAACCCCTAGTGTCTATGGGGGTTGTGTGGGTGCCATTCCTGCCTTTTCTTTGGCTACTTACTTTGTTTTGGGAGTGTGTTGGCTTCCCTGAGGCTTTCTGATTGTAGAATGGACTTTTTTTGGTTCCTATTCAGCGTAATAGGAAGGCTTGGTGACTCCTCATGCTGGTTTGTTTTGTCTCTGGCTTCTTCTTGGGTGCCCTCTGCTTTTGCCTGCCTTTTGTTTGGTGGCTCTATTTTGGGGATTTTTTTTTTTCCTGTGCCCTCTTTGTCATGTGGTGGTGTCTCCCTTTGGCTGGGTGTTTGGAGTTTTGGCCTTTCTCTAGCTTTGACTGGCATGTTGGGGTTGCTTGGTGGTCTTTCATGCTGGTCCTTCTCCTTATGTCCTTTGTGTTTGGGGGCCCCTATACCTCTTGGGGATCGGTTGGTCTTGTTCATTCTGAGATGGGGACTCTGCATTTGGGGGTCTTTAAACTTTTGTATCTTTTTGATGTTGGGCTCTCTATGGCCTTGGTCTCCCTGGATGAGTTTCTATTGCCTTGTTCTCTTTGGTTGAGTGTCTTTGGACCCTCTCTGCTGAGGTTATTTTTTATCCTTTTGCCCCCCAAGTTGTTGATGCTAGGGTTTGTTGTCTTCTTATGGGTTGAGTTGTTTCATGTTTATATTTTTTTGGCTTAGTTTTTTTGGTATATTGTGAAGAATCAGAAGTTGGTGAGCAATTGGCTTTTGGCTGGGTTAATTTTCAAGTTTTCTTTGGAAACCTAGATGAATTCTTATTTGAAAGTTGTTAAGGTGGACCGATGGTGTTTATTTGAGATTCTTCTCCTTGTCCACAATTTGTTTTTGGTGTAGTGGTTTCCAAAGGATGCTATGATTGTGTGCTTGACTAATGTCTTGGCTTTCTCCTTTGGTCCTATGGAGGTGGGCCTCCTTGAGTTGTTCTTATTGAGGTGGGCAGTTCTCCTATGGAGGTGGAGGTGGAGAGTGTTGGTGATTTCTGGCTACAGTGGTTTTGTTGTTTGTATCATCATCTCCAATAGAGGTGAGATCTTTCCTTTAGAGGTGGTTTTGGAGTTGGTTTCCTATTACCATAATGATTCAAAAGTGGTGTTGTTGTTGGAGCGGTTTTTGGGCTACAAGGCTTCTCATGTTTTGTTGCAGGCTGGGTGGTCTTCTAAGTCTCTCCCTATGTCCCAACAATATGAGCTACTTAGGGGTTTGATGGTGTCCTACACCATTAATTTGTTTATCTTTCTTGGCTCTATGGAGTCTTCCATGAGCGGCTGGTTTGTTGATGCCTGGCTGATGCAGGCGGGTTCTTTATGTTTATAAGGGTTTCTGGTCTTGGTTAAAACTAGGTTGTATTAGGGGTTTTAAGCCCTTATTTTTCTATTTTATGTAGTGTGTGATGTCATGTTAATTTGTTAGAGGTTGTTGTGGAGTTGTTGTTTGTTTATGGTTAATTTTATATGCAACTTGCTTTTCTTGTATTGGGTTTCGGGCCCCATCAAAACTTGCTTTTACCTCTAATCAAGAAAATATAGGTATTACAACAAATAAGCTCAATAATAATGATATGAGTAATATGGATAGTAATGGGTAGTATGAAAAATGGGTTGGAGCCCTAGCTCGGTTGGCTAAATCTTTCATGTTGTAGGAGGTTGGTCACGAGGTCTAGTCTCCCCCACCCCTGTGGTACCGAAGGGCATGTCACGCTAGTGCTTTCGATCACGTTAAAAAGTTTACCAAGTGCACTGCATTTTATAGGGGGTTGTGCTACCCGATTCCTACAGTCTAATCAAAATTTAAAAGAAAAAAAAAGGGTAGTATGATAAATAGTATTAGTACTGACAATAGTAAAAATATTATTAACATATTATGGTAGTAGTGATAATATGATGATAAAATTATCATTAACATAAATAAATAGTGTTATTATTTAACCGTAGTCTTATTAATTACAATAACAATATCAACTTTAAGACAATGAGTGATATTAATATCAAAGAGAAATGATTAATTGTCAATAATGATAACTTATCAATCTTTCTTGCATTCCTTTCAATGCTTGAACCAATGACATAAATAATAAATATTCTAATATTTTTGCGAGCTAAATTCATGATGAAACCAACGTATTAATATTGGGAAAATTTCCTATTGCATCTAATGTTTATAATTTAGAATAGTCATGATCTCTACTATTGACTTTTAATTAAATGATAATGTTGCCAAGTGATAAATATAAAATACTACTAATATTAAGCGGGTGGCTAAATGGAAAATTTTCCATGATACTCAAGAGCTAATTGTAGAAATATACTATTAAGAAGAATGATAATGTATTATGTGTTTTGATAATACATTATATGTTTTGAGAATATATTATATGTTTAAATTGTGAGTAATTGGAATAATATTATTATTGGTTTGGGGCAACCAAAAAAGGGGGGAGAAGATTAAGATATTGTGTAATGGAGAAATAAATAATAATAATAATGTGATTGTGTCATGTATAAATAATATTAATATTATTTTTTAAAATATTGAAGATTTATTAACAAATATTTATTGGGGCTCAATTATTAATAACAATGTTATATTATGGAATAAATTGCATCTAAATAATAATTTTACTGTTGGAGTGTTGAATAAAAATGAAATCATCATCCATATATTGTTGTAATAACAATGGTAAGATTATTAAATCATTAAGTTAAATAATGATAATAACATCATGGGTAATGCCTTGATTTATTTTAAGTTACATTAAATCAAGTATTTCAACTAGTATCACCTTACACCCATATCAATTATCATTGGGGGGCAGCTATAGGATATGATCCCTTCTCATCATGATAACCCCTCCTTAGTGGCATTCAGTACCTCGCTATTTCTGTAGCATCATTGGTGACCAACATTAGTCAGAGGTGTTCAATGTTAATGTAAGGTTCAAGGAGAGAGATGATAGTTGGGGAAGATAAATATACGATGGATGCACATATCTGGTGTGTTTTATAAATTAAGAGTGCAATAATCAAGATGTTATTAATAAGGTTTAAATGTTTAGCATGTTAGTCAAGTTATATAAAGTGCATTGTTTTCCATTGATTGTGTTTAATCCATTTGCCTAAAAAAAAAATGGGTTCTTTTTCTGGTGTACAATTATGGGCATGACACTTGGTATTAGAGCATAGGTTGCAACACTGGGTACTCTAGAAATAATATGGGTCTTAGCTAATGAGCATGTGGTCATCAAGTGAATCTCATTGCAATAATTAAGATTCAAAATATCTCCAACCTAATAAATTTTGAGGGTCTATCTTGTGTGGAAATGTTGGAAGCTAATTGCAATTAACCATCCCTATTAAAAATTATAAAGATGTGTGTTAGACAAATTTGAACATTTTAGGTATTTAATTAATGATAAGTAACTAGAAAGAACTTAAGCTTCCAAAGGTGAAACCCTCAAGAATATTATGATTATGCAAGTGATGAAAATGTGTTGGTTCATCTAATAAGAGTATCACACCTATCTTTATTTGGTACTTCCTCTTTGAATTGAAGAAGGTAAATATTGTTTGTTAAATAATATATATCACCTTAATACCTATAATTATAGGAACCCAAATTTTTCCACCTAGGACTTTAAGGATGTCGATAGAGAAGTTGAATTATTGTGGATAGTAAGGTATAATCTTGAATAATTAAATAAAAACTATTATTGATTGTATAGTCCAACCTTAGAAAAGTAATCATTTATTTCAAATTAGAAATGTAAGGGAGTGTATAGAGACTATTTTTTTATATACCTCCTAGTGAACCTTAGACAAGGTTTAAATGGAAAATCATAGTTAAGTTTAATCGAAAAAGATGAAGATGGGGTTAATCTTTGAATTGGAGGCAACACAATTAAGAAATATTAGCTCAAACCAAGAAGGCTATACTGGGATTTTCTAAAATTTCCTCGAGTAACCTTAAAATGAAGGATTGATTTACCCATAAATATGCTTAGTATTTTGCAAATCCCGGTTGTTAGAGTAAGGTTTTTGTGAGTTTCACTTACAAATAAACTATATGTTCAACATAGTGTACCACACTTGAAACCTCATAAATATCATCATGTATGCATTAGAAATGCCTCTAGTTGTTAATTAGAGAATGGATAAAGAGAAAATTGAGGATATAACTTTGGAAGTACATAATCCTTGGTTCTATGCAATGACATTTAGATGCAACTTAAGGATGTTTTAGAATTGATCTTGTGCTCATACCTTGGGTATAAGTAGCACATAATCCTCCTAAAACTTATTCAAATCATGATTCAACATAAGAAAGTCACCTACAATTGATTTTTTTATTCCAAGGCGAGTCAACTTATGGTTGGTAGATAAGATTTCATGATTAAAGGCAACAACCAATGATTAAGCCTTGCTTTGTGTCAAAAGTCCAACTTAGAAGAGTAGTCAAAATTAAATTTCACCTTTGATTAAATGATGAAAATTTAAAGATAATTAATCACTTTTGTAAGTAAACTGTGACTTAGTAAACTTAATGTAGTTCTATAAAAATACCAAGCTTTTATGTCCTATTGTTTAAAGATTAAATAGTAAACAAAACAATGTGATTTCTATGATTCTAGTCAAGGTGACAGCATAGAAGGATACAATTAAGATAAGATTGTTACAGACCAATAAATATGGTGTTTAAATCAACCCCTTATAATAATTAAACATAAGAAGATTTGTGAAGAGATCTTTTTAAAATGAGAATTTAGAGTTAAAATATTATTTGGAACACATGTTATTACTACTCCCTTATAAATGAGTTAGGAACTAAAGACTCGTTGTTACCCAAATAAGAAAGGATGCATGTCATATATAGGAAGTAATAACACATTCAATTACGTGTTGACCTTGAAGGTTGTGTGCATGTCATAAGAATTGAATAATCAATTGTAAGAATTTATAAATTGAGTAGTGAATTAGGTGTAATTCATGGTATATTAATAAGTTTAAAAGTCACACTATATAGATAAGTTAACTAAATTAGACTGGCAATTTACTTTTAACTCATGTTGTGCATTCTATACCATTAACTATATGTAATCTTTGAGGGAAAAACATATACACTCAAATGTAAAGGAGAAAAATTAAAGGTAGATAAAAATTTCAAAGAATTTTACTTGTGGTGTATCTTTATGAGGATAGATAGAACTATGATTGCAAAAAAACTATGATTATAATGTGTGATTAAATGGTTCAATCTTGGATAGTGAAATGTAAGACTTGTAAAAGAATATTAATTAGTTGTGAGAATTACTATTTCATGATTTTCCATGTGATACTATATTGTTTCAAATGAAAATGGTTGACTATCTTCCTTATTAAGTAGGAATTCTTCTTTAGCATGTTGAAAAAATATAGTGGAATCTGTAATGCCCCGCCAAGTAACCCTAAAGGAAGTTGTAATTAACGACTTAAGTGAACCAATTTTTTTTTAATAAAGTGTAATAACATACACATTCACTTACTAATTAACAACAACCTCTAAGGCTACAAGGTTAGGATTACTTAAACCCACACATACATATTACATATAACCATAGCATTATAACCTTTATGAAATAAACATCATACATCATGAGAATACCACATAACATAATAAGATGAACATCCAAGATGCAATCTCATAAACCTTAACTTAATCCAATAGTTACATCACTCATTCCCAAAATGAGACAATAGTACAAAAGTATAACAATTACATAATCTCACCTCATAAACATAAGAGGGATAAAATAACTTATACAAATAGAAATATTACAATGCAGGAAAATACAATAGAACCGTGAGTTGTCCATCTGGATGTCTTGCCTCCATGAACTGAAGATCAAGGGGGACCCAATGGTTTTGGAGCATGTTCCACCCAACCATGTGGTACCCGAAGGCCCACCCCCTATGCTAGGAGATAGTAACCACATAACATGGACAAATATACTACTACCTCTAACCAAAGGCAGACTCATAATGACATAACCAAACAAATGAACCAAACGAGTACAACTCAAGTACACCACTAATATCACTGACATAGGTCACTTTTTTTCCAGACATAAAATAGACCAAGTATGTTCAGAGGACCATACACATATACAAATACCAATCACCAAGGAAATCTCAAGTGCACACAAATTAGAAAAACATAACCACTCCAAACATCTTGGAGGCAACAAACACATAGTCCACTCCTTTCACAGGAGGTACCAAAACATCCCCGTTCATGGAAAATGAGTAAATACTACCAAGACACCATGCACTACCCAAGGAAAAATATTTGGTCGACATAAGGTATCGACAACCCTCATCCTCTAAGATCCTTTGGAAGACTTATAATATTGGACTAACAGATAATCCCATAACCCAAAACACAACTTGATGACATAACTACGAAAGCATTCAAGTCATTAATCAAATCTAATATTTGGATTTCCTAATTCATACTCATTCAATAGGTAGTGTTGACAAAGTCAAAGACACGATAACTAGATCATTTGAAATAATTATATCCCATATTTCTATTTCCATTTAAACAATTTAAATTTACATTCCTTTACGAATTATAGATAAACTAGAACATTTAAGGCAATCACGGAAACATTACTATTTTTGGATATACTAAATCCATATCTCTTTCACATTTCATTCACAATAAATTAATTGCTCTAATTGAAATATAATAAATTAAAATAACTATTTGCCTCATCAATATAAACAACCTCTTAATTTGCTTTTAAATCGACACAAATTCATGTAAGTAAACTCTTTTCATTTTCTAACCAAATCTTACATCTCATTCATTTTTCTATTTAGAATATGAAATCACTTTAATATAATAAACTATCGTTTCTCTAACTATTTACCCATATACACTAATCACTCCATTATAAATCTCTATTCAAAATATATTGCAGGCACCTTATTAAAAGGAAAAATGATAATGAATTTACACGTAACATATATATATGCTCCATATTATATAAACACCAAATATATATATTAATGAATTTAATTATATATATCCTTTAATATTCCAATCTCAACAATTAAATTGCTCTATGAAAATAAATAAAACATAATAAATATTTGTCTTTTCAAATATATTCATTTCCTAGATTTACTTCTAACACAACATAAACTATTGTCATTACTATATTCTATTTCTATCCAAAACCTATATCTTTTCAATTCTCTATTTAAAACATGTCATTTTATCAATGTATAAAAATAACTCTTGGCTTTTCTATTTAACCATGCATTCATATTGTTTCCAATTAAATCTCATTAATTAAACAAACATTCAAATATAAATACTTCTACAATTCTTCAATATGTTTAAATTTCTTTTTTTCTTAACAATTCGACCATGCATTCAAAACCAACACAAGTACACATTTAATTGGATTTCTTTCATTTTTTAGCTAACTCGTATAATTCAATCAATTTTCTATCTAAACATGAAATTTATAAAATATCTCTTTCCTTATCTTTAAAATCTCCATTCACAATAATATAAAACTATTTCTCTTTCAAAATAATTGAAATAGTTAAACAAGTGTCCTCAATCTACAAATACAAGAAATATTAATTTAAACAATTTCAATCAATTTCAATGTTTACTTCTAAAACTAACATCAGTTCTCTATTAACTGGATTCCTTTCGTTTTCCAACTAACTCAAATGATTTAATTATTTAATATAAAATATTTTTTTCCTATTAAACCGAATTATGCATACTAATCAGTTCCAATAAAAATATTTCTTTCAAATACACAACTAACTCTTCTAATTTCTACAATTCATTACGTAATTCATTATAACGATAAAATTGAATTAAGAATTCATCTTTTCAGATAGGGGAAAAATTACACTAATATTTAATTCTCTAATTGCTCTTAACAAAATAAGTATTTTCAACTATAACTCAAAACATTTCGCTTTAAATTAAATAACCAATTGCCCTTGCAAATTAAATCATTATAAAATTAATCAAATTAACATTTGGTCTCTTCCATAACTTATTGTGTTAAAATAAGATCAATATTTTGACTATAACCCAATATCATATACATATTTTTCCAATTAAAACAAATTAATAATTGGACCTTTTACACATGAATTTAAATTTCACAATTAAATCTTAAATTTTGCATTCTTTAAATAAGATATTTAACTCCTTCAATTAAACTTTAACATGCCATTTTAGAATAAACAATAATTTCCCCATACGTTTATAATTGTATTTCCACTAATCTAATATACAAATTTTATTTAAAATAATATAAATAAATATAATACTTTAATATTATAAATTATAATATAAAATATTATTAAATAATATTTTAATATTATAATAACAATACATAAAATATTAATATTTATAAATATCAATTTATTATTATTTTATTATCAGAGCAACCATGGGAAAATAACTTAACAACAGTCTCGTATTTCAAGCATAACTCAAAAACTACGATCTGAGTATTTGCGATGTTTTTACAGGGATAAGAAAATGCTAAGGTGCAGAAACCCTTTAAATTTCTTGACAACCCAGTTTGTGTAAGTGGAGTTATATGCGACGCAACCAGACCATTTTACCATGAAAAATATAACTACCCTGCGGATTTTAAAATCCGATTTTTAATAATAAACAGAGGGTTTCATTTTCTAAAAACATTGCTCAATCTCTATGTTTGAATCCAAAACAAAATAATCGATTTCCTCAAACAAATTAAATTCAACTGAAGTTTTCACAATTTTCACTCAAAAATTTTCACAAAACAAAAGCTGCAAATTTATTTGATTCCTTTCTTCTAACAACAAATTTATTTTCTAAAACAGATTTAACAAAAAAATCTTTAATCACTACTATTTTAAAAACAATCAAGAATAATAAAAACACAGAAGAAAACTTGGCTCAAGAAGCTACACGAAGAGATGAATTTCTGCTGCAAGCCTCCTCCAAAGATTTCCTGAATTTTCTTCAATCATCTAATAAATCCAATCCAAAACCCAACAAATGCAAACAATCTTTCTTCCAATCAATTCTACAATCAAACTTTTTTCAAACCCTTCCTTTGTGCAAATTTTTCCAAAATTTCTTCTATGTTGTAAAAATAAATTTTTTTCTAAAGACTTTTTCTGCCCTAAAATTAAAACATACATTCTTTATAAATCAAAATACCTAATACAACCCTAATTCACATTACATGCAATTTAGATATTAATTTCAATTTCAATTTTTACAACCCTAATTCACATTACATGCAAATTAGATATTAATTTCAATTTCAATTTTCGAGAAACCCACTTTCAATTTAAAATGCAATTTCAAATAATAAATTAATTTTCAAAGTTAAAACTCATTTCCCAAATAAACATTTAATTACAATTTCTAATTTAATTCCCACAAGATGAAATTAAATTCCAAAATTAATTTTAATTCTTTTATTCCTTTCATTTTTTTGCATCACGTTTAATTAATTAATTTAATTATTTAATAACTAAATTCAACCCTCCTTGAATTAAATATAATTAATTAAATAAATTAAATATAATTAATTAAATAAATTAAATATAATTAATTAATTTAACTATAAACTTTTATCCACATTGCATTATTTAAATTAAATATTCATCAACATGATTTAAATGCAATTATTCTAAATATCGATTAAATAAATACGCATCTTTCAGAATCAAATAACATTAAAATAAGGTAAACTATGATTCAACAACCAAAGTTGATGACACACTAAGGCTAGGGCATAGACTTGACACATGTTACCTAGCTACTATCTCCCGTTCAACTTAATCGTTGGATCGACACACTCAAACCTATGAAACCAGGTGGAGTCGATGTCATGTACCTACAATCCTAAAACCAAGTAAACAACATCACACAATATATCTAGCATATAATACACACCGTGAAGGAGAAATCACAGATTCACAAAGCGTTTGCAAGCAAGTGATGCGAACCCATCCCCTTCACCAATACAATAATCAAAACTGACACTTCCATTATAATCCATTAATCTCATATAAAATCACCTGTTATATCTACTAACATCATTACATCATTAAAGCATGTAAACTAAAGCCTCAGATAACCACATCACATCACATAATATAGTTGTCGCTCAATAGAAGGGGTCAAAACATCATAACAAAATGTATCCAGTATCAGAGTAGCTGCAACCAAACATAGCATAAAGCAAACTGAACAAGAAGCAAAACGAAGGGGTATTACAGAATCACCCATACTGATACGTCGGTGGACATAACAAACATAGTTGAATAAAAAAAGAAAGAAGGAAGAATGGTATGGATAAAAATAGAAAAACAATCTTGATCATCAATGTGATGTCAGTAGGATGAGAAGTGTGATGTACCATGTATGGTTAATTGTAAGAAAATTGAGTATTACCTAGATTACAATTGTGAATTATATGGAAATTTATATTACAAGTATGCAAAGGATAGATGTTAACAAAAGAATAAACAAAGTGAACATTGTGTAAAAAAAATAAAGTATGTATGTGCTAATAGTGTGGTGAACTATGTATTGTTAAGCTACAGTTGCACATTTTCTAGTGGTTTCTTGTATTTATGCAAAGTTGGTAGATTTTTCCAAAATTGAAACGAGAAGTGAATACT
Source organism: Sequoiadendron giganteum (assembly GCA_007115665.2). Taxonomy (NCBI): domain Eukaryota; kingdom Viridiplantae; phylum Streptophyta; class Pinopsida; order Cupressales; family Cupressaceae; genus Sequoiadendron; species Sequoiadendron giganteum. The sequence continues at coordinate 435,196,798 of CM021109.1, read as the reverse complement.
ATCTAAAGAAAATAGAATGTGTTTAAGTGTATTGCCCTTGTTCTATAATATAGGGAAATTTGTAAAGTGTATTGTGTTATGACATGTAAAGTGAAAAACTAGTAAATGTGTTGTGCCCCAAGTATAAGATACTGGATATCTGACTTGGGATAAGGGTGAGGGACATCAAGTATGATCCCTTATGCATACCCTTTGTGATGGTCCATTGTGTGAGTCAATTAATTTTGAAATAATGTAAACATGATATGTGTAGATGTGTGTCTACTAAATGAAATGTGAAGTAATTATCTGTGTAAGTCTTGTTCATATGTTAAATGTGTACCCCTAGTGTACGGCTCCCCTATGGGATTCAGATGCCTGCTAGTGTAAATAGGGGTTGAGTGGTGAGAGAACCCCAAGTGGGAACTCCATGGTTTCCCCTGGACGTGTTCCTAATCTACTTCCCCACATATGAGAACCACCTTGTTGGTTCATAGTGAAAACCTACTCCTTGACATTTATAACCCATGGGTAAAGGATGGAATCACTTGAGGCATATTGATCACAGATTTTGGATACTTCAGTAATGTAGGGCATTGATACTATGTGGAAGAGTCCAACATGATATTATGCGCTATCATATTTATGTGGTTAGGGACCACTAGTTATTGCATGATATTATACTTATGTAGTTAGAGAACCACCATTCCCCTCCTCCCCTTAAGCGGATTTGTCAAATTCATGTGGTGCTTGTAATGTGAAAGTTCTATTATTATTGGAAATTTCTCAATTGTTCTTTTATTTATTTTATGTCAGCAATGTTAAATTTTATATTTCTTTTATTGGGGCTATTTAACCATTTGAAATTTTTCATAGTCCATTTCCTCAAGGATGTATTTAATTTATGTTTTTGAATTAAGATTGGAATGTTGAAATGTAGCTACAACTGATCTTTACTTAGTTTTCCTCTTAAATTTATAATTTTTTTTTTATATGCTGTTTTTTGATTTTATATTACTTAGTTTGAGGCTTCTTTTGTTTTGCTAACTACTAGCAAGTGTGGTGTAATGTGACATTTGTAAAATTTCCATATCTCAGGGGTTCCCTAGCAAGTCGTATAGGGGAGTAGATGCACTAGGGAATTATGAATTATTTGAAAGGGGTTGCAATGGGACCGGTATGGGATGGTCTATAGTGCCCCTTAATTCTCACCATGGATATGCAGGTAGTTTGGCCTTGGAACTTGGAGATGAAGGTAAAATAATTGGGATATTTAAAGGTATGTGCTAATGATATTAAGTAGTTGATGTTGTATATTACAAATTTATGGACTATGTGTGAAGGTTGGAATAGGACTAACCCTATCATGAGAACTATGTGATTATCTTATCATGACTATAATGTGATTATCATATGACTGATAAAATCATTCATTATGAGTAAGGTTTCCAATATTTTTCTTTTTCTTTAAGTAATTTTAATTAATACTAAATTGTCTAGCTTTAGTTATTTTATCAAATACTGCTTAAATTTTGTTGTTTAGTTGTGTTTAAATAGCATAGTTCGAGTAGGCATTTCAATTTATTTATGGTTATTATACTATAATTAATTGTTTATATTTAACAAAGTGTCTTGATTATTAGATTGAGTGTTTATAGAATTGTTGTCAACTATGTAATGTGTGTTCAAGGTTTTGTGTCATTGGGAAGTGTGTTTAGTAAGTTGGTTTCCAAAGGCCTAGGAAGGGGTATATAATGTGTAAATGGTTCTTATGATTGTTTCAATTTGGAAGTGGTTTGGAAATATTTTGAGTTATGTGTAAGATGGACAATGCCTTACCCTGTGGTTGGATTCATGCTATTATGATAAGTGTGCAAGATGGTAAATTCCTTGCTTGATGTGTAGGGTTTACTAGTTGCAAGTAGGGGGAGTGGCTCTCCATAGGGGCCAAAAACCAAAGTGGTGTCTAGGATAACCCATTGGAGGGTTTCTTAATCTAGTGATAACCTCAATAATGAATAAGGGGGGTGAGTAGAATTCATATTAATCAAGATAATGTATGTGTCACTCATGGCTTAAGTGCTCATTTAGGCTTGAGATGAGATGGGAGGGCCTAGAATGGAAATATCAACTGCCTTGTCCTCATGAAAGGTACGTTGATTCTGCATGATTTTGTATGGGGCTCATGAGCCTAGGAAGATATGCTAGGATAACCATTATCAAGCCATGTGATGACACTCCTCCCTATTGCAGTCTAGCATCCCCTAGTTGTGTGTCCTCTTTTTGTTATGTAAGTTCCTCTAGAGGTGTTGTGAGTATTGTAAGTTATGTAAGTGATGGAATTGAAGTAAATATTGTAGGTGATCATCATGTTGTTAGCAGTGTTGTATTGGAGTCATGTATAGCCCTTGTTATGTTAGCCAATTGTTTTATTATTTGTATGTATGATGCGAGACCTTGTGTTATCTCCTAGCATGAGGGGTGGACCTCAGAGTTCCACATGGTCGGGAGGTTGGTTCTCTTTCTTCCATTGGGTATTCTTGTTGTATGCTCGTGTGTGTGGAGGTTGTTTATTGTACTATGGATTCCAATTCCTATTCCAGTTCATGAAGGAAACCTTTCATGTATTTGTATATTGGAAGCATTGTTGTAAATATTGTAACGATGTAGCAGTTATTGATGAATTCTTCTTGTAATGAATACTGAGATGTAATTTATTATGCATATGTTAATTAGTTAGAAATGATCTTTAATGTTGATTAATAGTCGACATGTTATGGAAGTAAGTAATGTAGAATCATTTAATGTTGTGTTTTAAAATGAACCTTGCTTGTTAGATAAATCATGATATCTTAGTAGTTAATTAAATGATTCTAGTTATCTTGATTAATAGTTAAGTGAGTAGTGTAGTCGAGGAACGCTAGAGGACCTAGGTTTACATTATCATGTTATGTTATGTTATACATTATATTCGGTAAAATCAGAATAGTGTGTCACACTTTCGACCAAATAAACAGTTTTGATCGAGTTGTTTTCGGTCAGAAGGTTTTTGATCAAGTGAATTTCGGCCGAAACCACATGGCAATTACTTGGCACTGATGTGGCAGTGCCCTTCTGGTTGGAAGAGTTTCAATTGAAAGCTACTCAGTCAAAAACCTTTCGGTTGGAAACCTGGATAAAAAAAAAAAGAGGGACCTGACCATTTTGCTCGAGTGAAAGGTTTTTTGTGTGAGAGGAGCTTGGCCAGATAGGGTTTTGAAGCGTCGACATAAATTCACACCACACACATTGATGCTCCTCCCAGGTTCTTTTATATGTGTTTGTGCTTAATTTTTTATTTATTGAATTGCATCAGAACCAAACATTCATTTGTTGAACTGCATCAAATACTAAGCGCTACAAAACTAGACATTCATTTTGTATGGTTTTTTCAATGATTTTTAATCAACGATCAATGAAAATGAATATGAATAGATGTCAATAAGTTAGCAAAGACACACCTACCTCAAACATGATGCAGTAGGAAACTATAGGGAACTCCAAATCCCATCCACACAATCTGAACTTCAAAGAAAATTTATCACATTTTGAAATCATTCAAGTGAGAATTTGTGCATATTTTTTCTTTATTGAATTTTGCGTATAAGTGAGTGTTAGGGCATGCACTTTTAGTCCTAGACCAATTTGATTTACAAGGTAAAGTAACCTGCAAAATATGATAGCATGATGAGGGTGTTAGGATCGCTTTAACAGTGTCTAAATAAAAGCCTCCTTTCACAAAACCATTCAAAGCACAATTCAAATGAAGTATTCAAATTCTTGCAAGAGAAATGAATGTTTCTTAAGGAAAACACATAGAAGCAGACATTCATTTTGTATGGTTATTTCAACAATTTTTTATCAATGATCAATGAACACGAATCTGAATAGATCTCGGTAAGTTAGCAGAGACACACCTACCATAAACATGATGCAGTAGGAAACTACAGGGAATTTAAAATCCCATCCACACAATCTGAACTTCAAAGAAAATTTATCACATATTGAAATCATTCAAGTGCGAATTTGTGCATAATGAAAATTTATCACATATTGAATCATTCAAGTGTGAAGTGTGAATTTTATTTATAAGGTAACGTAACCTGAAAAATATGATAGCATGATGAGGGTATTAGGCTCATAGCTTTGACAGTGTCTAAATAGAAGCCTCCTTTCACAAAACCTTTCAAAACACAATTCAAATGAAGTATTCAGATTCTTGCAAGAAAAATGAACGTTTCTTAAGGAATAGCACATAGAAGTAGACATTCATTTTGTATGGTTATTTCAACATTTTTATCAATGATCAATGAACATGAATCTGAGTAGATCTCATTAAGCTAGTAGAGACACACCTACCATAAACATGATGCAATAGGAAACTACAAGGAATTTAAAATCCCATCCACACAATCTGAACTTCAATGAAAATCTATCACATATTGAAATCATTCGCATAATTTTTTCAAGTGTGAAGTGTGAATTTGAAATCATTGAAGTGTGAAGTGTGAATTCGATTTACAAGGTAAAGTAACCTACCAAATATGATAGCATGATGAGGGTGTTAGGCTCGCTTTGAAAGTGTCTAAACATAAGGCTCTTTTCACAAATCCATTCAAAACATAATTCAAATGAAGTTTTCAAATTCATGCAAGAGAAATGAACATTTCTTAAGGAATAGCACATAAAAGTAGGAATTCATTTTGTATGGTTATTTCAACATTTTTTTTATCAATGATCAATGAACATGAATCTGAATATATCTCAGTAAGTTAGCAGAGACACAACTACCATAAAAATGATGCAATAGGAAACTACAAGGAATTTAAAATCCTATCCACACAATCTAAACTTCAAAGAAAATTTATCACATATTGAAATCATTCAAGTGTGAATTTGTTCATAATGAAAATTTATCACATGTATGTATGTATGTATGCATATGTGTGTATGTGCAAGTATGTATATATACATACACATGTGTACATGTATGCATGCATATATGTGTATGTGTATATATACGTATGCATATATGTGTATGTGTGTATGTATGTATGCATATATATGTGTACATGTGTGTATGTATGTACATGTATAATATATGTATACATGTACATGTGTATGTGTGTATGTATATATACATACACATGTGTATATGTATGTATGAATATATGTGCATGTAAGTAAGTATGTATGTATGCATATATGTGTATGTGTGTATCTATGTATGCATATATATTTGTGTACATGTGTGTATGCATACATGTACATATGTGTATGTACATGTATTTAATACATGTACATGTGTATGTATGTATGTACAAGTATGTAAGTATAAATATATGTATGTGTATGCATACATAAATATATACATATGTCATGTACATGTGCACATACATGTATGCACGTATATACATACATATGCACATGTGTACATACATACACATATATGCATACATACATATGCATGTACATGTATGTATATATACATGTACATATGTACATGTGTATACATACATACACACATACACATATATGCATATTGTTATGCCTTGCATAACCACCCCATTTTTTGCCTTGGTCAAAATGGGTCCCCCTCTTTGTTTCTTGTCTTTGTGTCTTTTTTGGCAAAGGTTTTGGAGTAGTTGTTGTTTTCTCCAAGTCTTTGTGTTTGTTCATTTTTCTCTAGTAGAACCAGAACCGGAATTGAATCTTGACTTGGAACTCAGTTGAGTTTTGCTACCTAATTCAGTCTCGATCTCGCTCCTGCTGGTTTTTTCATTCTTGCATGTTCGGTCTGTGTTGTTTTCCTTTTGTGGGGCCCGATCCGGAATGGATATTGAATTTGGAACTTGGTAAGGTTCCAATTTTTTTTTCATCCTGTTTCCGCCTCTGCCGTTTTTATTTGTTCACTTTTTGTCTCAAGGTCGATGCTTTTGGTCTCATTTTTGTGTTGTTGTTTTCTCTTTGATTGCTCCCTCCGTTCCTTTGTCGAAAGTGAAAGCGGAATCAGAATCAAACTTGGAACTTTAAAAATTTCCTTGACCGATCTCGATCCCGATTCCGATCCCGCTTTCCTTGTTTTGTTCACCACCCTACTTCAGTCACACAATAGTTTTGTGCCTATTCCCGCCGCGATCCCGTGCCTAACCTACCACATTAATGGCATTAATTTCAGGCTCCTCACACATATGAAATTGGATTTTAACCTTAATTAAGGTTAAGTCAATGGTTAGTATTATTGTTTAACAAGTAATATCGAACTAGAGTTGAGATAGAGCAGAGGAAGGATGATTTGGTCAAAAATCAAGCATTTGCATGTAGTTTGGATCAAGTGCCAAGTTATTGAGTTGTATTTCAAGGTAGGTGTTCTTTTTCACTTTTTATTCTCCTTTGTCACTTTCATTGCTTGCATTTTTTTTTTGTTTCTCTTCACGGGATTCACGAGTTTTACTTGTGGATCTTTGTTTGTTTGTTGTTGTTTGTTTTCCCCTTTTTTTTTCTTTCCTTTCTTGTCTTGTTTTCTTTTTCATTTGGTCTGGTGTGTTTATATCATCATTTTTGTTTTTGCATTGATCGTGTATGTACCACCGTGCCCTAGGGTTTAGGGTGTCATTTTTCAGAGGGATTCTAGGGTTTTTTAATGATATTTTGATATGTTATTTAACCTTTATGTCCTTTTCATGTGTTGAATCGATGATTTCCATGTGGGGTTTTGATGCCCTAATTTCTTAAATTGACAGTTTCAATAAACTAGGGTTTGACACATTCGTGTTAATTTAAAGTTGTGCCCTGGTCATTGGTTTCCCCTTGGTTGTATGGGGGATAGGTTAGTACTGTTACTTTAAGCCTCCTTAGCTTGTCAGGTGACCTTATTTTTGGTTCATGATGTCATTTGCTCTACTATTGAACCTTCTACTAATGACGTCATATTTTGATCTTGGTTGGAGTTAGATCCAAAAATGGTTATGTTCATGGAACCTTTATTTGCAATATGTGTCTGATTTGTTCTCGATCCCGCTTCCGATGAATTATGGATTATCAAATGTCTTTGTCTCTATCAGAAGCAAAAGCGGAACGGGATAAGGATTTGGAATTTCTTCATGTATCAGGACCAAATTTCATTCCAGTCTCGGTTTCAATGACCATTTTGTCTTCGTTCCAAATCCTGCTATGTATTTTGCTTGGACTCTGATTTTCATTCTAGTACTAAACTTGACAGTGCTTTAAAAGCTTTCTAGGGGTGTTCTTATGCTTGGTCTCACCTCCGATGAGTATGTAATTTTGGCTAAGTATGAAGAAGGTATATGAAAGGTGAGATCTCTAACCTGGGTTTTATGCTTCTTATGGAACTAATATTGGGTTTTGTTGCAGAAATTAAGAAATGTCAAGAGCATCGGTCAGGCTTCTCAAAGGATTCAACCTACAGAGACTTCAAAACCGAGAGCAAATCCTAAAAAGATCAAGCTGGAAAAACTCCCTTATACTTTAAAGTACAAGCATCAGGATCCTACCATCACTACTAGCAAAGTGGATTCTGATTGGGTGGATATAAATAATACCAACCTAGGTCCATTCCATTGTGAGGAGTTGTTTTTGGAAGTATTTGCCGAGGAAGTAACAAGGAGGACTAAAAGAGTTATTGAATTAGGATTGGCGCATATTGTTGTATTTCCTCTATCAGTCTAGTGTCCTGAATTGATAATGACAACAACTAGAGTCTACAATCCTACTACCAGACAATGTGTGGACTCACAAGGTAATGTCATCATTGACCTAACTCCATAGATGATCCAGTTCATGTTCAATGTACCCACTCCACAAAATTGTCGACAAATCAATGAGGTAGAGGCCTTGAAAATATATAGTAATAACAAGGAGGCTAACATAACTCATTTAAATAAGAGATGGATAAGAGCTGAGAAAAAGTACCTAGTTAAGCTTCTAGATCAGCCTAAAAGGGTAGAATTCTACAAAGATATTGGGGACATGATAATGATGTTGTCTAGAGTATTTGGGAAAATAGATGCCTTCCAATGCAAGGAATAGATGTTTCCATTTATTCGGACTATCCTAGATGGTAGGCATCAATTTGATTGGCCTATGATTGTGTCTGAATGCATACACTATCAAACGATTAGAGTGAGAGAAACCAAAAGTTTCTTCATGACATGTTATGTGATTTATGCAACAACAAGAAGAGGCATTTTTCCTAGGCTAAATAGAGTGGGGATTTTGGAGAAGCTGATGGACAAAATAAGGTGTGGAATCATTATGATCATCTCACCTTGCAAAATTCTAAACTAAATTATATAAGGGTTAATGATGCATTCCTATATGTCATTATTAACCAATTCATAGGAGATGCAGGATACAGATTGAGCTAGGATGCCATGGCATTCATCACAGAGTGGGGATGTTGGTTTATCCAATACCCCAAGTTTACTTATTTTAGACTGAATTTGATGGTCACCCTCACCTACTCCCTAGATGCTACAGCAACAAGACTATATTGATGGAGTTCATCTATCAAGCCTTGGGGGTCAACTCCAAATTTGGTATAAAACATAAGACTGGTTGTCATAAGTTCCCCATGAAGTTGGGTGAATATAGTTGTCCACACATTGTAGGAGCCAAGGTAGTTTGCAATGAATTAATGCATTTGAAGTTGGGTTTGTACACTACTAGGAAGAATTTTGACCCAAAGAAGAAAATGAACGCTTTGCTTGCTTCTGTTTTTGACAAACATTTCAATCTGTTGGAGGAATTTTGGAGTGATCTTCAAGATGATTATAAACTAAGAAAAAGGAACTATGAAAGGTTTCCTATTCCACTCGTGGTTGAGTATGGGGTGAAGGTAGATATTCCTGAAGCATTGTCAGATGATGGGGTGACTTTGGATCCCCAATATAATGCACAAAATATAGGCACCAAAAACTTGGATCTTGTAGATTGGGGGGCAGAAGAATCTATAGATATCAAATAGATAGCAAGGCCACGGTTGGATAGAAGCATCCAATGGGTTGTGTTGATAACCAAGGAACCTAAGACTCATACTTCTAAGAAGAGGAAAGTTGCAGGTACCACTCAAGGGTACAAGAGAACGAAAAGAAGAATGCCTCCTAAGGAGCCCTTGGAGCTCTTTCCTCCTGATATAGAAGAATTTGAACTTGAAGTTCCTGCTCAAGATCTTCCGGAAGCACATGAAGAGGAAATCATAAAAGAACCCAAGGCCTCAACATCATTTGTGGGTGAGCCATCTACTCGACTCCCTCTTAAAAAGCAACTAAATAAAGATATGCCTAGAGGAACCCTCCACAAAGAAGTTGAATCATTGAAGGAAAAGGATCCCAAGGTAGAAATCCATGATTTAGAGATAGACTCTGAGGATACTCTGTCAGATAAAGAAATGCATGTGGAGACACCTCTTGATGAGACTAAGGATGTAGGAGTTGAACATGTTTTGACAGAAGAGGACCAATGGAAGCTGTTTGAGGAGGAAAAGAGGGAATTAGATGCTAAGGCACAAGCTGAAGCATTGGCAAAACAATAGGAATTGGAAGCTAAGGCACGAGCTGAGGCATTGGCCAAACAAAAGGAGATAGATGCAAAAGCCCAAGATGATGCTTTACTCTAGCAACAACTATTAGAGGCTAAATAAAAAGTTGATGAGTTGGAAAATTAGCAACAAAAAATGGAGAAGGAGCTAAGAATTAAGGAAGATAATGACAAGTTGACAATGCTACAAAAGATTCATGATCTTGAAGAAGAAAAGGCTAGACAAAGAAGAGAAAAGGAAGCCCTTGAGGCTAAATTTAAGATCATTGAAGAATCGTATAAGAAATGGGAAGAAGAAGAATGCTTACAAAAGGAAAAAGAGGCTGAAGAGCTTGCCAAGCAACAATAAAAGGAAAAGGAAGCATGGGACAAGCTCAAAGACTTGGAGAGATAAAAAGATCAATTTCTTGAAGAAAAGAGGTTAGAGGAAGAACGTTTGAAGAAGAACCAAGAAGATAAAAGGTTGCGAGAGTAGAAGGATAAGGAAGAGGCTGAAAGGGTTGCACAAGAGGGAGCACATAAAGAGCAACAAAATATACAAGAAGTTAATTCTCAGCCTAAGGCTACTATGTTATCACCGTTATCTTCAACCACTGCTACCTTTTCCTCAACACAAGTAGTCATGACTCTCAATGCTCCTACATGGCTAAAGCTTGACTTGGAGAAGAAACAAATAGCTCAAACTCAACCTCTCAACTAGGATGAAATGATGAAGGAGATAGAAAAGGAAAGACCTAAGAAAAGGGCCAGGGTTCTACATTCTACCAAACTTACATATGCAGGGGAGATTATTGCTGAATGTGAAATTCTAGTGGTAGATAAGAACAAGGAATACATGCAAGTAACTGATTACCAATTGGGCACGGTTAACTTGGGGAGACCTACAAGGAATCAACAAATGAATCTCATTGATATTGTAGCTTCCTTCACCAAGTCCAGGATGATCAAAGATAAGCAAAAGAAAGATGAACTTAAAGCTCAATTGGATCAGCTACATAAATTCTTAAATTATGTCTCTACCCTAGTGTCCTAGCAAGTTGTTGCTCTGGAAACCCCAGTTCTACTCAGTAAAAGACAAGTTGATGATTTAGTACAGATGAGGAGTAAGTTGGGAATTCTTGAGAGATGGATCGATAGGCTTAATCAAGAAGTTGGCGAAGTGCTGGTAGACAGTTTTGGCATTCATGAAGGGGCACTTGAATTAATAGAATAAATGAACTAGCATGCTGAAGTCCTAGGGAAATAGGAAGAAGAATATAGGGAATATATTTAGAATTTGAAGGACATTAGCAAGCTGCCAAAATCAACTCTCCTAGAGCAATCAATCCTTGAAGAAGATAATGCAGATTTCATAGAAAAGGCCTCAAGCATAATCCGGTTTAGGTATGACTTCATCTATAAGCATATAAATGAAGTTCAAGATGCTAGTAAAGACTTGAATGAGCAACTTGATGAATTAGAAGCTGTAATAGCCATTTTAGTCAATGTAGACATACTGGTTAAAGAAGGCATGCCTTTGGATCAATTGAAGGAGAAATGGAACAATAGATTCCAGGAGGTCATGCAAAAAGAAGATGATGGAGAAGATTTAGTGTTGGACAGACTTGTGGATATTAAATAGGAGGTGAAAGGTGCTAGAAGGGAGTTGACAAAATTAAAACATATGCAAGAGTTTGCCTCAGCAGAATTGAAAAGAATCAAGTTTGAAGATAACTAGGTTGATGGACCTGATGTAAACATATTTCAATAAGTATTCTCTAGCTATGATGAATATCTTCATGAGAAAACAACGCAGGAGTGAGCTGGTAGAAAAATGTTATATTTTTGGCACATGACTTCCCCTTTTCTCTCCTACTTTAGATGGATTTGACATAAGTTGAACTGAAGGTTTTCATCAGCCAATTTTGTCTTCTTCCTTGGGCATCAAATTTTGTACAACAGGGTAGTCAACCCTTGAACTAAAGATCAACCAGCCTAGTTTCTTCATGTAGTTCTGGTTCCTTGATTAGTGGATCTTAATTTCTAATTGAGAGAAATTTATGGGTAGCATGCCTATATGTACTTTTGAGCTCCATGTTGTAAAGGTCAGCTGATTGAAGAAGGATTAGCCACCTAATGATAGTAGATAGGATTTTATAGCTTTGAGCAAAGATACTTTTTAAGATTATGTTTAATTTAGATACACTTTTTATACAATTTTAATGTTGGAGTTGAACTTCTTAGATGAGGTTAATGAACCATAATCAATCCGTATGCTAGTGAATTGTTGAGCCTAAATTTTTTCTCCTTGATGCAAATCAACAAAGAAATCCAAATTTTAAGATTATTTCATTAGATTATCTGTGAATGAAATTACTATTATGTCTATTTGATCTATATTATTGGCAACAAATGAGGGATTTGTTTTGAATCTTGTAGTATTTTGATGAATGGTTGTGATGATTAAATTAAGCACTATGAATGTATGCAATGGTATGGATTGTTTTGTGGGTTGCATCATGTTTTGGTTCTAATCTATTAAGAAACACTCATTGTTGAGAATATATGTCTGGATGTTAAGGAATTTTGTTCATGTTTTACTGATCTATGCCTTGATCTATCTTCTATATTTATTTAAACCCCCCCAACATAGGTTAATTGATCTAATGCAACTTGTGTCCTTTATTACCAGCAAAGGCCCCTTGAATATTACAGTTACATTGGCCATTGAGTAACATCAACATAGTTAAGAACCAACTACCAAGACGTTGGAAGTTAGATTACTATATGTTGTCTCTCTTTTTCAAGAGAAATAGGGTAGATATACTTTGTTTTATGTTGTTGTGATATTTTGACCATCAACACATACATACACATGTATATATACATATATGTACATAAACATGTATCAAGTCTCTTTGAAATTGTCAAATTTCTTATTTATGTTATCTAAGTTACATAGAAGGTGAAATATTGAACATAGAGATAGATATAACTTGAACTATCTCATTAGATATAAATTTATTTTAATGATATATATGTACATGTTTTAATTTTGAAATTTGATTAAATAAATTTGTTTAACATCATGTATATTTTATTTTAGTGATATGCAAATCTTTAGATTTACATATATATAGATATAAATATCATGGTCAATGAGGGATCTCACCATTCCCCTCATTCTAAACAAGAGGCTCAAAATAGATCAAATTTATATCAGGATAGTATTGCTAGATTAGACAATGCTCTAAGATGTTTAGAGAGAACAATTCACAACTCCCCCAATTTGGCTAATCGAGATAGATTAGTCACTATTAGAGATGATATTCATCGAATGATCGAGAGAATTTGATCATTCAATCCTTATGACAATATTAGCATTGAGAAATTTTATAATTTGTCTCTTGTCAGGAATGTTACTGGCATAGTGAAATGTAGAGAAGTTGGAAAATTAGTTTCAAGCGAAAATGTGTTAACCATGTTCCCTCATTATAGAGGACAAAATAGAATTAGAGGATATGTGGTTATGAGGTGTGTAGATCCTCTTGTTGTGCCATTCATATACCCTAGATGGTTGGCAACGTATCATAGATGGCCTCAAAATGATGAGCTGTCACAATATTTTGTCAAACAATTATATGCATAATTTCATTTACAATTAGATGTGGAATACACATCTTATCTTGAGCATGTTGGCCAAGGTAAAGGCCAATTTTTTGACAAACAATAGTCTAGGTTTTCCACTTCCTATGGACAAGAGGGCATTAGTTGGCCCAAACCTTTTGTTTTTACCAAAATGTTTAGAATTGGTAGCAACAGGGGAGTCAACAACATGCTCTAGTCAATCCTAGATTATTGATAACATTGCCTCTATTATGACAAATTGATCAAATGTCATCTGATCGAGTTGGTAGATACTTATTATGCCCATAGATCAAACTTCCTCCTACTGAGGCTACATCAAAATCTTATGATCTATTTGTTTGTATCGATCTACCTACTCCTTCAAATGTTGAGTATATGACCCACACGACTTTGTGTAATATGTGTTGAGTCTCAATTTTGGATTTACTAGCAACATATCAGGTCATTGACAAGGACCATGGGATCCCTCTTGACCAAGTATAGGGCTTTATTAGACAATGATATCTAGGTACACATACGATCCACGGGGTGGCAACTCCAGGGGATATTCTAGAGCAGCCTATAGGATCCCATGCGCATCATGTTTCTATCAATCCTTTAGCTTGTCCAGGTCGTCAGGATGTTACAGATTGCATTGAGGTTACTATGACACTTAATCTTGTCTATGTCACATATACTTAGCTTCTTTTTGGCACTAATACAATACATGCTAAAAATCCCCCTACAATGTCCTTGGATTCTCATGATCTTAGTGACATTGGTAGATCCATTGATCAAGCACGACAAGTACTTGAATAATATATATCTAATTGTGTTCTAAAAAATTATGTACAATACATTTAATGTATTTTAAAGTCTAGTTGTTTAACTCCTGATTAAAATTGTGTACTTGAATTTTTTTAGCAGTATGGTGATTTATCTGAATTTGAAAATTTGGCACATGATGGTGATCCCATGCAACACACAATTGAGGTACATTTAAATAATAAAAAAATTAATTACTTGATGTAAGTTTGAACACATTGAACTTGTACATTGTACAAGTTTAGATAATTTTACATATATGTACACAAACATAAATACACATACATATTAAAAATCTAATCATGCCAAATTGTGTACTTGAACACATGTGTAGGGCTTGGGACGAGGCTCAGGACAAGGATCTAAAGAGATTGGATCGAGACATGTATCCACACATCTTGGATCAAGAGAGGGATCGGTCCATGGATCAAGGGAGGGATTGGGGGAGAGATCAGGCCATGGATTGCAACACATAGCTGAGTTACATTTAAATAATACAAAATTTAATTACTTGATGTAATTTTGAACACATTGAACTTGTACATTGTACAAGTTTAGATAATTTTACATATATGTAAACATATATATACATGTATTAAAAATTAAATCATGCCAAATTGTGTACATGAACACATGGAAGGCTTGGGACGAGGCTTGGGACATGGATCCAAAGAGCTTGGATTAGGACATGGATCCACACATCTTGGATCGAAGGAGAGATTGGGCCATGGATTGAGGGAGAGATCGAGGGAAAGATCAAGGGAGAGATCTGATGATTCTATTCACACTAGATATCCCTCTCTTTGAGATGTTTTACAATATTATGATTTGAGATCAGATTATTATGTTGTCAAAACACTTTTTATGATTTATGTACATCACATTACATACATTTATGTTTTATGGTATACACTTGTTACGATTTACATCACATTCATGTACATTTAAGTTTTATGGTTTGAATAGGTTTGTTATCACATTATTATGGTTTGAACACTTGTTACATCTATTTACATTGTACATTATTATGGTTTTATTTATTTAGCAAGTTTGTACATTTATTTAAATTTATTATGGTTTGTTCACACTTGTTGTACATCTATTTACATCGTGAAATCAAAATGTTGGACTATCTAATGGTTTCTATTTGTAAATTTAAAAAGATGGACATGTACAATTAATTTTAAATAGAAATGAATTTGTCTAAATAAATAGGTCAAGAAATAGAAAAAATTGAATGCAAATATGTAAGAGATTAATGGTATTTTAAAGTGAAACATAAAAATGCAATTGGAAATAGATAACCTAAATTCTTAGCTCTAAATGTTCATTTTAAAGTCACTAGATAGGTTAAACATGTAAATTATGCATATATCATGTTATACATGCACTTAAGAATTCCATATATAATCTAATATGTGCATGAATTTGAATGTGCATGCAAACAATTCTTGAACTAGATGATGAGATATACTTGTGTCCAGTTGAATGTTTAAATGAAATCAAATATATTCAAGTGAACTTAAGAATTGCATATAATCTAATACACATGAATTTGATTGTGCATGCAAAAAAAGTGATCTTGATGATGAGCTATTCATTGAAAAAGGTAAGGAAATTCTAGTTTGCAAGTTAAAAAAATCTTTGTATGGTTTAAAGAAATCACCTAGAATGTGGTACCAAAAGTTTGATACTTTTGTGTTGTCATTGGGATTTGTGAGATCAAAATCAGATCATTGTGTGTATTAAAAAACTAAGAATGGTCATTTACTTATTATTACCTTGTATGTGGATGATATGTTATTCTTTGGGAATAGTAAGGGTATGATTTCTAATCTTAAATCTCAACTATCAACACAATTTGAAATAAAGGATTTAGGTCCAGCAAGGTATATTTTGGGTATGGGAATCAAAAGGGACAGGGGAAGTAGAAATATTTGGCTCAGCGAGATTAAGTACATTAATTATATCCTTGAGAGATTTGGTATGACAGATTGCAAGCAGTTAGTTGTTCCAATGTTGCAAGGAATAAAAAATTATGTTGAAGATTGTGCAAAGTCTCCTACTAAGATGGAGGACATGACTAGGGTGCCTTATGCAAGTGCAATTGTTAGTTTAATGTACACAATGGTCTGTACTAGGCTAGACATTGCCCATGCAATGTGAACTTACTTAGTCTATTTATGGCTAATCCAGGAAGACCACATTGGGATGTTGTGAAGAGAGATTTCAGATATTTGAAGGGTACTTTAGAGTATGCTTTGTGTTATCATAGAAACTTGCCAAGATCTCATAGATATCTCAACATTTGTGGATATGTGGATTCTGATTAGGAAAGGGACATTGAAAGCAGGAGGTTCATCAGTGGATACATCCTCATGCTATTTGGTAGTGTTGTTAGTTGGATGAGCAAGTGGCAAGCTGTAGTCGCTTTATCTACTACTCAGGCAGAGTATATGGTAGCAACACATGCCTGCAAAGAAGCCATTTGGCTTAGAGGTTTGTGTTCTGATGTTGGGTTTAATGCAGGGAATCTTACGATTTGTTGTGACATCTAGAGTGTTTTCTATTTGGCAAAAAATCCCACTTTCCATGCCAGGATGAAGCACACTGATGTTCAGTATCATTTTATTCGTGATATGGTGGAGGATGGAAAGGTTAACCTTGAAAAAGTGGATACTCTAGAGAATATTGCTGATGCATTGAAAAAACTCGTGAGCACATATAAGTATAGGTGGTATGCCAGTTCAATAGGCCTTGGAGCCTATGACTTT
Organism: Sequoiadendron giganteum; assembly: GCA_007115665.2. Lineage (NCBI taxonomy): Eukaryota > Viridiplantae > Streptophyta > Pinopsida > Cupressales > Cupressaceae > Sequoiadendron > Sequoiadendron giganteum. The sequence continues at coordinate 435,180,017 of CM021109.1, read as the reverse complement.
AAATAACTTCAAGTTTGGAAGAAGCTAGTAAGTCCTTGTCAAGTGGGAGCATGTTGGAAAATGTGCCTCAACTTGCTAGCTTGGAACTTTTGAACTTGGCGTTCTTTCCTTTATGCCGTGGGATTGCTGAAAAATTGAACTTTGGACCTCATGTCACGGAGTTCTGGAAATTCATAACTTTTTGATAGACTGATCGCTAGATTGCAAAAATTTGAAACTTTGCAACCTATGTTGTAGTGTTTTGGAATTTCATAACCTCCTAACTTAGCGATATTGAGATTCTCTAATTTTTTGGCATGTCGTGGGTTTTGAGAAATTCATCACCTCCGATAGAGGTTCTGAAGTTTTGTTTCTAGCGACATAGTGACTTTGTATGAGATTGGTCAATGGTGATGACATTGACATCATGTTGAGAATGTATAGTGGTAGTAAGGACCACAACAGTGTGATGTCATATATCTCAATTGAAGGTTGTGATTATAATAATCCAACAATGCTCATTGATTTCATGCCCCTTTTGATGGATTCTGATAGACTCCTGTGGAGTGAGCGAAATTGACTAAGCGATGGACATCTGTCATTAATCTAACAATGCCTACTAACCTCGTGCCTTTTATGGTGGGTCTTGAGTGACTCCCACGGGGTGTATGAGATTTGGACGCAATTTGTGGTGGGACCTGACTAGTGCCAGGTTGTTGAGTGATGATTGTTTGCTAACTATTGACAGTTGTGTAGCCAGTGAACGAATATCAAAGTTGATATAGTTTGTGATGATTTGTGTACAATTGAAATGGTTGGTTTCCTATAACTAAAGAAACCATGGCTAGATGATGATTATATATTGTAATACTCTGAAATGAGTTGGGGTTGGTTCATTCGATCAATTTGATAATGTTCTACATTGTATGCTTACGAGTGTTGTAACGATGTGTAAGAACATAACTATTTGCTATTGTGAATTAACACCTTGGGTGGACTCTATAACTCTATATGTAATCAAATTACTATAATACAAAGTGACTTTACTTGGTGTGTGGTTTTTTCTCCCGTAAGGGTTTTCCCACATTAATCTGGTATTTTACTTGTTCTAAATTGTCTATTCTTTTGTTTTATTTGCGTGCACCTTAATGATTGTAACTCATATTAAAATGAAATTTTATGTACTTATTTCTTGATAATTTTGTATTTGGAGGCATTTTCACACCGAGCTTTCCTTATAGACATAAAAGCATGTTTGCATACTTTTTATATTGTGACAATATATTGATTTTTTCTTTTTTTCCCTATGCTTTGATACAATCATGCTTATCTTATATCTATTAATATGCATAATTTTTTTGTATGGATTTGATTTTTGTAAGGTTAATAATTGTAAGTATAAAATTGGGTGGGACAATGAAACCTATTTTTTTTATAACAATACTTTCATATAAAGTGGGTATTAGTGTTAGTTGAGCTATACATATTTATACAATCCTATACTTAACATGGGATGATATAATAATTATCATAAATTTTGACATAAATAAATGAAACATTCCATACCAAGTGGGAAATTTGAAAGGGTTTAAAGAGATCTAGTATACAACTCTATTTGTCCTAATGGGTATGTGTGGAGACTTGACCTGGCGATTACTTTCAAATTTTGAGCATATTGAGTTTTATGAAATGGTCACAATTTTATTGTTTATTATTTATAAGGTAACCAACCTAGCCTATATGTTAATGAGATGATTTTGTAAGGGACTCTAGGAGGTTCATGTTGAGTTATGAATTATAACAGGATGAGGTTTAATTTGAGATCATGATGCCCTTGGATGAAAATTCTTTAGGATATGTTTGCTAAACTGGGAACATGCTTGGATTTTTTAATACTAGAGTAAGAATTTTTATTTGTTGGGAATAATTTAAAGGAAATTTGTTAAGATATGAAATAATAATTTAGGATTTTGAGTTTTATTATTAATTAATAAAAATTTAGGAACAATGAATATTTTAGATTGGTCATTGTTAAATGGTGATTTGTTGCACTATATGGTTTTAATCCCTTCCATGGTCTTACTCTTACACTATCTCACTTCTATGAGGAAATTTTATTTAGTGGTTATCAAAGCTTAGGTTTAGGAATTCTATGTGTTTGATCCTTGAGAGATTAAAGTGAGGAGAACTACATGTGACATTGATACCATTCAGAAATGGGTATGTAAACAATCATTGGGTGAAAGGATGCCATGAATCTAAATTGGTAGTGGAATTTTTAGGGGAAAAATCCAAGGTTTGGGGTTGTTGTACTTAAATAAATCATTTCTCCCTCCAAGTATTCTTTCTAGCTTGAGGCTAAAATTTTCCTCAAACAATTGTGAATTCATCTTCCCAATTAATATTTCCCCACTATATAGGTATGAGCCAAAAAAAGGCATCCATCCTCATCTAGTTTATCTAATTTGAGGTTTGAAGTACATTTTCCTTTCAAGCATATCCTCTATTCTTAGATGAAGTTTTAGATTCACCATCATAATGGTCTATCTCTAATATGAATGTATGAGAATGCCTCTAGACTTGTTAGAACTAAAACAATTAGAATTTGTGTGTTGAACACTATGACAATGTGTCTTGGATCAATGATGAGTATAGGAAGTTATATGTTAGGCTCAATATTTAACAAGTACTATTCTAATAACATTTTGTTTCCACAATCTATGATCATTAGTAATCAAGATTTTTGGATAAAACCATGAGCAAATTTTTCCTCATCAACGTTTCGAGTCATACTCCATGATCCATCATCAAGATGATTAGCAGATAGATCATGGAGTATGATCCTGATGATGGATCATTTTCATGATCTATTTGCTAATCATCCTAATGATGGATCATGGAGTATGATTTGAAACATTGATGAGGAAAAATTTGCACACGGTTTTATCAAGAAATCTTGATTACTAAGTTCTATTCTTCCAAGAAATAAGAGCATGATAAACTTAATTATGACATTGCTATGAATGAGTTATAAAAAAATATAAACTTTATGTATACAAATTATGTTGAATTAAGCCATTCTCATCTAATGGTTTGAACAACCCTTAATATGTGTGGATGATCAAGCTACTATAAATATTAATTAGTATGGAGATATGTTGGGTTTAAGATTGATTTCCTTGTAATTTTCATTACAAATAGTGGGAAAGTAATAGTGATCATTGTTGACTATGGTATATTATTTATCTTTCGGAAACCTATGAGACTATGTGTGTAGGTTTATCGATCACTTTATGTTTGTATATAAGAAGATAACCTACCAAGTGCTTGCGGATCCTTGTGATATCCTGATTATGCATACTTGACTATAAGATGGACCCACATATTAGAGCCGATTCTAACATAGGTATATGGGTAGTTGGATATCACCAATACTATGTAGGTGATGGATGATATATTTTCATAATATATTAAGGATTATATTTTGTACACCAATATTCTAGAGATGCAATTTTCTAGGAGTTATGTATGTTATAATACACAAGTGGTTTGATTAGAAATCAATAGTATTATGTAGGTGAAATATGTTAGGAGTAATTACCATACTTGAGAGTTTAACTATCATTGATGGAATGTAGATGATGGATGCTAAGATTCACTCATGGTATGATATGGATTAACTATCTTTCACTACTACCATAAAGGTGATATATGGCAAGAGCTACCTCATATTGAGTAGGACTAACTTTCACTAGTGGAACTAAGGTAAAATATCTATTAAAATCCATTGAACTATATGGTTCAACAAGCTATGCAAATATTATTAATGACCAAATGTGTTTTTTGTTGTTACAATGCCTTTTTTGGTGATTACCACAAGTAGTAATGATGCTCACTTGTCTTCATAGTTTGTAGTGAACTAATATAAATGCTGGGACCCATAGTGTAGTATAGGATGAGCTAATACTATTTTTGGTTGGGATGTATTTAAGGGATTGTGCATTAGAGAAATAGGTAAAGAGGAAGTTGCTTGTAGTAAGGTTCTAACCACATCTTTTTGTTGGTTGGTCACTTGTGTACATATAATAATATTGAGTTATTCACATTGTGTATGTGTATCGTATACATGAGAAAGCCACACAATGCATATGTGATAATGCATGATTTATTTAGATTATGTATGTGTGTCTATGGATGGGTTAGTCATTAAGCATATGTGATGTATGAATAATCTAGTTGCATCGAGTAAATGCGGTGTGTTCATGACCTAGTCACACTATGTTTATGTGATGCATGCATGATAAATTTGCAATATGTATATTTTATGCATCCATGAGTTATCACATTAAATTCATATAATACATGTATGATTTAGTCACATTGTGTACATGTTTTGTATGCATAAGATAATCATAATGTGTAAATATGATGCACATATCAGTTAAGAACTATATATATTTGTGTGTTCATACATTGATATTAGCATAAAGGTAATACTTGACTAGAAAGTATTTGCTAGAGTACTGTTATATATGGATTTATTTGAGGCATTAGTTTAATTATTAGTTTAAATTTGATGAAAGTTTAGAGACTTAATCCCAAATGTGAGGATTAAAAATTGTTATTGGTCTATGAATTATAAAGCTTCTAACTCTTAGGAAGTGATATGTACGAAGGGCCATTATGAATGAGTCCTCAATATTTAGGTTTGGATCTAGGGATGATCCTAACATTATGAGAATATCATATTTTAGTGTAAGTATAAATGATGATATAGAGTTGTTTTCATGACTATGGACGGTAAGGGTTTGAAGTTGGCACTTCCAAATTAGATAAAATATGTTTGGTTGATTAAGATAGTATGAAAGATGTAATGTTATTAGGAAAACCAAATTTGTAGTAACTAGGGTGAGTTATCTATATACATTGAATACCTCATGAGCCTAGTGAGTACAAATACACCTTGGAGTCCCAAGGAGAAAGGTTGATGAAATAATTCATCTAATAGAAGTGGACCAAATCATACAATAATTTACTGCTTAGAAATTTGTTATTATATTAAACACATGCTAATAGAAAACTAGATGGGTAAAAACAACATACATGGAGAAAATAAATAATTTAAATGAATGGATCAATAACGGTCACCTCAAGAAAGTAACTAGTCATTACACTATTGATGGCTCTTCAAATACAAGTACTCTATCATTCATTTCATGCTCTCAAGTTCTACAAATTAAGCTTTAAAAGCTTTGCATTTCTTTATTCTATTATTTTTTGGTTAAAGCACTCAAAGCTTCATTTACAACAACATTCTAATTGTTTTTCAGTTTTATTTTTGTAGTTGGATCAATATCTTATTTTATTCATATGGATGTTGATAAATGCACACATATTGGTGTATGTGAAGTGAGTTTAGGTGGTGAGGAGCAAATAAAGATCAATTCTTCTTTTTTGCAACACCCACTGGAAGAAATTGTAGATAGAAGGGGCTGCCTGCTTATGCTCAAGCTATGGTAGAGTCAAGGAATGAGAGAATCAACCCAGGGATAAGACTGATTTGAGGGATCTGAGAAGACGCATTCAATAGTTGAGAATGAAGGGTGTGAGATTTTTTAATCTGTCAAAAGAGCCTTAGCCTGCTAAGAGGTGGAAGAGATCGAGTTTGAAAGTTAAATTGGGCCCTCTTAGATGGTGCTCTCAATGCATGGTGCTCTTAGGCCTTGTCTTATGGTCATGCAAGTTAATTTCCTGTAGCTAGCTAGTTGGTAAGATCATTTCATGTAGGGTGATTAATACTTAATGGAAAAATGATTTATAACACATTTTGAGTAAGGCTTACTTTACATGGAATTTTGGTGCAGTGAGAGTAGAAGTGAGATGTCCGATTTTCTTTCCTAGACAACTTTTTTCCTTAATGTCTGTTCTTGAATATATTCAAGCCTTGAGGTATGCCTTCAACATCTAAATGCAAATTAGTGTGGATCTAATTGAAAAATGCTGGGAAAAGGCACTGATAAAATCAAGCACAAAAATCTTCATATTTATGTTAGTGGCCCCACCATGTGCAAAGACTAATATGATATTTTCTATCAATTTAACAAAAAATAAGTACTCTATTTTTTTTTGGTTAATTCTAACACATATTCATAATATCTATAACTAATTTATAATATCTAGATTTCCATATACTTATTATCACTTACTTATATGTACTTTTTATAATAGGTTCACTCTTGACAAACTTAAACAACCATACATTTTTAAAATAATTTAAGTCCCATAAAACTTGACAAAACCAATAAAACATAAATTATATCATTTACTTGATTTATAATAATTGTACATTAAGTGTAACTTGAAAATTATATATTAATATTTATAATTAATCAAAAGAGTATTTTATTTTTAAGTTCATTGTATTATGAAATTCATGTCAAATTTTATTGTTGAAGAGTTCTGATTTGTTATAACATGTTATTTGTTATAATAAAACGTGTAATTCTAATTATTAAAAAGATAATTCAAGAAGAATTTATATTCTTAAGAATTATCAATTCAAATGTTTAATTGACTATTATTTTATTATATTTACTTCATAAAAATTTACTTCATAAATTATATTTGCAACTGCTAGTTTTAAAATAGACTGAAAGGATTAGGGCATGACTCGCGCTTTAAAGAAAAAAAATCAGAGCCGTTAACCAACGGAACTCAAACTAAACGAAAAAAGAGGTTAAATTTGATTTCTCCTTGTCATGTTTTCTTCATTAGCAGAGGTTTTGCCCAAGTTTTCTATTTCTGTGACAGGAATTGGTAACCTATTATCTTCATCAGAACGCCCTTGACAGCAGAGCTTTTGTCCAAGTTGATCTGAACAAGTGCGATACCAGGTATGTGCTTTAATGCCCATTTTAAAACTTACATTTCCCCTGTTCCGAAGCTACTTTTCATTTATAGAAATTTATCAAATACCTACTAATGAGATCGTGAGATTTACATTATTTCTTCCCAATTTTACCAGCATAAATGTTATATCAGTCCTCTGCTGATGATCCTGGTATACCGGTTATGCCTTCAAAGCGTTCTTATAACTGAATTGCCTCTTAATGGACTCTTACTTTAAGTGTTTAACTGCAAGGAAAAAACGAGCGAGCAGAAGATTGCTGTCTCTATGCACTATTTATTTTTATGTTATTCTGTTATTTGTGGTTCTGCTATTATTTTTGCATTGATAGCAAGTAGGGAACACTCAAAAAAGATGACAAATGATAGCAAGTAGGGAACACTCAAAAAATCCAGTTATACACATTCTCAAGCAAGACGTTGATTCTCTTTCATTTGGATACCAAAGCTGACATGTTGGCACTTGTAGCCCATGTTGGGAGGAGGATCACGCCATCAATTTTACCAAGATTCCTTCTACAAGGCTATAATATGTTCATCTTGTTTTATGACAGATATAAGATGCACAATTTGCCAAAAAAGGAGGGTGCAAAATGATTCCCTGCAACAACATCGTTCATTACTGTAAACCATTACTGTTTTCTAGCAAATTGATAATAGACAAGAGGAAATAAAAACATAAGAAATAATATAGGATACAATTACTTAAAGAATGAAAATATTAAAATTCAAAACTGAAAGCACCATGTAATGATCTGACCCAATTTTATATACCAATTTCTTATCACTTTTCGAAATTTCAGTGTTCAGACATTTCATCAAGCAGTTATATTTGCAACAAGATATATAAAAGTTCTGTTTGCTACTGTTTGGAAAGTTTATTGGAAAGATTTAAGGCATAATTTCATTACCCGAACTTTTCTTTAATTCATTGAATATTGAAGCATTATATCAAACAGTTGGCATGCATTCCAAACATTTAAAATTAAGAGACTTGCAATTAGGAAATTGCTTGTAGTTCTAAATAGCTGGTAATTTAGCATTTTGATGCTTCTGCTGTTTGTTCAAAACAGGGGATTCAAAACATGAATGTTTGCCTGTGTTTGCTTAGTGCATATTTAGGTTGCATAAATATAAAGCTCAGAGGTGTAAAGCAATACCAGACACCTCTTTAGGCGTGTAATTTTGTTTGTTATATTAGTTCAAATTAGATGGCTGTCACAAGGACTTCAAGAGTTTTACAATAGACATAACAACAGGCTCGATGCATATCACTCTTGGAATTTCTGTTTATTTTTCATAATATAAATATCTTCTTTTATATAGTGAAAACAAGCAATGCTATATATGTGAGCTGCTACAGAGATCTTTACAAAAACTACTGCTTAGATAACTAATATTGCCCATTTTATCTTGTGTATTATGTTAATTCAGTGGTACATAATGTTTTGTTTCTCGATAGATGGACTGAATTCAACTTCATTTGATGTTTGGAATATGGTTCAAACCTTAGAGGTAGCCATTGGGCCTGCCTGGCTGTGTGGCCCCATTTGTATTGGTTTCTGAAATGTAAAACTCAGATGGCTATGCTTCTACTTTAGGCAACTCCCTCAGCATCACCAAGAGAATTTCAACCTGATAGGTACATGCCATTCCCTGGCTACCATTATATAACCTATCTCAGCATATTAATTCTGCCAAACTGCACGTAGACTAATCCAATCTGCAGCCTGATGAAGAATCTAACTAGTTAAAAAGTAGAAACTGAAACCCTGTTCAGACTACCTAAAAATTTCAATATAAAATTAAGGGCCACCTGTAAACACAGAATACACAAAAATTGTTGTTCAACACCCAAGAAATGCTAAAGAGGACAAGTAACAACTCAAAAGATTTTCAAGTGAATTCTGCTATTTTTCTTGATAGAAAATAAGTTTTCATACACATTTCAATTTCTTTGCTCTTTAAATAGTCAAATTCACCACACAGGAAACACTGTGTAAAGTTCTTGCCATTTAGGTCAGTCATGTTTCCTGGGCAGTTAATCTAGGATATGCTACATGTGAAGGAGGTGGTTGGATTCCATGTAAGTTTAAACTTTAATTTATAAATGAAATTGTCTATTCATATTAATGTACGGTTGGGGGTCTAAAATGTTACAGGACCATTCTTTAGGACAACTAATTATGAATGGAACTACCATTGTTGCACAGTATTGTGGGGTATATTGCTTGAAACTTTGGAAAGTGATGTATGACTTCGTTTGGACTTCAGGAGCTATTTCTTGGAAAATAATTAATAGAAAATCACTTCATATTCATGGGTTTCATCCTCTCCTTCCAATTAAAAACCAAAAAACATAGAATCATAATGCTTCGAGCTTATAAGCACAGATTAGCATAGATATCATCAGGAGATACCTTTAGAATATTTTGGTTATTTATCAAATTTTTTAATTAAGAGATGAATCCTAACCTTTGTAGTTATCCAAAAAAGTGAGTAAATTATTTAATATAACCATCATGGTATCTCCATGATATAAGAAATACAATTGCATTTATTTTCATGTAATTTTGAACCAGGTATGCTATGAGTCACACAAGAGAAACAATTTAGTCCAAATTCTTTTATACTTTAATAGTGTACAATTTCATTTCTTTTCATTTGGATTTACTAGCTCCTTTTTCGTCCCATTGCTATGCTAAAAAACATATTATAAACCAATTATGCTATGAATCACACAATAGAAACAATTTAGTCCCACATTTTCTTTTATACTTTAATGACATGTTAACGTTTTGGTGTGAGTAAGAAGGTAGATTTATTCTGTTTGCAAGAGTTACTGGGCACACCATCATCCAAGAGAATTATGGTTTTTCTACATGATCAACATCCTCTTACCATTTGCATTCATAAACTCAAGAACTAAACCGACTACAACTGCATTGTCATGTCTAATTGCCTGCAATGCACAATTATTTCAATAGAATGGAATTGCACGATACTTTTGATAGAATCGCACAATCTCTAGTGGAATTTTCCCATCAACACCAATGGTCCCATAACTGCTACTTCTAAAAACTCTAAGCAGCAGATACAAAACTCAACTTTCCTATTCACTATCTTCACATCTCATTAATGTTTATCCCTTAAACAACTACTTCCTTGCTTGTTGCCTTCAAAAATTCAGTCCTTCCCATACCTTATCGATCAAGGCTCCATATCAATTTGGTTGTTTCTTTAGCACTAGCAGTTCTCTCTTCTTCACTGACAAATCTATCCTTGACACTAGCACAGTCATTTCATGTATCATTAATTTTTTAATTTTTTTGACATTCTTTCTTTCTTCAATTTCCTTCTCATGTGATAGATGGCCACATTACACTTCCTCTGAGAATTAAAAAAACGTATTACTTTCACAATTATGCTATCATTGTCATCAATGTTCTCTACTTCCAATAGAATAGCATATCACATGCACCTAAAGAAATTCCCCCTGCAGTACCTGCAACATCATAACCCGCACTCATCGTCATTCTCTTCTATTTTGTCCATTTTCTTGGTAATCTTTACAATCTTAGTGGTACCTGTCTAGCCTCCCTTCATCTTTAAACGTGGCAATCCCTCCTCTCATCGAGTTGGATAGTTTGTACACATGCTTCTTCAACTGCACCATTGGCCTTAGACTCCACACCATTATTGACTTGGAGAGTCCAAGAATGATTTATAGTAATCATGTCTAAATGTAAAATTTCCTTGAAACGACATGCAAAATTTCTTTGAAATTAACATATATGATTTAGAAATTTGATGTCTTATAACCTTACGCTTGTATTTACATCTTATACTCAGTTTTTTAAGTGTCTATGCACATCACAATGCCTATATGATGTAAATTAGTTATATACATACCCTTAATGCCCTACTACCTACTACCAATTTGTTTCTATTCCTTGATAGTTGCATGGTATTTGCAACCCCATTGTATTATGTCAGTGTAAAGGGGTGCATCACAAAAGCAGATATTGTGCCTGAAATCAATGAAGCTTAGATCACCCAGTCAAGCTCAGTACAAGCAGCTGTCCAAATAAGCCTATTATAAGTCAGTTCTTAAGCCTGTTACAAGGAGGTGAGGATGTCTGATTACTGGTCCTGCAGGCTTCAAAAATTCACACAGAAGTCAGTTGAATCGATAATTGTAGTTGAAGAAGGCAGTATTAACAACAAAGTATGTTTTATATTTGTAATTTTTTTCCTGAATTAATACATTAGGGCATTTTCACTTAAAAAGTTCCTTGCACTTTTCGATTTTGTGTCTATTGAATGTATTGCAAGGGCATAATAGCATAAATGTATTGTATCATGACTTCCTTGCTGTATTTAGTAATTTATCTTACCTCGTATACATTCTTTTCATAGTCTTTTGTCTACTTTTTGCATGGAGTAGATTTGAAATTTTATATTGCTGCTGATATACTTATATATTGCAAATGCGATTTTGTACTTATATATTGGAAATGGGAATTTAGTAGATACTAGATTATTTTGTTAGATTTGTTATCAGTGCTGATATAATCTTGTAAAAACCATATTTTACTACTTTTTGTCTTTTACATGGAAATGTAGTTTCCAAAGGTTCTATTTTATGCTCGCAAATTTGCCATGGTATCTAATATGATATTTTCTTTTGCTTTCATTGTTTCCATGGTTGGTGGGTTGTAGGTTCTGACATGAAATATTGCATCTATTTTCATTGTATCTGTATGGAATGTTTCTGATTTCTTGTTTTGATTTTACCACTGATAATGTCATCTTGAAATGTATGCAACTACATGCATTATTTTGGTTTTTGGGGATTCTCATTTCGCATGTCAATATTATATGTGTGATCAAGTTGAGGTTTATTTCGTGTGCATTGTAGTCCAAGTGTTGTGTGCTCAGGTTGAAGATTCTTATATGTCTGTAGTCTCATTTCATCACTGGGGTTACATGGATTTTTCAGCTTATTAGCTGCTGATAAATTTCAGGAAACATTATCTTTTATTTCTTGGTTTTAAATAGGCTTTCCCAAAGGAGTCTCAACTAGCAATTGACATGTCAACAGCCATCCCAACACTTTCAGAAAGTGGTGAGCTTAGATAATCCATGATAAATGCTTGAGTACAAATCATTGTGGATTGTTGACAACAAAGAAGGTTCAACATCCATTTCTGAAAGAAATGAAACAAAATTACTGACATAACCCAGTTTCCAGTCATTACCACTCGAAGCCTTGCCAGAGTTATCATGCTCATACATCAATCTTAGCTGCTTAAAATGTAATGCAACATTATTTGCTCATACATCAATCTTAGCTGCTTAAAATGTAATGCAACAGTATTTGCTCATACATCAATCTTAGCTGCTTAAAATGTAATGCAACAGTATTTGCTCTATGTCTGTGCGATTCTAGGTTACTTTAATCAAAGCAGCTTTTGGTTTCCATTTATGAAATTGCCCAGACATTCCATATTCCACCCAGTAGAAAAGCAGATATTGTGCCTGAAAAAAAAAAGGATTCTTAACAATCACAATTAACCAGTAATGGAGCAGTCTTTCTCAAAACAATCAAATCATCAGATCAGCCCAACAATCCCACATTTCACCCAGCAGAAAAGAATATATTGTTGCTCAAAAAAATGAAGCTTAGATCACCCACTCAAGCTCGGAACAATTGATGTGTGCAGCTGGCCAATAATTGTAGTTGAAGAAAGCTCATGACAATTGATGTGTGCAGTTGGCCAATAATTGTAGTTGAAGAAAGCAGTATGAACAACAAACTATGTTTTATACATTAGGGCCTTTTCACATAAGAAGGTTTTTGCAATTTTCTATTTTGCATTTGTTGAATCAATAATTGTAGTTGAAGAAGGCAGTATGAACAACAAACTATGTTTTATACATTAGGGCCTTTTCACATAAGAATTTTTTTGCAATTTTCTATTTTGTGTTTATATTGAATGTATTGGAAGGGTTCAATATTGGAAGGTCTAATAGCATATACGATACTAGCTGCAAGTATATTAATTTCATGAAAATGTTCTGCACAGAAAGGCTCAATAATCCCTTCATAACATATCTGAACACTAATGGGAGAACCAGGCCATAAATTGCAGGTAACTATATATCTGAACACTAATGGGAGAACCGGGCCATAAATTGCAGGTAACTATATAATACTATTGGCGTACTCCTTGCACCTCCTTCGGGTGCAAGTGCTAGTTCATATATGCACTGTTGTTAGTTTTCTATTCAGATCTCGTGACTTTTGTACCATTCCTTGTGACTTTTATTCATGAACTTCGTCTATTCTGTCCATTTCCACTTACAAAGGCATTCACAGTTTGGTGTTTGGAATGTCATCTATATGTATTGTTTTTGAATTTTATGGGTTGGTTAGCATTTCATCCCTTCCCTTTCCATACTTGTGAATATGCTATGTAATCTTAATCGATCTGCTAGTTCTGTTAGATGTGCTTTGGTCTTAACTTCCCCTTGTTGTGTCCGATATACAATCTATCTTTAATATTTTTTCTAGTTCATTCCAATCCTCTATCATCTTAGATATTTTACTGCCATATGGTTTAGATAATTAAAAAGTTGATTAGATTCTCTGAAAACATGTTTGAGTCATTTGGTGATGGAGTGTTGGACACTTTTAATGATAAGAAAAAAGATAATATTATGTAACCACATGATGATAACCTTAAATTCAAATTTACTTTGCTCTTTTGAAAATGATTAGTTATGCTTTGATCTACCTTGTGTGTGTGTTTTTTTGTATTTATATATTTTTAGTATATATATAATAATTTTAGGTAAATTATATGTTATAAAATATAATTTATTATATATTGTATTTGTGTCTATATATAGAGAGAGGGGGGAGGAGAGAGGAGAGAGAAAGAGAAATAGGGGGAGTGCAGCGAGAGAGAGAGGGGAGTTTGAGTGGGAGAGGGGGAGAAAGGGAAAGGGGAGGGGAGGGAGAGGGAGACGGAGGGAGAGAGAGGAGGAGATAGGGGAGTGGGCTAGGGGAGAGGAGAGAGGGGGGGAGTTGGAGAGAGGAGGGATAGGAGAGAGAGGGGGAGAGGGAGGGAGAAAGGGGAGAGAGAGAGGGGGAGGAAGTGGGAGAGGGAGTGGGAGATGGGGAGGAGAGGGGCGAAGGGGGAGGGAGAGGGAGGATGAGAGAGGGGAGAGGGAGGAAAGGGGGGAGAGAGAGAGAGGGAGAGAGGGAGGAGAAGGGGAGAGAGGAAGTGGGAGAGGAGGAGGGGGGAGAGGGAGGGAGAGAGAGGGGAGATGGGGAGGAGAGGGGGAGGAAGGGGGAGGGTAGTGGGGAGTGGGGAGGAGAGAGTGAGAGAGAGGGGGTTTAGAGGGAGAGAGAGAGTGGAGGACAGGTGGAGGAGAGAGGGAGAGAGAGGGAGAGAGGGAGTACAGGAAGGAGGGGAGATAAGGAGAGGGAAATGAGTGGGAGAGAGGGAGGGTATCGAGTGGGAGATGGAGGGGGAGAGAGGGAGGGAGGAGAGGAGGGAGAGGGAGAGAAAGGGGAGTTTGGAGTGGGAAGCAGAGGGGGGAGAGAGAGGGAGGGAGAGTCAGAGTGGGAGATGAGGGGGGAGAGAGAGAGGGGGAAGGAAAGAGGGGGACAAGGAGAGAAGAGGGAGGGAGGCAGGAAGGGAGGGAGGGAGGGGGAGAGAGAGAGGAGATGGAGAGGGGGGAGAGAGGGGGTGGGAGATGAGGGAGAGGGAGAGAGGGGAGAATGAGAGAAAGAGGGGGAGTTTGGTGTGGAAGAGGGAGGGGGGAGAGAGAGGGAGAGGGAGAGGGAGAGAGAGGGGGTCTTAGTGGAAGTGGGAGTGGGCGAGAGAGAGAGGGGGACGAGGAGTGG
>CM021109.1:435126617-435165114 GCA_007115665.2 Sequoiadendron giganteum | reverse complement strand
GGGAGAGGGAGAGAGAGGGAGAGAGAGGTGGAGGGAGGGGGAGAGGGAGAGGGGGATAGAGGGAGAGGGGGGATAGAGGGGGAGAGGGAGAGGTGGGAGAGAGGGAGAGGGGGAGATGGATATGGAGGAAGGGAGGGGAGACAGTGGGTAGAGAGAGAGAGAGGGGGGAGAGAGAGGGGGGGGGAGTGGGAGTGGATAGGGAGAGAGGGGAGGGAGTAGGAGTGGACCCGAGGGGGAGTCAAAGTTGGAGAGGAGGGAGAGAGAGGGAGAGAGAGAGATGGGGAGTTAGGTGGGA
This sequence comes from Sequoiadendron giganteum, assembly GCA_007115665.2. Classification (NCBI taxonomy): domain Eukaryota; kingdom Viridiplantae; phylum Streptophyta; class Pinopsida; order Cupressales; family Cupressaceae; genus Sequoiadendron; species Sequoiadendron giganteum. Next base: position 435,164,819 of record CM021109.1, on the reverse strand, counting down.
GTCCAGGAGAGTGAGAGTTGGAGGAGAGAGAGTGGGAGCGGGAGAGAGAGATAGGGAGGGGGGAAGTGGGAGAGAGGGAGAGGGGGGAGACAAAGAGAGAGAGGGAGAGGGGGGAGACAAGGAGAGAGAGGGGGTGGGAGTGGGAATGGGAATGGGAATGGGAGTAGGAGAGGGGAGAGAGGGGGAGGGAGAGAGGGAGAGGGGGAGCAAGTGGGAGAGAGTGGGGATAGGGAGAGGGAGAGAAAGGGAGTGGGGAGAGGGAGCGAGAGAGAGGAGGAGGAGGGGGAGAGGGACTGGTATTGGGACTAGGAGAGAGGGGGAGTTTGGCTAGATCCCAAGAGGCTTCACGATTCCAATAGGGTTGGGTGGAAAGAAAGCCTTACTCATCAGTTTGTATCCTTGTGGTATCTTGACCTAGATGTTGATGTTCACTCCTTGAAGCTGCTACTTGAGGTTGTGTTGTTAGTTATAAGAAATATGGACTGCTAACAATGACTTGTATTTTTAATTTGCATTTTTTTTTTTTAATTTGCCTTACTTTGAACCTTTGTTATGTGTGTACATTACATATCCTTTAACCATATTACATTTAGGTGAACTTGACTTAGCTTAAATTTTCATATCTTTTTAATTTTAATCGAATTTATTATCAAATTTGATTTACTTGATTAAAGTATTATATTGTTTGAATAGCTTATTTACTATTGCAAGAATTGTATTTTAGTAAAGAATTGTAAGTCTTGTTCTCTTACGTTATCACAAAAACATAAAACCTAAAACACTTTCCATTCTTCTATCATTACATTAGCATATTTGTCTTGTCATCACCTTCTTCTAAAAAAGATGTTCTCTTCTTTTCTTACATCATTGATAGATGTTTCATTTTTTAACCTTTGGTAGCACTTCTTCATAATATATGGAGCTAATTAAAATAGTTCAAATGTTGGAAACTAAATTAAATAGCTCACACAAAACCACTAGTAAACACTCTTCACAGGAAAAAATAATCTTGCAAAAAATATTGCAACACAGGTTTGTAACTTGCAACCAACAATCTAGAATTCAAATAAAATTTGCAAATGAAATTACATTAGTTCTATAAGGACAATGAGGTTGCAACAAGCCCTAAAAAAAATTGGAAATCACTACAAAATGGTTTACAACAACAATCCAAAACCTTGCAACAAAAGGTTTCTCCAACGCCTGCAACAACAATCCCTCAATATAACCTCAAAAACTCAAATATGCAACTACTGGTGATGTTCTTGGCTCCACTTCAAGCCTCCAATCTACAAAAACACCATTAAAAACCCCTCATGGAGGTATACCATGCCTCCATGTGTCTTCTTCTTCAATCTAGAAAGAGAGATCCTTCAAATGAATTGAGTTTTCATTTTACACAAACTATCTTTCACATGAAATAAAATTTGCATGCATTTGATTGAATTTCTTCACATTCCAAACCCACTCCCAGAAAATCAATGCCCACCTCTTGAAATCTAAAATTAAATTAAATGGAATCAAATAAATTGAATAAAATAAACTTTTCAACTTCAAGACTTGTTGATTATGGAAGGTAGTGCTTTTATTGCTTTCTTGTTTTCATGAATGAAAGAAAAAATCTAATTTTCCAAACTTGGGCACCCAACTCCCGATTCCCTATTTTTTAGGAGTTAAGGAATTTAAAATTTGGAGTTACAAGTCAAATTAGTGGTCTCCATGAAACCCATTCTTTCATTACTTTTTTAGGCTTTTTTGCTTTCAAGGCAGATTCTCCATTATCTCCACCCATCTTGTCTTCCTCAAATTTTCTCCAAACTTGAAATTTAAATTTACAACATGACATAACATCTAAATTCACATCAAAATTTGAATTTCACATGACAAACATGAAATTCAACTCACAACAAAAATTGAAATTAAAATCAAACATCATTTGTTGACACAAGATAGAAACAATGCATGGATTCTCTTGCATCAAATACTCACGATAGAAAATAAATGCTTCATGAGTGAAATTAATAAATATTTGTATACTCTGTGTCTATCTTGGATCCACCTCTACTCCTTGTTCACTGGAAGTTTTCTATTCCTCTCATCTTGCACCTTCACATTAGTATTCCCTTTCATCTTTCCTCCTTTTCTCATCCCTGTGAAATACAAATAATCAAACTCTACCTCCCACCAATGTGCTTTATCAAAGTGAAACAAATCAATGGTATTCATACCTTCAACACAACATGTGTCTTGTATTACCTTTCTTGTTGCTATACATCCTTCTTCTTTTGCCATGTCTTCAATGCAGCTTGACACTCTGTTGGTGCCTTTAGAAAGACACTTTGCTGCTGAAAACTGATTTTCTACACCCAAAACAATGTTAGAATAATAATCTTGTGACTCAACATCCACCTTCTACAACAAGTAAACAAGTTCTTCTATTAGGGAATCTTCACCTTCATCATTCTCAAATAAGGAATCATCAATAAACTCCAACTTCATATTCACATCTTGCTTATCACTCTCACCTATCTCCAACACATCTACTGTTGCAACTACATCCTTATTCTCATCATAAAAATTCCTCATTACCTTTGGCTGCAACCTTTGTATTAGCTTAAATTTTCTCATTCCACTCTCTTTTGATTGCTTCCAATTACATTAGAAAATGATCCTCCTCACTTTCATCCTTTTTCTCTAATTGTTTCAAATCATTAACCAAACAAATTCCAACCTTGCTTCACACCTTGCCTCCTCTCTCATCCAATGGCTTCAACTTATGATGGACTCCATCATTCGTCAAACTATAAGTGTTCACACATCCATCATGCACTGCTTTCCTATCAAGTTGCCATAGTCTACCCAACAACAAATGACAAACATCCATTTTCATAATATCAAACAATACTTCATCATAATAACTTCTAATCTTAAATCTTACCACACATTGTTCATTTGCCAACACTTTGTAACTATCCTGCAACCATGAGATCCTGTATAGATGTGGGCGTCTCTTTGTCTCCAACTGCAACTTCTCAAACACCTTTGTAGATACAATATTATCAATAATACCACCATCAATAATGAAATTACAAAATTTACCTTTGCATTTGCATCTTGTCCTAAACAAACTTCTCCTTTGAATTGATTTTTCATCTTCATTCAAGAGGGTTCTCCTCGCCATCAAAGTTTCACCATCTTCCACTTCTTTGAAATGTCTTGAGTGTGCATCTTCCCCATTTATGTTTTTTGCTCTATTATGATTTTTAGTTCTTCTTGGCCCTTCCTCTTCACGAGGGCAGTCATATGCTCTGTGACCCTCTTCCCCACATCTAAAACAAATTATTTTGTAATTTCCTCTTTCAAATCCTCTACCTAATCTCCCTCTTCCTCTTAAATTTTGATCATAGGATCTGTTTGAGCTTTCACATATTTCATCCTTGAGGTCCTTAATTTCTCTAATCTATTGTTCATCCTCTTTTCGCTACACACAAACTCTATCCTTTCCCTTTTTTCTATTCTCAAATCTCTTGTTCATCCTTTCTTCTATCTTCAATGCTATTTGATAAGCATCTTCCATTGTCGCAACTCTAACTAGTGTCATCTCCCCTTGTATACTTGACCTAAAACTATTAAGGTACATCTTGCAACCTTCTCCTTGGTTGCCTCAAAATGTCCAGTTCTAATAAGTATTATGTGAAACTCTTTTGTGTACTCCTTTACCATCTTACTTCATTGCTTCAAGCTTTGCATCCTTTTAAGAAATTCCAGCTCATAGTCTATTGGAATGAATTGCCTTTTCATCTTCTCTACCATTTTTTCCCATTTGGTAATTTTATTTTTTCCTTTTCTTCCTCTTTCCAACTAGATTTCTCTCCACCAGATTGAAGCATGTCCCTTGAATTTTGTCTTGGAAAATCTAACTCGGTCTAGGTCTTTGACTTCCTCAAATTCAAAATAATCTTCCACATCATTTATTCAGTTTATTAGTTCTTTTGGATTCAAATTTCCATTAAAGGTAGGAACATCAGTACCTGGTTTTTTTCTCATTTTTGTTAAAACTCTCAACAATGGACCCCTTACAACTGCTGCAACTTATTCTCTCTGTTCAGTATCTAAACTAACATTCTTTGTTCTTTCATCTTCATCATCACTTCCTAGGTCTCTCGTTCTTGCTAATCCTTTCCTTATCTCATTTTGTAGTGTTTCAACCTGCCTTCTTAGGGCTCTAAAATCATTATCTCTTAGAAAATTATCCCCTCTTCCTCCTCCTCTTCCCCCACCTCTACCACGATGGGCCTCTCTCCCATCCATTTTTATTTTCAACACCCACAACACAATCTTGGTGCAATTGCCTCTCTTCGATGGTATTTTACACACTCAGAATCAACTCATTCTGATACAACTAATGTATGAAGCTAATTAAAATAGTTCAAATGCCAAAAACTAAATTAAATAGCTTGCACAAAACCACTAGTAAACACTTTTCATAGGAAAAAACTCTTGCAACAAATAGTACAACACAAGTTTGCAACTTGCAACCAACAATCTAGAATTCAAATCAAATTTATAAATGAAATTACATCAGTCCTAAAAGGACAATGAGGCTGCAACAAGTCCTCACAAAACTTCTGGAAATCACTACAAAATGGTTTAGAACAACAATCCAAATCTTTGCAACAAAAGGTTTCTCCAACACCTACAACAACAATCCCTCAATACAACCTCAACAACCCAAATCTGCAACTATTGGTGATGTTCTTGGCTCTGCAACAACACCATTAAAAACCCCTCATGGAGGTATCCCACGCTTCCCTATGTCTTCTTCTTTAATCTAGAAAAAGAGATCCTTCAAATGAATTGATTTTTTCTTTTACACAATTTGTCTTTCACATGAAATTAAATTTGAAAGAATTCGATTGAATTTCTTCACATTCGAAACTCACTCCTAGAAAATCAACGCCCACATCTTGAAATCTGTAATTAAATTAAATGACATCAAATAAATTGAATAAAATAAAATTTCCAACTTCAAGACTTGTTGATTATGGAAGGCAGTGCTTTTATTGCTTTCTTGCTTCCATGAATGAAAGCAAAAATATGCTTTTCCCAAACTTGGGTGCCCACCTCCTAATTCCCTATTTTCTAGGAGTTAAGGAATTTCAAATTTTTATTTACAAGTCAAATTAGTGGTCTCTAAGAAACCCATGCCTTCATTTCTTTTTCAAGATTTTTCGCTTTCAAGGTAGATTCTCCATTATCTCCACCCATCTTATCTTCAAATTTTCTCCAAACTTGAAATTTACATTTACAAAATGGCATAACATCTAAATGCACATCAAAATTTTAATTTCATATAACAAACATGAAATTCAACTCACAACAAAAATTGAAATTAAAATCAAACATCGTTTGTTGACACGGGATATCAACAATGTCATGGGTGCTCTTGCATCACTTCAAGTGATGATGAAGCTAACACTTGTACCTCTTCCGAGATATGTGTAACAACCACAACCTTCTAACAAGGAATTTACATGAAATTTTAACCATAAATTAAAATGTAATTATTCCATAAAAATAGGACATAAATGTTTTCTTCAACAATTGAAAGTTACATTTGCATAATTGATAACATAAGCATAGCATAATAATTCCATTTCATTTTCAAAATGGTAAGTATAAATTTCTTTTCTTTTCAATTTTTTCCACATGAATTTATTTAAATATATAATATAAAAAATTAAGGAACAAGGTCATAGATTCTTATCTGGATACTTTTGTTTCTTTCTTTCAGTCTCCCAAGACCTTGCATATCATCTACAAAAGGGAGAGGATCACCCAAGCGATTTTCCTCCAACCATGGACTAGCGGTCCCCCACACACCTTCCTAACTAGAAGTGGCCCTACCCTTCAAGGAAGGGAATAGTTAAGAACCCTGTAATAATTTCCATCTGAGCTTCGATGTTGTGTCCTAATTAACAAATACTATCAAACAACTATGGAGGCCTTCTACCTATGAATGACAAATCAGATTGTATTAAGTATCTAGAACACGGTGAATCGACAAGTGCAAGAAAAGATGACCATTAATTCAAGCCCTTACAAACCCATAAGGAGCTTACCATTCAACTATTCTCTGGTTATTTAGACATATTATGATGACTTTTATGCCATCATCTTGACATACCTATGTTCATTCAAAAATCATTGACATCATGTCACACATACATAGAAACAACATAGTTCAAGCCAACTAGAGGATCACTTCCTCTTAAACAAGAATTAAGACTTCCAAATACCAGTCATAAGGTTGGGTTCATAAAACAACACAAAAGATAATGGGGGTTTCCGATATGTGACAATATCAAGTTAGTGATAATATTTCACATGTGCTCAAGCCTCATAAGCTCATACTCAAGTAGTATAATGTACTATGTGTTGATTAAAAATTGTCTAAAAATTGTTGGCTTAGAAGGCATCAACTTCGGGTTCATTAGGCTGACAGTTGAGTTTTGATGAGATGGAGTGACAAGGCTCCTCAACATCTTGATAATCCTTCCACAATTTGGTGTTAAGTGCTTCGTTGTGTTAACAGTCACATTTCGACAAGACGAATTAATAAGTCTCCTTGACAAGCACTTGTCTTATCGCTAAGTATCTTTGGAGTTTGCATTGGCGGTGAAACTTCATCAACAAGATAAGTAACTACCGATGGGACATAATAAACAACCCCTTTGATGTATTGATGTTTGCTCTATTAGATCAATAGGTCAATGTCGGAGGGAGTCACTTAGGTATCCCTTCAACATCTCGATGGGAGGCTAGGTCTCTTCGTCAGACGAAATGATGGACATTGTCAGCATGTTGGTAATGGTCCCTTTGATATATCGATGAAATGAAACCCACAAAGTTTCAATAGAGGTGAACACTGGTGATGGTTATGACATGGATGATGCATAAGCGGTGGGGACCACCCATTCGAGTCTACAAGGTTTGTCGGTGAGATAACCTTCTATTGGTGGGAGGTGTTACAAAGTCTCTCCAATATCCCAATGGAAGGTGTTGGCAAAGGATGGAATAGTATGTGTATCAAAGTGATAGCAAGGATTCAAGAGATAAGGTTTCTTGTCTCTTCGACATTAAGACTTTAAGGGAGCTAGAAGTGGAAATAACTATTCGGTTCAGTATGGAAGTTGAAATGACAACACTTGTGAAGTTGTATGTAATGCAATATTGCATTGAGTCAATCAAAGATTGAAGTGAATTGTAATGTAATGATTTTGGATTCATTTTGTGAATTTACACCTATTAGAGTATAGCTCTGCACTTGTATGTAATTGACATTTAATTATAATACGAGAGATCTCTGCTTTGGTGTGTGGGTTTTTTCCCAATAGGGTTTTCCCATGTAAAATCTAGTATTCATTCTTTATTGTCTATTTTTTTATTCATATGTGCATCTTAAATGAAATGTAATTTTAAAGTTTTAAAATATTTTAGGTATCGCTCCTAAGGATTAGTATTAGGAAGGTGTATTCCACACTTTTCTTTCCTTTCAATTGGTATCAGAGTTTGACTAGCTTTGTTGTCCTTGTGGGTAAGATGAGTTTTTTGTGTTGATATTATTTAGTGGGAGTTTTACAAATAAATCTAGTTGTAATCTTATTGCAGATTTAAGATGGTGAGAAAATTTGGAAAAATAGATATTGAGAAGTTCAACGGTGGTAATTTTGAGTTGTGGAAACTCAAAATGGAAGGTTTGCTCATGGATCAAGAATTATGGGATGTAGTGTCCTCTAAAAAACTATCAAAATCGTCGCATAATGAATGAGATGCAAAGGACCAAAAAGCCAAGGGTCTGATCAGACTATGCTTGGTTGATTTAGTTCTCTTGAATGTCCATGAAGAGAAGATAGTGAAACTTATGTGGAAGAAGCTTGGTGAAATTTATCAAGGAAAATCTCTGGTAAATAAGTTATTCACGAGGAAGAAGTTGCATTCTTTGAAGATGGAGGAGGGAGCATCTATTGTAAACCATTTGAATGGATTTAATATCATCATTGCTTAGTTGGGGTCTGTTGGTGTGAAGATAAATGATGAGGATTGTTGCATTCTCCTATTGTGTTCATTACCTGACACATGGGATCACCTAGTAATGGCTATTGGGAGTTCAACCACTTTCAAGATGGAAGATGTGGTTGCTCCGTTGTTGTTAGAAGAAATGTGAAGGATGTCTTCTGAGATGGTCAAGGAGGCCCTTGCTATTCGAGGAAGATCAAAGACGAAAGGCAAGAAAAAAGAGAAGTCTAAGTCAAAGTCAGAGGAGAGATCATAGTCTCCTAGTAAAAAGTCCAAGGTGAAATGCAAAAATTCTAGGTAGACTAGTATCCAAAAATATTGCAAAGAGGAGAAGAAGAAGAAGAAGAAAAATAGTTCTTCAAAAAATGAATCTTCTTAGAGCGATGCATATGCCTTCATAGTAGCCTTGGTGACTCAGGCATCTGATGATGTTTGATTGATCAAATCAGGTGCATCCTTTCACATGACCTCTCATAGAGATTGGTTCTTAAAGTATGAAAAGTATGTTGGTGGAATGGTGTATCTGGGTGATGATTCTCACCTGGAGATTGTTGGTCATGGAAGAGTCAAAATCTAGTTTCTTGATGGAAGAGTAAAATGAATCAATGATGTGATGCTTATACCAGGTTTGGCTCAAAATTTATTTTTGTAAGCTTAATGATACATTTGTGCAAGTTTATTTCTCAAATGGTGTGTGTAGAATGACTAGAGGCTCTATGGTGCTAGATAAGGGTGCATGAATTGGAACTTTGTATAAGTTGGATGTGTGTGCAGTGCAGTGTAATAGTGCTTCTGCAAAGTCAAGTAAATTTGATCATGTAGAGAAAGGAGGTGCTATTCCTATGGGCACAAACTCTTTGGAGATGAAGATCCCAACAAAGAAAACAATTTTGTGGCATCAAAGGCTCAACCACATTGGTGAAAAAGGCTTACAAGCCTTGAAAAATAATATCCTAGTTGAACGGTTTGATGATTGTAATCTTGAGTTTGATTTTTGTGAACATTGTATATATTGAAAGCAACACCGTGTTTCATTTTATTCTAGTCCTCATAAATCTTCTGGAATTCTAGATTATATTCATGATGATGTGTTTGGTCTAGTTAATGTTCCTTCATTATCAAAATCTATGTATTTTTTTTCGTTCATAAATGATTATTTGAGGACATTTGTTTATTTTATCAGAAGTAAAACTAAAGTTTTTAGTCAGTTTAAGGAATTTAAAACCTTGGTTGAAAATAGGACTGGTAGGAAAATATAGTGTTTGAGGATGAATAATGATGGTGAATTGTGTTCAACATATTTTGATAAGTTTTACAAAGACCTCAAAATTAAAAGGCATAGGACTACTCCTTACACTCCACAAAAAAATGGAGTTATAGAAAGGATGAATAGAACGCTAATGGAAAGGGTGAGAAGTATGCTCAGTAGTGCTGGTTTGGAACAAAAGTTTTGGGCTGAGGTTGTAGCTACAACATGTTACTTGATTAACTGATTTTCCCACTTTGACGCTCGTGAAAAAGACACATATGGAAGTGTGGTCTGGTAAGAAGCCCTCTTTGAGATATATTAGAGTCTTTGGTTGTGAGGCGTATGTATATGTGCCCAGTTAAAAAAGATCTATATTGGAGAGAAAAGTAGTAAAGTGTATCTTCATTAGTTATGGAATAAGTGTGAAATGGTACAAGCTTTGGAACCTAGTTACACATAGGCGTTATATAGAAAAAGTGTGATCTTTTGTGAGTTGAAACCTTCTACAATTGATCTATAGCTAGAGGTGAAAGAAGCAGAAAATGAGGCAGTTGAAGTTCCTCTTACTCTAGATAAGGATGAACTACATACTCCTGCTGGACTTGTTAGCGATGAGAGCTCAAGCAGCTCTGAAAGTTTTGAACAAGAAGAATAACGTTTGCCTCATCTTGTGAGGAGGTCTACGCGTACTAAGTGGCAACCTAAAAGGTTTGGATATTCTATGTTAGATTCTAGTTGTGCCTATGCTTTGATTGCTAACACTAATGAGCCTAGGACTGTTAGAGAGGCTATGGGTATGTTTGATTCAAATGCATGGTTGGAAGCCATGAATGAAGAAGTGACATCATTGAAGAAGAATGAAACATGGGATCTAGTACGTTTTCTTGAAAGATGAAAGTCTGTTGGATGTAAATGGGTGTTCAAGAAGAAGATTGGTCTGTATGGTAGTGTTGAGAAGCATAAAGCAAGGCTAGTTGCGAAAGGATATTCCCAGGTGGAGGGGATTGATTATGGAGAAATATTTTCTCCTATAGCTAAGCTGACGTCTATCATATTTTTTTTGTCACTTGCAGCTGAATATGACTTAAAGATCGAGTAGATGGATGTGAAGAAAAAATTTCTTCATGGTGATTTGAAGGAAGAGATTTATATGTCCCATCCAGAGCACTTCATTGAAAAAGGTAACAAAAACCTAGTTTGCAAATTAAAGAAATCTTTGTATGGTTTGAAGCAGTCGCCTAAAATGTGGTACTAGAAGTTTGATACATATGTGTTGTCTTTGGGATTTGTGAGATCAAAGTTTGATTATATGTTTTTATTTTAAATCCAAAAATGGTTGTCTTCTTATTATTGCCCTATATATAGATGGCATGTTCAATGGGAATAGTCAAGGTATGATTTCTGAATTGAAGTCTCAATTTTCAACATAATTTGAAATGAAGTGAAGAGCACAAAAGATTTACTGAGAGGGGGGGTGAATCAATAAATCAATTACAAACTTCTATTTCTTAATCTTTTCAACTTTATTACAATCAACTTTTTGATAATTTCCACAAGTTGATACAACTATATTGAAGTAATTTCTTTTTCAAGTAGGCACCAACGTACAAATTTACAATAAGATGATTTAGTAGAATGAATTCCACAAGGAACACCTAGACCTCTCCAAATTTAGTAGACACCTGCCTACAAGGAGCACCAACCCCTAATGCAAGGCACCAAACCTTGACTTGATGGAAGTGAGACTGCCTTCAATCTGATCTGCACAAGCCCAACTCTCCAATCTGCTCTATGTGATCCAAGATATCACCTTCAACCCACACAAGAAGGTAGGAATCTGACTGAACTGCAAGTCTTCAACACCACACACACCACAAATGTGAATTTAATCTTATCTTTATATCAATTCCTTTTAATCAAGGAATGCAACCTTTGGTTGGAGCAACATGTCACTTTGAATCGCTGCTTTTACAAACAACATGCTTTAATATTTAATTGCTTGTCTTTATAACCAGATCGCACCATTTCATATGTTATATTTTAAGGAACCTGAAGTTGTACTTTTCTATAAATGATCGCACCTCTTGAAAAAATTGTTTTTATTGTTTTCCTTAAGCAAGTGTAATCGCACCACTTCACAAAAATAAATCGCATCACTTCAATAAATCGTATCTTTTCATTACTGAAATGAATCGCACCATATATCTTTGTTTGCCTTAATCTTTTGTTTGTTTTGATTTCTTCTGCTTTGTTTATTAAATCTGTGTAAGAAAATATTTTCAAAGAGCAGATCAACTAAGACACGTCTCTTCAATCATAACTTTTCAAGAGTAAATCGAAAAGAGCATAAAAGAACACGTCTTTTGAAGACAATCAATGAAGAGCATGCCTTCTAGTGAGAGACGCCTTGATAAGATTCGATTCTCTTTTTGAAGATATGTGTTACTTCTTAATAGTCCGCACCACTCTTGCTAATCAATTGTTTTTATAATTATTATTTGTCACCATTTTCTGAAGTCGTATTATTTCAAGAAGCATCGTGCCATCTTCTATTTGCATCATTTTTATCTAGAGAGTTGTGTCTTTTCAAAGAAATGATAGTCTTTGTTAATTGTTGCTTTAATTCTTCAAACTATTCTTTATAAGAATAATCTTATTGTTGTTAATAACAAATAGCTTTTCATGCATAGAACTTCTCATAGAATTCATTGTGATCTACTTGAAATCTGTTTTCCCATATGTTGTCTTCAGTCATGCTTAATATCCTTCTTCTATCTTGACATCAATGACAATCTTTCCAACAATCTCCCCCTTTGTCATTGATGGCAATCTCTTCAATGACACCTTTGTTTTCAAAGCTCCCCCTATATCCAATTTCTCCCCCTTTGACATCAATGGCAAGGGGTCTTCTAACAATATTTCAGCTCCATGAAACTACAAGATTTTTGTGCGTAGCTCCCCCTGAATACATGCAGTTATCAATTAATTTGATGGATGTGGAACAACTCTCAATTTGTCCCTTAGATATTCAAATGTATCTCTTGGAAGTGGTTTAGTAAATATATCAGCAGTTTGCTCTTTTGTAGTTATGTATTCTAAACACACTTGTCCTTCTCCTACTTGTTCTCTCAAAAAGTGATACTTAATAGGGATGTGCTTGGTTCTTGAGTGCATCACTGGATTCTTGGAGATATTGATTGCACTAATATTATCACAATATATAGTGCAAGGATGATCATACTCCACTTTGATGTCTCTTAAAGTTTGCCTCATCCACAAAAGTTGAGTGCAACATGCTGCTGCTGCAATATATTCAGCTTCTGCTGTAGATAGAGAGACTGATTCTTGTTTTTTGCTCATCCAAGACACTAGATTTCCTCCAAGAAAAAAAGCTCCTCCACTTGTACTTTTTCTATCATCCACATTGCCAGCCTAATCAGCATCTGTGAATGCTTCAAGAGTGAAATCATTGCTACTAGGGTACCATAGACCATATTCCATTGTGCCTTTCAAATACTTGAATATACACTTTACTGCATGAACATGTGTTTCTTTTGGTGCTGCTTGAAATCTTGCCACAACTCCAACAGCTTGCATTATGTCCGGTCTTGTAGAAGTTAGATACAACAAACTCCCAATCATTGATCTATATAGTGTTTGATTCACTTCTTGGGATTCATCATCTTTGCTTAGCTTGCAACCTGTAACCATGGGAGTACTCACAGGATTGCAGTCTTCCATTCTAAACCTTTTTAACATTTCCTTCACATATTTGGTTTGGGAGATGAAAATACCTTTACTTGATTGTGAAATTTGTAGCCCAAGGAAGAAGGATAATTCTCCCAACATTGACATTTCAAACTCTTTTTGCATACATGATGAAAATTCTTTGCACATTTTGTCCTTGTCTCCACCAAAAATGATGTCATCTACATACACCACTACAATCAATAAATGTCCATCCTCTTCTTTGATGTATAGATTGCTGTCTACATCTCCTCTTTTGAAACCTTGCTCTTTGAGATACATGTCAAGTCTAGAATACCAAGCTCTAGGAGCTTGTTTAAGCCCATAGAGAGCTTTCTTTAATTTGCACACATAATCCTTGTCTTCTAATAATAGGAAGCCTTCGGGTTGTTCAATATAAACTTCCTCCTGTAGATATCCATTAAGAAAAGCAGATTTGACGTCCATTTGATACACCTTAAACTTCTTGTGACTTGCATAGGATAAAAACATTCTAATTGCTTCAATCCTTGCAACTGGTGCGAATGTTTCCTCAAAATCTACTCCTTCAACTTGTGCATAGCCCTTGCACACTAACCTTGCTTTGTTCCTTGTGACTTGACCATCTTCATTTAATTTGTTTCTAAAAACCCATTTTGTGCCAATTACATTCTTATCTTTTGGTCTTGTGATAAGTACCCAAGTTTCATTTTTCTCTATTTGATCCAATTCTTAATTCATTGCACCAATCCAACATTTGTCTTTGCTTGCTTCTTCAAAAGTTTTGGGCTCAACTTGAGATAGAAATGCTGCATGACAATCTTCATTGTAATTCACCATTCTCCTTGCAGATCTACATCTATCTTGAAGAATCAAATCTTCAGGATGGTTCTTTTGAACAAACCTGGAAGGTGTCTTTGGTGTCTTCATGGGAGTCTTCTGTGAAGATTCTTCTTCCTTTGTCTCTTCCTCCTTTTCTTCTTCTTGGGAGTCCTCATCCTCTTTGTCTTCATCATTCATAGTTTGAACATGGTGATCACTTTGTCCAACTTCTTTGAATTTCTTTCCTTCATCAATTCTTACATTAGCACTTTCAACAATTTTGTGAGTTCTTTTGTTGTAGCATTTATATGCCTTGCTTTTTGATGAGTAGCCAAGAAAGATTCCCTCATCTGCTCTTGTGTCAAATTTGCTCAAATCTTCTTCATCTCTTCTAATGTAGCAATTGCTTCTTCTTCAAGATCCACTTCCTCTTCTTCATTACATTCTTGATCAATCTTTTCTTCCTTATCATAAACTTTATCCGCATTTAGTTCTTCACATTCAGCCATAAATAGTATTTCCTCTTCACCATTGCTAGAGCAATCTTCACTTTGTTCTTCAGAGGTGCTACTATCTTTCTTTGAATAAAAACTCTTCTTATGTTTTTGAAACTTCTTCTTTGAATTATTATTGAAATTCTTCTTTTCCTTTTTCTTGTTGCTGATTTCTTTTTCTTCTTCACTAGAGTTGTTTTCATTTTGAGGACATTTTGAGGCATAATGTCCAACTTTTCCACAATTGAAGCACTTAAAAGGAAATTTTCCTTTGTATTTTCCTTTTCCTTTCTTAAGTTTACCCATGAAGTAAGCTTCTGCTTCATCATTTGATTTTTCATCCTTTTCTTCATGATTGTTCCTCCCCTTTTTGGATGCTTTGAATGAGACTTCCTTTTGTGGTGATCTATCTTCAATCCTCATCTCATATGCAGCAAGGATTCCATGTAATTCATCTTTGGTTAGCTGATCCACGTTTGTTAATTCCTCCAACACTGCAACCTTGGCTTCAAACTTTGTAGAAAGAGATCTTAGAATTTTGTCAATAATGAAGTCATCCTTGATCTCTTCACCAAGTCCCCTCATGATATTCACTGTTTCATCAACACGAAGGAAATATGAAGCAATATTTTCATCATCCTCCATTTTGAGAGTCTCCAACCTTCTTCTATGAGTTTGCAACTTTGCCTTTTTAACTTTTGCATCTCATGACTTTTGTAAACTCAGAATTTGTTAGGCTGCAAAGAAGAGCATGCTTGGCCTTTGCATTGTTTTCACTTCTCTTTTTCCCTGCTTGATCCGTTGGAGGGGTAGCTGGAGGTGAATACCCATCAACAACAGATTGCCACACGTCAAACCCAAGTGCATTCAAGTATGCTTCCATCTTAATATTCCAAAAGGCATAATTAGTCCCATCAAAGATGGGTGCTTTCACAGTGTTGCTTGAATTCGCCATATGTGCTCTTAAGGATCTCCTTTAAGCAGTTAGGATTTCAAGAAGGACCTCGCTCTGATACCAATTGAAGAGCACAAAAGATTTACTGAGAGGGGGGGGGGGTGAATCAGTAAATCAATTACAAACTTTTATTTCTTAATCTTTTCAACTTTATTACAATCAACTTTTTGATAATTTCCACAAGTTGATACAACTATATTGAAGTAATTTATTTTTCAAGTAGGCACCAACGTACAAATTTACAATAAGATGATTTAGTAGAATGAATTCCACAAGGAACACCTAGACCTCTCCAAATTTAGTAGACACCTACCTACAAGGAGCACCAACCCCTAATGCAAGGCACCAAACCTTGACTTGATGGAAGTGAGACTGCCTTCAATCTGATCTGCACAAGCCCAACTCTCCAATCTGCTCTATGTGATCCAAGATATCACCTTCAGCCCACACAAGAAGGTAGGAATTTAACTGAACTGCAAGTCTTCAACACCACACACACCACAAATGTGAATTTAATCTTATCTTTATATCAATTCCTTTTAATCAAGGAATGCAACCTTTGGTTGGAGCAACATGTCACTTTGAATCGCTGCTTTTACAAACAACATGCTTTAATATTTAATTGCTTGTCTTTATAATCAGATCGCACCATTTCATATGTTATATTTTAAGGAACCTGAAGTTGTACTTTTCTATAAATGATCGCACCTCTTGAAAAAACTGTTTTTATTGTTTTCCTTAAGCAAGTGTAATCGCACCACTTCACAAAAATAAATCGCATCACTTCAATAAATCGTATCTTTTCATTACTGAAATGAATCGCACCATATGTCTTTGTTTGCCTTAATCTTTTGTTTGTTTTGATTTCTTCTGCTTTGTTTATTAAATCTGTGTAAGAAAATATTTTCAAAGAGCAGATCAACTAAGACATGTCTCTTCAGTCATAACTTTTCAAGAGTAAATCGAAAAGAGCATAAAAGAACACATCTTTTGAAGACCATCAATGAAGAGCATGCCTTCTAGTGAGAGACGCCTTGATAAGATTCGATTCTCTTTTTGAAGATATGTGTTACTTCTTAATAGTCCGCACCACTCTTGCTAATCAATTGTTTTTATAATTATTATTTGTCACCATTTTCTGAAGTCGTATTATTTCAAGAAGCATCACGCCATCTTCTGTTTGCATCATTTTTATCTAGAGAGTTGTGTCTTTTCAAAGAAATGATAGTCTTTGTTAATTGCTGCTTTAATTCTTCAAACTATTCTTTATAAGAATAATCTTATTGTTGTTAATAACAAATAGCTTTTCATGCATAGAACTTCTCATAGAATTCATTGTGATCTGCTTGAAATCTGTTTTCCCATATGTTGTCTTCAGTCATGCTTAATATCCTTCTTCTATCTTGACATCAATGACAATCTTTCCAACATGAAGGATCTAAGTTTGGCTAGGTATATTCTAGGGATGGAAATTAGAAGGGATAGGGGAATGGAAAACTTTGGCTCAACCAGAGCAAGTATACAAATACTATCCTAGAGAGATTTAACATGGTGGATTGCAAGTGGTTAGTTGTTCAAGTGTTGCAGGGAATGAAACTATTTGTTGAAGATTGTCCAAAATCTTCTATTGAGATGGAGGAGATGACCAGGGTACCTTATGAAAGTGCAACTGAAAATTTAATGTATGCAGTGGTGTGTACTAGACCATACATTTCCCAAGCAGTAGGAGTGCTTAGTCAATTTATGGCTAATCCAGGAAGGCTGCATTGGGATGTTGTGAAGAAAGTTTTTAGGTATTTGAAGGGTGCTTCTGAGTACACCTTATGTTATCATGGTCACTCTTTGGATCTTAGAGTTCAATTAGAATTCATGGATATGTGGATTCTGATTGGGCAAGGGAAAGTGATAGAAAAATATCCACCAATGGATATTTATTCAAATTGTTTGGTGGTGCAGTTAGTTGGATGAGCAAGTGATAGGCGGTAGTCACTTTATCCACTACTGAGGTTGGGTACATGGAAAAAATTCACACCTGTAAGGAAGCTATTTGGCTAAGAGGACTGTGTTCAGATGTTGGTTTTGATGTAGGGTAGATTTTTATTTGTTGTGACAGTCAAGTTCCATCTGTTTGGCAAAAAATCCAACTTTCCATGCTAGGATGAAACATATTGACGTGCAGTGCCACTTTGTTCACGATATGGTGGAGGATAGAAAGGTTAATCTGGGAAAATTTGATACTCTGGTTAATGTTGTTGATGCATTAACGAAGCTTGTGAGCATGGATAAGTTCGAATGATGCACCAGTTCAATAGGCCTTGACGCCCAAAATATTCAGTGACTTCAAGCATTGGAAGGAGCCAGTAAGTTCTTTGTCTAGTGGGAGAATATTGAGAAAAAATGTCTCAATCTTGTTGGCTTATAAGGTATCAACTTTGGGTTCATTGGGATAACAGTTTATTTTCAATGGGATGAAGTGACAGGTCTCCTTGACATCCCGATAAGTTTTCCATAAGTTGGCATTAAGTGCTGTTAGAAACCAAGATCACTTGCATGCAATCACCTGTTACATGCAAAAGACATGCAGAACCAAAGAAGATGTTTTGTAAACCTCAAAGTAAAAATGCATTATTGAGAATCAATTATTACAAAGAGATCAATCCTTATGAAGGAGATCAAGAAACCCTAAAAGGGAAACCCTAAATGAAACCCTAATGTGCACACTTAATAATTAATCAATTATTAATGTGCCTAAGTTTAGCTTAAACAACTAAAGGAATAAGTGACTTAATTAATTAACCAGTATGATATAATTAATTAAGTATAATAACTTAATACTCTAACACCCCCCCTTAAGATGAACTTAGGAAGAAGTTAAAACACTAGAAGAAGATGCATGCAAGCAAGGATGGGTCCTGACAACTAGGCCTGATCAGGTACCCATTTACAAATGCAAGAAAGAGGTAAGAAGGAAAACCCAGGCGGAAAAACCCCCCTACAATGAGATGACATGTTGCAAAGAAGCATTGGAAGAACACTGTAGAGTAACATTGGAACTGCAATCCGGCAAGCAAGGAAAGATACTTCTATCTACAAGAAACCATATCGAAATCATAATGATGCAACAACAGACCCGATGCCATGGAACAGTCGAAAAACTCCAAACGGGAACAACCCTGGAATCTATGAAGCAACAGTTGATTATTGAATGATTTATTACTGAAAACGAACTGCAAAGATGCAAGTTGCACCCTCCCAACTGCCAAAACATCCAAGTCATCTCCAAACAACCCATCGGGCCAAATCTGGTTTAACGATAAACCTGGGACAGATACAAGAAAAAGTGCATGGACAACAACATAGAGATCCTCAGTACCTTTCCAATGCCACAAAGATAGTAAAAATCGGAGATCGTGGCAAAAATTTATGAGCTCGAAAGCATAAAATAAGCATCTGACTTCAAACAACAATAAATGTAGTAAAATAGAAAAATACTATAAAATAAATTGCACCACAGGAAAGTGCTCGGAACCAGCTTTTCGGCGATATCTCGTTTGCCCGATTTTGATACTGAATGCCCAAGTTATTCCAAAAACAAAAAAAACTGCTCTTTTAGGGCAAACTAGGGCTAGGAGGGGGCAAAAAACACCGTACAGACACTAACATCATGCTGACGTCAATGGTTCACGTGGATAAAATTGATGGCCATTTGGTCATCGCCGCAAAAACCTGGTCCCCTGCAAAACAAATTTAGGCCCTTGATCACATGGGTGACCACAGTCAAAGAGCAGGGGGCTGGGGCGGAGCCCCTGGTCCTCCATAGGACCGGCAACTGTAGAGAGGAAGCCTCTAGGGGCTGGCGGAGAGCCCCCAGTCCTCCATAAGACTGGAGTGGAGCTGCTGAGGGGTCCACAGGGGTTGAAAGTTCTAGCGGTGGGTTGCGAAGGAAGTCGGCGGCGGTGGCGGGCCTGGTGGCCACTTGGTGGCGAGATCCTGCAACACTGGAGGCACAAAAACCGATGCGGTTTTTTTATCGTTTTCACACTATTTTCGATAATTTTTGCCTCATGAAGTGTGTTGGGGAGGTCGTACGGCCTCCCTGGCAAATTTTTTTGCCTCAAAAACCAACTGCTCCAAAATGAACAATTTGACAAACGTTTCTAGGGTTTTAGGGCGCTGCGAACGTGATGGCGACGTCCATTTGAACCCATAGTGTCCCAAAAAATCGGCTACCCCCAAATCTTGCAAAAAAGATGCCTGTGGAAACACTTGTACTTGAAATTCACTAAAAGGCCATATATTCAGATCACAAACAAGCAGCTGCAAGTTTGGAGCTCTGATACCATGTTAGAAACTAAGATCACCTGCATGCAATCACCTGTCACATGCAAAAGACATGCAAAACCAAAGAAGATGTTTTGTAAAACTCAAAGAAAACAATGAAAAAACAGAGCTTTGCATGAAATGTGCAAATTGATATTATTCAGAATTCAATATTACAAAGAGATCAATCCTTATGAAGGAGATCAAGAAACCCTAAAAGGGAAACCCTAAATGAAACCCTAGTGTGCACACTTAATAATTAATCAATTATTAATGTGCCTAAGTTTAGCTTAAGAAACTAAAGGAATAAGTGACTTAATTAATTAACCAGTACGATATAATTAATTAAGTATAATAACTTATTACTCTAACAAGTGCTTCATTAGGTTGATAGTCACATGTCGACAAGACGAATTGATAAGTCTCCTCGATAAGTGCTTGGATTACTGCTAAGTATCTTTGGAGTTTCCATTGGTAGTTAAGCTTCATTGATGAGACAAGTAACTGTCGATGGGACATAATAAAATATCCCTTCAACATACCGATGACTACTTCATCGGAGTGACTGGTTAATGTCAGAGGGAGTCACTTGGCTATCACTTCGACATCCTGATGGGAGGTTGGGTCTCTTCATCAGATGGAATGATGGACATTGTCGGGATGTTGGTAATGGTACCTTCGATATGCCGATAAAATGAAACCCATGGTGTGTCGATAAAGGTGAACACTGGTGATAGTGATGACATGGATGATGTGTAAGCGGTGGGGACCACTCATTCAAGACTACAAGGTTTGTCGGTGAGATATCCTTCTATCAGTGGGAGGTGTTACAAAGTCTCTCTAATATCTTAGTGGAAGGTATTGGCAAAGGATGGAATAGTATGTGCATCAGAGTGATAGTGAGGATTCAGAGAGATAGGGTTTCTTGTCTCTTCGACATTTTGGTAAGATTTCGATGGAGGTAAAAGTGGCGATAACTATTCAGTTCGGGATGAAAGTTGAAATTACAACACTTGTGAAGTTGTATGTAATGTAGTATTGCATTGAGTCAATGGATGATTGAAGTTAATTGTAATGTAATTTTTTTGGATTCGTTATATGAATTTACACCTATGAGAGGATAGCTCTGCACTTGTATGTAATTGACATTTTACTATAATACAAGAGATCTCTGCTTTGGTCTGGGTTTTTTCCCAAGAGGGTTTTCCCATGTAAAATATGGTATTCATTCTTTATTGTCTATTTTGTTATTCATATGTGCATCTTAAATGAACTATAATTACAAATTTTTGAAATATTTTATGTATCTCTCTCCCGAGGATTAGTATTATGAATACATATTCTGCACTTTTCTTTCCTTTCACTATGACTAATTATTTACCACTCTTAGAGATATACACATTATAGATAACTCATTTTAGTTTGTTACAAATAAAACTCCACTTGTTGACTTGTTCAAAGCTGATTCTAATGCATTAAAGGTTGAATATAATTCACCACATAGTGGTTGTTCATATTTCATTATTGTTAGCTGATAAATCTGCCTTTTTAAAGGCTCGTGAGGCTTCCTTTTCTCATGCATATGTTGCTAAACGATAGCAGATTTAAAAGGTTACTATTTGTAGCTATTTAAACCAAGTCTTGTTCCCCTTTCATAGACCATTATGAACTATATTTTCATGCAAAGTTTGCAGCCCATGTGATGAATTGTTTCAAGTATTAATTAAGCTTTACTAACAAAAAATTTGTGACTAATCACTTTGCCATTTATTTACAATTTTACATGCTACTTATCAAAAAATTTACATGCTACTTATCAGCTATAATGTGGCCCCATATATTGTCCTATTATTTTGGCTTTTTAAGCCTCTTGAATTTGTCAACTTTATTAATTCTAATTACCTCTTGTAATATTTAAATAATTGATATATAATTGCAATATTATTACTCATATATATATATATGTGTGTGTGTGTGTGTGTGTGTGTGTATGTGTATTAATATATGCATATTTGTATTTAAACGATTAAACCTTATATCCATAATGCATTCTTGCATACCAAGATATCAACTTTTATCTGTTTCTTTCATTTTTGATAGCATTTATGGACCAAGGGTAATCATATTTTCCAACTTCCATAGCTTATAATATTTTTGGCATTTTCTTCCATACATTGTTTCAAATGGATCCATTAAATTTTAGAATGATACAAATTATAAATTCTACAATTGAAGATAATCCTCCCACTAGTATTGTTGACCCATGCAATACACTCACAAAAGATTCTCTAATACCTACTTTAATTTCTCCGTCCGACCATCTATCTCTAGAGGATATGTCGACCTTATGTTCAACTAAATTCCAAGTAAGGTGAATAAGGTTTGGGAATCCTTAAATTCATACGATCCTCCCTATCTGAGGTAATATTCTCAAGAACATCATAAAATATGAATAGATTTCCATAAACTCGCAGGCTAAGACTAGTTCTCCATCTCTCAAATTCCTTAAATGACTCCTATTCCCGCCTCCTTCGCGAGCCATCTATTTTGAATTTTTTTATTCACTTGATGGGCCTCTAATTCATTCAATCATGTTGGTCCCTAGAAGATATCAAATTTAGTTGTATATCTAATTACCAAGCATGAACATTTCTCATTGGTTCCATTGATTCTCTTTTCTATAGTCTGTTTCTTCTATTGAGGTGAAGATTACTCCTACGGAGGTGGAGCCCTCTCTTTTAGAGGTAGAGTTAGGGTCTATGAATTTTTGGAGGTTCTTTCCTTTTTGTTGGTCCTTTCTATTACAACACCTTTGGAGATGGTGCGCACTCCTATGGAGGTGGAACTTTTTTTTGTTACAAATTGGTTGTAGTTGTGGTAAGGTTCTTTATGGAATATGCTTCTATAGAGGGGAGTTTACTCGTTTTGAGGTGGAGTTTGATTCAACTCCTTGGGTTTGGTGGTGCTACAAAAGGCTTCCTTTTCCCTACTGGTGTGGCTAGGAGGTTTCTTGGTGTTTTAATTTGATTCCTAACTCTCCTATTGAGGTGGGGAGTTTGGTTTCATTGGTTGGTGCTGATAAGTGTTGTGTTGTAGTTTGGTTGATACAGGTTGATGGTTATCTGGATGTTTCAGGAAGTGCATTATTGGTTGGTGCTGATAAGTATTGTGTTGTAGTTTGACTGTTACAGGTTGATGGTTACTTGGTCATTTCAGGTGGTTCTTAGATGCAAGTTCCCTTGTAATTGGTTGTTTTGGGGTTGAGGATTCTGCTTAAACCAACTTTTCTATTGGTGTAGATTTCTATATTCATGTTATTTCTTTTATAATATGCCCATGGTTAACTATTGGCTGTCTTTGTTCTATGATTTTGCAGTTTGGTTTTTTTGTGTGGGTTTCGGGTCCCCATTTAAACCTGCTTGTTATTAGTTTCAGTTCCATTCAAAACCTATTTTTCCCTTATAATTAAAACATGTGCATGGATTTTTGGAAAGGAAAATGTAAATTATGCATATGCTCGTGTGTACAATTGAATGTGATATGTATTGTACTTGATTTTATTAAATGTGCTTGATTTAATTTCGTTGGTGATTGGACTAATGCTTTTATGAAGTGTGCAAGCTAATTTCCCTTAGCCATGGGGATTGGAGGCTACCAAATAGACCTTGTTGTGTTACCCTATTAAACCGGACTCAACCACATGGAAGGGCTAGAGTCTTATGTGTTGTGTTAAAATTTGTGTATTTTGTGATAACCATGTTGGGGTAAGGGTCTAAATGTTGAATTGTGGGAAACCAAATATCATCTCAAAAGAAAATGGTAAATTCGGATTTCTTATTTAATAAAGTTTTAGGGGTCAATTTTGTTGGGAATTATGCCTCAACTTTCTAGTGACCCCCTTTGAAGACTTGGGTGAATTCTCTTGTTTCCTTGGCAAAGTCTTTTGTTCAGGCGGAGGCGGAACCGGGATGGAACTTGGCATTGTTCTATTTGCCATGTTCCGGGTCTTGTTCCCGTTCTATCTCCTGCTCCACTCCCCGCTTTCTTGGATCTTCGAGTTTTGGTCTGGCGGAGGCAGAATCGGATTGGAACTTGGCATTGTTCCTTTTGTCATGTTCCGGGTTTGGCTCTGGGTCCGGCTCTGGCTCCAACTCCAGCAGTCTGTTGCTCTTCGCTTGGTTCTGGCGGAGGCGGAACCAATTTTGGAAGTTGGCAATGTCTATTTGCCATGTTCCTATTCTTGTTCCTGTTCCGACTTCGGGTCCGACTCCTGCTTTTGTGATCTAGTTCCTCTGGATGTTTGGATTCTCCTCGGGGAGTTTTCCTCCGCTTTGTCCATGTTCTAGATTGTCGTTTCTTGCTGTTGGCAAAGGTGGAACCGGAACCAGATTGGTTCATGATCTTGGACTTTTGGTAAAGTCCTGTTTCTATTCCTATTCCGTCCCCGACTCCGACTCCGATCTTTTGTGCTCTCATCTTGGTTTGACCCCGGGTTGACTTTACCCGGTCTGTTTTGTTTCCGATATGTTCCTCTTTGCCGCGAGCGGACGCGAAACCGAATTGGTTCCTGAACCTGTAATTTCGGCGGAGTCATGTTTCGAATCTAGTTTCGTCTCTGACTCCGACTCCGACTCTAACTCTGACTCCGGCAGTATGCTTTTTCGGTGGAGTCCTGTTCCGACTCTGGCCCCGACAGTGTTAGGTTTGGCATTGAATACCTGGGCTGCTCGTTGCAGGGAGATCTGTCAGATCCGACCAAATGCGTGATTTGTGGATGGTCTTCTTTGCTCTTGTTGAGTCGGTTACTTATTGGGTGAGAGATGTATTGTTTCAAGGGGTTTGCAAGGAAGTTGTTCGAGTCTGCAAGAGTCGTGGGTTGCAGAGCAAGTGCAAGATGTGTGAGCTGAATGTGCGACCATGAGACTGCGAGTAGGATGTGCGGGCATGTGAATGCGTGAGCATTGGGCTACAAGCATAATGCATGATGCATGATGCGAGGTTGCAGCAGTTGGACTTGCAGGTTGGAGAGCCGAAGGTGTGAAGAGTTTTGTAGAGAGATGGAGAGGGTGTTCAAGTAGTTTGCTTAGGTAATGTAACTGTGAACACTCTATCTCTCAGATCTGGGCATGGGAATCTTTGGAGGTCGAATGACTGGGTTGGCCATGAGGCTGGCTGTGATAGTCATCTAAGGAGCTGAAAGGAATCTTGCGGATACCTGTTACTTCTCTAGTAGAACAAGATGTAACTCCTATATTAGCTTTGAGCCTGATATTGTATTGTAACTGGTTTTGTTGCTTAATAATACAATGGCTCAAAATTTTGGAGTGTGGGGTTTTTACCTGAAAGGGTTTTCCCCACGTATATCTTTGTGTCTTCTTTTTGTCTTTCATCGTATTTGGTTATGTTGAATCTGTTTCTTGTTGCATTCATTTCTCTCAGAGGATCAATGGGGGATCAACTGTGCTTGTTTCCGCTTTATAGCATAGTTGGTTGTGTCTTTATTATGATTTTGAATTGAAATCACTAAGGCACTACTATCTTAGATGCCTATCTTGATGACAGACCGAATCCATATCCCCAACAAGTGGTATCAGAGCTGGTAGCTTGTTGCTCGTGATACCAACAAGTGGTATCAGAGCATGTTTAAGGGAGGTTGTGTCTTGATGATACCAACAAGTAGTATCAAAGCCTTCTCCTGGTTGCTGAAGTTCTGGGTTTTCTCCTATGGTGATTTTTTAACCTGGCAAGCTTGAGGAAGTCTGGAGAAATCAGTTGGTGATTGGTCCTTCGGTGAGTGGAAGTGTGTGCTTCATTGATTCAACATACAATTTGAAAGGCGTTGGGAAAGTATGGAGTGGGTCATCTTGTGGCAACATGATCTGGAGCTCCTGACTGGTAACGTTGTTCCTGATGCAAAGGGCATGAGATGTGGTCATGGTTGTGTTGCAACAAAGTGTGGTGTTCATACAGGGTGTCTGTGTGAGAGGCTCCTTGGTGGTATGGACTAGCTTGTGTCATTATTCAGCTATGGATTCTTGTGCTTGTGCTGGGTGTTTCTGACTTAGCACTAAAGGAATTTTCTCTGGTGCTCTGATTGCATGGAGGCTATGAGGTGACCTTGGTGGTCTGCAACTTCTGGATAGCCTGACTCTTCCTTGTGCTTGTGCATGACTGTGGCATTGAAACGGACCTGTTGTTCCTGTGTGCCTCTTTCTTGCACTTGCATGGTTCAGATTCATGTTTTTTGGCTCTGAAGGTTTTGTGTAGATTTTCCTAAAAAGTCTACGGTGCATTCTCTTGTTCTTTCATTGTTCTGGTTTACTATGATGCTTGTGTGCAGACTCCTGAGTTGTCCAGATGAGCAATGAATATGGAGGTGCGTGGGTGTTTTGGAAACACTGTGGTTTTTTGCAGGTTTTGCACAGTCAAGGAAAACTTGTGTTTTGTGGAACTGCTGTTTGTTATTTTTCTAGATCCTAGTTTCTGGGTGTGACTGGATGAGATAGCTACAGTTCGACTAGTTTTGAGGAGTGGTGTCTTCTCTGCATGGGAGTGTTGGTATGTTCTTCCTTCAACATTCTTGTGGTATGCTTTGATGGTTTTCTAGACTTTGGTGCTTGGGTTGTGGACGTGACTGACAAATCAGATCTGTTGCTGATCTGGTGTTTGAGTCATGATTGTTTGCTTTGGCTGTTCTCTTTGATTATCTCAGTTTTGCAGTTTCCAGTGCAATGATAGATTTGCAGGTTTACTTTTGGTTGCATCCACGGGTTGTGCAATATTGTAGGCTGTCCTTACCTATATGCTTGTTGTGAGACAACTCGGAAGTGCACTGTCTATATCCATGAGGGTGTAACCATGTTGTGCAGATCTATTAGCTGACCTTTTCTGTGGTCACTTGTGCATTGGTGTGGCTGTTTTGAGATGAGAGGAGGAATGGCGTTTGAGTACTTGAATAGTTAGTGATGGAGACTTGAAGCATGTGGATCACGATGTCATGGAGAGCTGGGTACACTAGCATAGTGTAAGCTTTTGGCAGTGATGGTGTGGTCATTCATGGTGCTTGGAAAGCTCAGTGTCACGTTTCAGTGGGAGCTTTAGTAATGACTGGTGTCTTCTTTGGTGTTGCAGAATTTGCATCTGCATGTTCACTATTTGAAGATGTGCAACACTTTGGAGCCATGAAAGACCTTGGTAGTCTTTGGTTGAGTTGTTGGTGGTGCTTGACAGGTGATGTTGGTTTAGAATTGTATGTTTTATGTCATGGTATACTCTTGCTTGTGCGTTAGAGTTTTGGCATGTTGTTATGCTCTTGAAGACCATGGACAGTTCACTTGAAGCATGGTATCTCCCTTGGAGATGTGTAGATCATGGTGTCATGATAAGTTCCTGTTCTACGTTATGGAACTTTGACAATGGTCTGGGGGTTCTTTTTACTTTGAGTACATTGGTCATATGCTGGAGGACTTCTGGTTATTGCAGTGCTGCAGTTTGGAGTTAGCATGAGATGACAGGTGTTGATACTCATGGATGCATGGAGAATAAAGGTGAGGTTTGAATTCTTAAGTGAATGTTGTTGTTACAACTGAAAGTTCGAGAAGCTTGCACTTTGGTTGAATGTAAATTCAATAGAGATCTTGAAGGAGAATGCTCTTAGGTTAGCTATGGTGGCTTGTATATCTTGGATGAGCATGTTTCTTTTTTTCTTCTTGATCTACTCGGCAGTGGTGTCATTGTGAAAGGTATTTACCCATTATACTTTTCAAGTGCTTTATGTTTTATCTTTCATGTTATGAATCTTGAGTTGGTTTAGATTCTGGAGGATTCATAATGAAAGGTTGGAAAACATAGTTTATCTCCTTGTGCTTTTGAGGACTGAAAGGAGATGGTTATATGGGTAGGTCTGATCTTTTTTGAAGAGCTTACATCCATGTTTTATTAGATGTTGTCAAGGCTTTTCCCTTTGGGATGTAAAGAAGATCATTCTTGTCACAACTGGCATTTAGAAGTGTTTGTAGAAGGACATGTTTCTTGTTGATTTGTTGTTTCTCTCTTATCTGGTCTTGTTCTTCCTGATTGCTCTTGCGACTTTAGATGTGAGTTGCCTTTGTGGTACCGGGTTGGTCACTATTTGTGGTCATGTGTTGTCACCTAGGTGATGACACGAAGGTGCCTATGCTTCTTTCTTTAATCAGCTTTGGAGGTGTTTGGAAGAACTATGGAAGACAGTTGAGATAATTTTTTCTTGCAGCAGGTGGTTGCAGATGTTGCAGATCAGTATGGATGTTCCTTGGAACTACATGGTTACACTTCTTTATGCTGGATTTGGTGGATTTGGTATGCCTAGATCATTTGTGATGGTGCTCTATTTGCACTCATCTGGACAGTGCCCTTGCAGTGGGAGTACTTGGATGTGTTTGGTCTATGACTGGTTGACATAAGGTGCTTGTTTGCCGCTGAGATGGGTGGGTTTCTTTTGATGTCATGAGTTCACTTTTAGGTCATACCTTTAAGGTATGGGTGGTTGGATGTTTCAACATGAGCTGTGGGTGCTGGTTTTCAGTCATGTGGGTTTGATCAGTTGGATGAGGGTAGTCTATTCATGGTTGTCTTTCTAGCTGGTCAGTTTTTCTTGTTCTGGAGTTTGATTGGAGTGGTGTTTTGCTGGTTTTTTGTCTTTGCCATCTGGAGGATCTTTTGCTTTCATTCCTGAGACTGTTGTTGTTTCACCTTGGTGTTTTCCTGTGTTTGGAGCTATTGCTTCATGTGGTGGACATCTTTTTGATGTTGTTGTAGTGTTTTTGATTGGAGTGTGAGAGCATGTGTTGGTCCTTGTTCGGGTTGGTTTAGAGGATGCCTGAAAGTCTTCGGCAAGTGGGAGATTGTTGGGAATTATGCCTCAACTTTCTAGTGACCCCCTTTGAAGACTTAGGCGAATTCTCTTATTTCCTTGGCAAAGTCTTTTGTTCTGGTGGAGGCGAAACTGGGATGGAACTTAGCATTGTTCCGTTTGCCTTGTTCCGGGTCTTGTTCTCGTTCCGTCTCCTGCTCTGCTCCCCGCTTTCTTGGATCTTCGAGTTTTGGTCTGGCGGAGGCGAAACCGGATTGGAACTTGGCATTGTTCCTTTTTTCATGTTCCGAGTTTGGCTCTGGGTCTGGCTCCGGCTCTGGCTCCGACAGTCTGTTGCTCTTCACTTGGTTTTGGCGGAGGCGGAACCAGTTTTGGAAGTTGGCAATGTCTGTTTACCATGCTCCTGTTCCTGTTCCTATTCCGACTCCAGGTTCGACTCCTGCTTTTGTGATCTAGTTCCTCTGGATGTTTGGATTCTCCTTGGGGAGTTTTCCTCCGCTTTGTCCATTTTCTCGATTGTTGTTTCTTGTTGTTGGCGGAGACAGAACCGGAACTGGATTGGTTCCTGATCTTGGACTTTTGGTAAAGTCCTGTTTCTGTTCCTGTTCCGTTCCTGACTCTGACTCAGATCTTTTGTGCTCTCATCTTGGTTTGACCCCGGGATGACTTTACCCGGTCAATTCTGTTTTTGATATGTTCCTCTTTGTCGCGAACGGACGTGGAACCGAATTGGTTCCTGAACCTATAATTTCGATGGAGTCATGTTCCATCTCTGACTCCGACTCTGACTCTGACTTCGATAGTATGCTTTTTCGGTGGAGTCCTATTTCGACTCCTGTTCCAACTCCGGCTCCGATAGTGTTAGGTTTGGCATTGAATGCCTGGGCGGCTTGTTGCAGGGAGATCTGTCAGATCCGACCAGATGCGTGATTTGCAAATGGTCTTCTTTGCTCTTGTTGAGTCGGTTACTTATTGGGTGAGAGATGTATTGTTTCAAGGGGCTTGCAAGGAAGTTCAACAAGTCTGCAAGAGAATTGGGTTGTAGAGCAAGTGCGAGATGTGCAAGCTGAATGCACGACCATGAGACTATGAGCAGGATGCATGGGCATGTGAATGCGTGAGCATGGGGCTATAAGCATAATGCATGATGCATGATGCGAGATTGCAGTAGTTGGACTTGCAAGTTGGAGAGCTGAAGGTGTGAAGAGTTTTGTAGAGAGATGGAGAGGGTGTTCGAGCAGTTTGCTTAGGCAATGTAACTGTGAACACTCTATCTCTCGGATCTGGACATGGGAATCTTTGGAGGTTGAATGACTGGGCTGGCCATGAGGCTGGCTATGACAGTCATCTGAGGAGCTGAGAGGAATCTTGCGGGTACCTGTTACTTCTCCAGTAGAACAAAATGTAACTCTTGTACTGGCTTTGAGCCTGATATTGTATTGTAACTGGTTTTGTTGCTGAATAATACAATGGCTCAAAATTTTGGAGTGTGGGGTTTTTACCTGAAAGGGTTTTCCCCACGTATATCTTGTGTCTTCTTTTTGTCTTTCATGGTATCTGGTTATGTTGAATCTATTTCTTGTTGCATTCATTTCTCTCAGAGGATCAATGGGGGATCAATTGTGCTTGTTTCCACTTTATAGCATAGTTGGTTGTGTTTTTGTTGTGATTTTGAATTGAAATCACTAAGGCACTACTGTCTTAGATGCCTATCTTGATGATAGACTGAATCCGTATCCCCAACAAATTTGGTCTTAATTTTAGTTAATGGTTACTTATTATACACCCTAGGACTATGACCTAAGGGTTGGGGGGTATTTTTAGGCTATAATTATGGTAATATTTCATTTATAACCCCTCTTACATTGCTTGTAAGAGGGGTGACAAAAATGAGGGTATGCTAGCCATGTGAAGACCATTCCTCATAAATGTAAGGACATGGTGGTTGAGGGCTAGCTTGAGAGGGATTTAAAAGAAAGTGTTGTCACCCAGACATCTGCCATTGAAGCAAGCTAGAGATGTCACCTTGATTGTTCTGGTCAAGTCGATATCTTCGAGACAACCACCGGAAATGTCGACGTCACCAAGCCTTCTGCTGCCAGAGTGAATTTGGAAACTCAATTTGATAGATCATGTCACCCCGATGGTTCTCATCGCCAAGACAAATCCATGGTCACAACAAAGAAATTTTTTCTTCACATCCATCTACTCAATCTCCAAATCATATGCTACAACAAGAGATAAAATAAATCTAATAGATGTTAGCTTTGCTACAGGAGAAATTTCCCCATAATCAATTCCCTCTACTTGGGAATAACCCTTCGCAATCAATCTCGCTTTATACTTTTCAACATAGCCATCCAAACAAATTTTATTTTCAAACACCCACTTGCAACCCATAGGCTTTCTACCTTTAGGCAGTGGGACCAGATCCCAATTATCATTTTTCCTTAGTGATGCCATTTCTTCATTCATGGCTTCCAACCAAGAATCTGAGTCAGACATTTTAGTTGCCTCTTTTATAGTCCTAGGCTCATCTATGTTAGTAATCAAAGCATAGGCAGAACTAGAATCTAACATAGAGAATCCATACATATCTGGTTATTTCTTCTCACATGTAGATCTCCTCATAGGTTGAATGCTGAGGTTGTGGTTCTTCTTCTTGTTCAGAGCTCTCAAAGATGCTCGAAATATCCTCAGTTTCAAATACACATTCAATGTGTTGCTCCTCTTTTCCTGGAGTTAGAGGTATCTCAACAACATCATTCTTCATTTCCTCTTCTTTCATCCCTGACTGCAGATCTATTGAAGAAGGTTTAAGTTCTCAGAAGATAACACTTCTATTGTACAATACCTTCTTGGTCACAGGATTCCAAAGCTTGTATCCTTTCACACCAAGGCCATACCCAATGAAGATACATTTTTCAGCTTTGTTTTCCAATTTAGATCTTTTCACATCCAACACGTAAACATATACTTCACAGCCAAAGACACAAATATGTCTGAGAGAGGGCTTCTTACCAGACCAAGCTTCCATAGGCGTTATATCAACAAGTGTTGAAGAAGGCGATTGATTCAATAAGTAACATGTTGTAGCCACAACCTCAACCCAAAACATCTACTCTAGACCAACATTGCTCAACATACTTCTTGCCTTCTCCATCAACGTGTTGTTCAACCTTTCAACAACTCCATTTTGCTGTGGAGTGTAGGGTGTTGTTTTATGCCTCTTAATCCCATGGTCTTTGCAATACATTTCAAAGTCATCAGAATAAAACTCATTGCCATTGTTAGTCCTTAGACACTTTATTTTTCTTTTAGTATGATTTTCCACAAAGTTTTTAAATCCCTTAAAACGACTGAACACTTCTGATTTGTTTTAAAAAAATAGACAAATGCCCTTCTCGAATAATCATCAATAAAAGAAACATAAAGTTTAGACTTCGATAATGAAGGAACATCCACTGGACCACACACATCAGAATGAATATAATCCAGAACGCTAGAAGATTTATGAGAAATAGAGTAGAATGAAACACGGTGTTGTTTGCCATATATACAATGTTCACAGAATTCAAAATCGAGATTATAATCATCAAGGCCCTCAACTAGGTTTTTATTCTTCAAGGATTTCAAACCTTTTTCACCAATGTGACTGAGCCTCTGATGCCAGAGCATAGTGTTTTCTACTAGAATTTTTACTTCCAAGGAATTTGCTCCAATAGGAACATTTTCATTCTTCTCTTTACGAACAACCTTCTGTGACTTTGTAGAGACACTATTGGATTGAACAACCAGTGCATCCAACTTGAACAGAGTACCAATTCGGGCACCCCTAGCCAACACCATCGAGCCTCTATTCATTTTACAACCATTGCTAGAGAATGAGGATTGCACTCCAACATTATTCAACTTGCTTACAGAAAGTAAATTTCGAGCCAGACCTGGTATATGCATAATGCCATCAATTCCCTTAATTCTACCATCAGAAAACTAAATTATGACTCTTCCATGACCAACTATCTCTAGAGATGAATCACTTGCCAGATACACCTTTCCACCATCACATTCTTCATACTTAGTAAACTAGTCTCTATGAGATGTCATATGAAATGATGCTCCATAATTAATTAGCCAGACATCATTTGATGCTTAAGTTGCCAAGGCTGCAATAAAGGCATCTGCATCATTCTGAGAAGAATCATTGTCAGAAGAATTCTTCTTACACTTATTTTTCTCCTCTTTGCAATCCTTTCAGACATGACCAGACTACCCACAGTTCCAACACTTCACCTTGGACTTCTTACCAGGAGACTTTGATCTCCCTTCTGATTTCGATTTGGACTTCTTGTCCTTTTTCCTTTGATATGCCTCAAATAATAAGAGCCTTCTTTGCCATCTCAGAAGATTTACTTCTCATCTCTTCTGATAAAAAATAAGCAACCACATCCTCCATTTTTAAATTGTTTTTCGTGCTCCCAATCCCCATCACCAAGTGATCCCAAGAATCTGGCAAAGAACATAACAAGAGCATACAACGATCTTCTTCTTCAATCTTCACACATACATATGTTAACTGAGAAATCAACATGTTAAAGGTATTTAAATGATTAGCAATAGATGTTCTTCACTCCATCTTCAAAGAGTACAACGTCTTCCTCAAGAACAACTTATTTACCAAGGACTTGCCCTGATAAATACCTCCCAGTCTTTTTCACAACGTAGAGGCAGTCTTCTCTTCATGAACATTCAGGAGAACAAAGTTTTCCAAACAGAGTCTTATCAAACCTTTTGCTTTTCGATTTGCGAGATCCCAATCTTCTTGCTTCATGGCTGTAGGTTTTATTCGAGACATTGCGCCAAAAGATCATGATCCACCAACAGGCCTTCCATTTTAAGTTTCCACAACTCAAAATTGCTATCGTTTAATTTCTCGATTTCAATTCTTCCAGATGTACTTGTCATTTCCATCTTAATTTGTAATTAGACAAATTCAAGACTTCTACAAAAACTCCCACTAAACAGAAATTAACACAAAAAACCAATCTACCCACAAGGATAACACAACTGGCTAGGCTCTGATACCACTTGTTAGGAAAAAATTCAATAGCGGAACAAATTTTCCTAATGCCAAGTCTCAAAGGAGAAAAGAGATATGTCTTTTAATGTTTACAATTATAGTTCATTAAGACACACATGAAATAAATAACAAAAATGAGAAACAAACACATAACACAATTGACACTAGATTTACGTGGGAAAAACCTTACGGGAGAAAAACCCACCACACTAAAGAAAGATCACTTGTATTATAGTAATCAAATTACATACAAGTTACAGTCTCTTCTTTTCAGATGAAAATTCTATAGCAACAACATTTCCCTTATCAACCTTATATCGAATTACACTGTTACAATGCATTCATTCAGCATACAATTGAATTCACTCACTAATAATTCGACTAACCAATTGGACCAAACCCATGACCAAGTTGTTCATCATTTGCTGAAGCTGTCTATTCGTTTCCCACAAGAAAATGGTCACAACAGTTCAACTGCGCAATCGGTTCAATTTTTGTATCGCTCATTGGTCCAAGACAAAACATGTAGGACAAACGCTTGGTCAACCAATTTCAACCTTATCACTCCTTGGTGAGAAAATAGAATGTGTTGAACCGATGTTAGACTATCCATAGGCTATCACACACGGCACCGACTCCTATTGCTTAGACTTTGGTGAAGTCTCCCCAATCTCAAGACCATCGACAAGACAATCGCTATTGGCAACACATTGGGAAGTCACACCAAACATTCATGTCTCCCTGATGACCCAATGAACACTAAGATCACGCATATCAACAAGAGTCACACCAATCATTCACCAAGAGAAGATCCATCGATGGTAGAAACACCATCGACAGGAGATCAGGAGGTCAAGTCGACAACATAAGTCTCCCCAATGCGTTTATCGCCAAGACTCTCCCTGATGATCTTCATCACCCAGACATCTTCCATTGAAGCAAGCTGGAGATGTCACGCCAGCTATTCTAGTCATGCCGATATCGCCGAGACAACCACCAGCTCACACCGATGTTGCCAAGACCTCTGCTGTCAGAGTGAGTTTGGAAACTCACTCTGATAGATCATATCACCTCGATGGTTGTCATCGCCAAGACAGATCCATGGTCACAACGATCTGATCAACTACTCATCGGCAAGACATTCCAAAGGTCTCATTGATATTGCTCTTTCGAGAGTTCAATGTCAGTAAGCATTGAGGCAGTTTTTCCAACAATAGCAAAACACCACCCTAAATACAGTAACCATGTCTCTACCTCCAAACCACCGCTAGTACCATCGAAAATAGGAGGGAATGCGCTCAACAAATCCCTCATATGCCCTGCAGCTAAGGCATCCTACTCTGCGGTCTGAACTATCCTCCTAGGTGGTGTCCTGTCTCTCTCTCTCTCTCCACTTCCTGATTATTTCACTGTCTAGGCCCAATATGTGCAAGAGCCTTCTTGAGTAATGGATGTAGGAGATCTCCTGCACCAGGCTGATTCAAAACCTAATCATTATTTCCCTGATTACCTAGAGGATTAGGCTGCTCTCCATGTTCACTTTCATGTGAACTCTGTGGCGGTTTATTTTGAGGATTCACCATATGGCCACCACCACAACCTTGTGCATGACCTCTAAAATGACCTCACCTTGGCGACATGATCCTACACAAGGAAAAAGTCAAGTCTCAGTTTAAAGACATAAGAAACCAAGAAAACACACACACACCTAAGAATCTAACACCTAAGACAACCTAGTGGGATCGAATGAACCAGAGCACCGAGTGTTAGAACCTTCAGTCTGATACCAAGCTGTAACACCCCATCATGGAACCCAGGGAATGTCACGTTAACAATGCTAAACAACCGGATAATTTTGTTTTTTAAAACATTTAATTAAAACATGTGATTAACAACCTAGCATGAACGTTCTCGGGTTCCACAACTACACTACTAAAGTAAATAACATCATAACATAACAAGATCTATATATATAACAAATCAAGTGAATAGTCATATCCAGATTACATTATTTTAAGAGTTACATTATAGGTTCATTTACGACAAGCGAGATTGTGAAAAATATCGATACATCAATAGTAATAATACAATGAAACCTCATGTAACATCATGAGTGTGTACAATAAAAAATAGGATCCAAAATAGATGACAACCTAGTCCACGAGCTCGTCCAAGGAACCAAACTCCGTGAACGATGTGCAATCAAGATCCTACCAAGAACAAGCATGTCTCGAACAAAATCACCTATAGGGGACCCAATGGAAGATGTGGCACGTTCCTCCCAACCGTGTGGAACTCTAAAGTCCACCCCTTGTGCTAGGAGATAGAACAGGTCCTCAAGCCAAAACTGATAACAAGAAGAACATTCACACAATACATGATCGACATACATGACATCACAATGACAAGATAACTGACATAATCCCATAGGCGACTCACAATCACAAGTGACTCAACACAAGAGAACTGACAAGTGTACAAGGACATGAGTGTTATCATATAAACGTAGTAGGTTACCCTAGATAGCCTTCCTAGGTTACCAACCCTCTACCAGAGTTACCCTAGCAACCTCTTACGACTTCCAACCCCTATACGAACTTATGTGGCTTCAAATCACTTCTCGAGAAGATGAAGTGTTCGAGTTACCATTCCAGGCCTTCTCAACCCGCTTTAACCTAAACAAGCGTTAAAGTCCAAGGCGAGGCAAACATTATCTGAATGGTTAAATTTAACTACCCAAACCCCTAAAAATTATTAAGGTTATCACTTGGTTAACACACTTCTGTGAGGTTACCCATGCAACCACTTCTGGGTCCAGCCGCTAACGAAAGCCACTCCTCCTAAGGTACAACTTCTCATAAAGACTAAAACAATAAGGAAACATGCATGTGAAAGAAAACCTCTTTACACATAGACTCAAAGTCATCATAGATAATCAATAACATTAAATATCTCAAGATGAACCACAAAACATGCATGGCCAAAAATTTCACAAACACGCACTTCCATAACGTGGAGTTCAAGTTATCCAAAAATAATATCACACAAGATATAATGTGCATGGTTCACTTTTCAACTTTAAAATCAAGACAAAGAACCTCCAGTATAAAAAATCATGTTTCATCTCAATAAACGACAATTCCAATCATTTGGGAGACGATACACTGATATCAAACCTCAATACAAGAAGTAAGAATAAACTCTAAGTAGGAATACCATTTAAACATAATTTTCAAATCTCGTTCCAGATTTCCAATTATACATTTCTAACTCAAAACATTTACGATCATTGAATGAGATGACAATAAATACTTCCTTAAGATATTGATGCTTGTAAATACACAATCTTATAAAAGATGAACTAAAGCATTTAAAACTCTATTAACTAAATGCATATATGTAATCATTATAATCAAATGAAATAACTCACGGTTCCAATCTCTAATGAAGCATATGTAATTAAATTAATAAACCACTTCTTAATCATTACATTAATATTTTAACTAATAAATCATTTCATTAAGCAAAGTGTTTATAATTAAAATAATAACCATTTCATAAAATAAGAAGGAAATTAAGATATACACATTACTTAATTTCCTTTGCTTTTGTATTATCATTGAGAACTAGGCAATATAAATCAATGTCCCAATTATTTATATATATATATTTTAATTAGAAAGTAATATTTACAAGCTATTATATATATTCAATGATTACTATATACTTAACACAACGAATCTAACTAAAGATTTTAATTTCATTTTATATACCAAACTTTTATCACAAAGACTTATCTAAAGGCTTTTCTAAAGAAGGAATAGCAAATCCTTGAATAATAAACACTACGTTAAGACATCATAGTTAGAAACTTGCTAACTATCGACTAAGATAAAGCAATAGATGACATGAAAAGAGGAATTAATAAGATGAGCAACGACTAAAGTTAGACTTAGTCTCGCGATTCCTGATGTGAGCCAGAGATCCCATCACATGTAGACAACAACCAATATCAGAATACAATGAACTCTGCGTAACAGACGACCTAGCAAGATATGAGCAAATCCATGGTGGAAGGTAAAGTCAAAGTAAGGATTAATAGAGACAAAGGTTGGTCTTAACCAACATTAACATAAGAAAACTTGGTACGATAAACATTCAACATGCAAACGACATATGCTAAGAGACTGAACCGATCATCCAGTGTAGCCTACTAAAGCAAGGTCTTATTACGCATGCAAAAGATAAAAAGTATAAGGTAAACATCATAATCGATCATGACATAGACAAAGTAGAAATCGGTAGGAATAAGCCAGATCAACGCATGTTCCATTCAAGCGTGCCGACAACAGTAGATACAAATAGAAGAATTTGGATGCAAACATCTACCGATGCCAACCTAAGGAGATCATAATTTTAAACAAAGGACATTAATAGAAGGCTCCTGAACTAATTCTACCTTAAACTCATGACCTTGACAATTGGTATTGCCTATTGGTATCCAAAAAAAGTTTGAAATTCAGATTACAAGCATGAAGATAAGATGGGAATGAGACATAAGGGCTGCTAACATTGGTTAGTTCAAAATATACACAAACATGCATAATATGCTTGATCTTGCAGGTT
>CM021109.1:435065929-435126517 GCA_007115665.2 Sequoiadendron giganteum | reverse complement strand
AAGAAATATGCAAATTTTCATATTTTAATAGTATTTGAAACATGTAGCCATTCATTCAAATGGATTCAAAAGAGAGGCTTGCAAAAGAATATTATTCTAATCAACACTGAATGCATAAATCGCCCCAGCCAATAACTAAGGCATGAAAATATAAGACTACAACCGAGAATATCAACAAATCTATTAAAAATGAAATAATCGACTGCTATAACTTTTGAAGAACCAATACAATTCAGGACAGATTCAGAAGGAAATAAATCATCAAGCGAATTGGGTATCGTCAGGAACCCTATGAATTCAAACAAATAGAAAGATTCTATAGTCACTAATTGGAATAATCCATTTTGAATTTAAGTCAAAGAATGAAGCATGCAAATCATGAAAGAAAAGTGAGAGAGAACGATAGATGGCAGACTAGAATCATGGTTTCAAAGGAGCTTGTAATCCAACGAAGTGAGAATCATTA
Organism: Sequoiadendron giganteum; assembly: GCA_007115665.2. Lineage (NCBI taxonomy): Eukaryota > Viridiplantae > Streptophyta > Pinopsida > Cupressales > Cupressaceae > Sequoiadendron > Sequoiadendron giganteum. The sequence continues at coordinate 435,126,051 of CM021109.1, read as the reverse complement.
ACAGAACAAAGGGAGGTAGAAATAAAACTCATGCACTAATGTTACAACACAAATCGTTTCTTGATGAATACATAATTCCATAGCAAGATTTGCAATGTTTTCTTTATCATTTATTTCTTAATAACTCAATCAATATCGACATTAATGTTTTCATTTTTTTTTTGTGCATGCAGGATTTGAAGACAAATTTTCACAAAAATTTTAGACAAAGTTTTTTCAGCAAGAATCTGGCAAGATTTTATCAAACAAGCTTGAAATCTAAAAGAGGAAAACCTGAAAGGCTTTCCAGAATCGAGAAACAACGAAGCGTAAACGTCCAAATTTCAATCCACAGAACTTACTCAGAAAAAATGCAGCTTCTCAAAATTGATTCTTAGCTTTCCAAACAAAACCCCAACAAAATATAGAGACGATATTTTTCCCGTGAAAAAAATAAGAATTCTTCCTTTTCAAAACAACTATCATGCAAATTGATTGATTTTCCTATGTTATATCCTTTTTTTCAAATTACAATAAAAATAATACTTTAACTCTTCATTTTCATGCATAACACTTTTTGAACACAATCATCAAGAAGAGATATTTTGCAACTAAGAAACACAACTGACTGTTTTAATTTTCAAAAATATCAAACTTACACAACAGATTAATTACAAATAATTAACCTTCCACGGTAAATATATTTTAATATTTCACATTCAATTCCTCAATATTCTAAAAATAGGATTTTAAGTTTAAACATTACAATTAATCATTAATCAACATTACCATTAAATCATTAAATTAATCTAACATAACATTACGAGAACATGACAACAACGGACAATACACAAACAAACGACAAGACATAAGGGTGACAAACTGATACTCGTTCTTTCTAGAACGAAGGTTCATGATATAGGACAAGTCTATCTCCCTTCGATGATTTCATTGGGCCATGGTACACTCAGACCTCACAAATAGGTGGATTCGACGCTTGTACCTAAAAGTTGCATCAAACTACATGGTCAAATGAAACAACATGTATATATATGAATACACAGCATGAAGAATAATCACGACATAGCAGGGCACTCACGGATGAGTACTGCTAAACCATCTTCTTCACCAACTGACGTAAGACATAGCATCTAAATCAATCACATCATAGTACCATCATGAACATAACAAACATCATATGTCATCATAATAATGTCATCTGATGAAAATAAACATTGCATCATACGGAAAATTTTATCATCAACTGAGTTTCACAACTGGTCATGTAAACCATAACATAATGCATCAAAGTAACATAGTCTCAAGCAGCTAAATACTAACAGTAACTCAAAACAATTGAAATAGAAACGTCATCAAGTGGGTCACTACATAACCTCCTCAATGCTATGTAATGTATTTTTTTTTAGCATATGGTTAGGGAGTTAGCACAAGAATAGGAGTGGTTTGGATATACTAAGATTTGAGAAAATTTCAATAAGATACGAGACTTCCCTATATAAGGGGATATAAGCTTTGTAATAGGTAGGAATGAAGAGGGTTTGGAATGAAATAATATACGTATGATTTTATGATCCCATTTCTCCACTGTTTTGATGATTTGAGATAGTTTGTGGGTGTAAGATCTGCTTGTGCTCTGCATCATTTGGTATCAGAGCTAGAATATTGTGGGAGTATTGGCTATTAAGAATTCAATCTGATTGTGCTTGTGACAACTTGTAAGCAATGTGAAGACCAACAAAGCCAGGGAAATGTGAAGTCATCAATGCCAAGTAAAACAAGAAGGTGATTGTAGTATTTTCTAAAGAGGAAGATAAAAAACAAGAGATCACAACTATTAAGAGTGAAGTTCTTAATCAAGGGAGTGACTGTAGTTTTAGAGGTTGCTAATAAAAATAAAGGAAATTGCCTAGTTTGAAAAAGCCTCAAAAAATCAAGATCGGAGAAATCAAGATAAAAAAAAAAGATCAAGTTTTAAGGCATTGAAGTGACCGATATAATGGTGGAGTGTAGATCCAGATCTGTTAAAATCACCATATAGTTGTTTGTAGTTTTTTTGAATCACCCAAAGTGGATCGCTGCATTTTGAAGATTGTTGCTCCAGTAAGAAGAAATTCACAAAAAAACTCAAAGCCTGAGCAATAAGATTAGAGTTGTAGGATAATTTGAGTTGTTAATTTGTGGAGTCCCAAGCATACAAAGATAGTGAAGGAGTCGATAGGAAAAGAGGCTGAAGAAGAAAATCGCGGGCCAACAAAGAAGTTTGAAGAAGATTATTAAGTGATCACTTTTTTGGAAGCAACCACCCAATCTGAATTGTCAGAGCCGTAGCAATTGGAGAAATTCAATCTTTAAAGGAAGAGTTTGTAGGAATTTGTAAAGCCATGATAAGGAAACTATCTAAAGGAAGGAAGTCAAGATCCCTGCCATGTAATAAAAGATCGTCTGACACATATGAAGCTGGTTTTTTAACCTTAATTAAGGTTAACTCACTGGTTATTATCACTATTTAAAGAGTAAAATCGAACTAGAGTTGCGGGAGAGCATTTGTGCGCAGATTCGCATCAAGGGCTAGCCTATTGGATTGCGTTTGGAGGTAGGGTTTTGTTCTTTGTTTTTTGTTCGTTATGTTTTTTTTGGTCTCTTGTTCTTCACGTGGGTTCATAGCTCTTCATTTTCATTCAAATCCTTGTTGTTTGCTTTGTGTTTCTTCTCTTTTGTTCTTCTTGTCTTCATTTGGTCTTTTATTTTAATGTTTGTCATTTTTCTTGTTTGTTTGTTTTGCCACAGTCATTTTCATGATTTCTTCATGCCCGTACCATGGTGCCCTGGGTTTTTGGGGGTGTTGATCATCTGCTACATTATTTTATGGTGTTATTTGATCCATGGCTTTACCTTCCGGATCTTTTACATATCGGCTTGCTGGTTTCGAGTAGGGTTAAGTTGTGCCCTAATTATTTGAGTCAAAGGGTTTTTATAAACTAGGGTTTTTGTGTGCGTCTCTGTTTAAATTAGAAAAATGGTACCCTAGTTGCTAGGTTTCCTCTCGGTCGTATGGGGATGGTTTCATATTGTTATTTTAAGCCTCCTCAGTTTGTCAGGTGACCTCATTTTAGGTTATGAGGTCATTCATTTTCCTGTTGAAGTCCCTAATGATGTCATGGTTATTTTTAACTGGAGGTGGATTGGGATATAAGTTTGAAATTTCTTCATTGTACCAAATCAATGTCCATTCTAATCCCGGTTCATATTACCATTCTGAGTCCGTCTCTGATCCCGATGTATGGGTTGTTGTGAATTCAATGTCCTTTCCAATCCCGGTCCTGCCCCTGGTGGTGCTTTAAAAGATTTCTAGGAATGTCTTCTGCCTAGTCCCGCCTCCGATGTATATGAAAGGTAAGATCTCTGACTGGGTTTTTTTTATATTTCTTGAAGATCTAATCTGGTTAAGCCTAAACAACTCCCTTATACCTTAAGGTATAATCATCAGGGTCCTATCATCACTGCTAGCAAGGTGGAGTCCAATTGGGCAAACATAACTAATACAAATCTGGGCCCGTTTCATTATGAGGAGTTGTACTTTGAAACATTTGCTGAAAATGTGACAGGGAGGACCGAAAGGATATTTGAATCTGGCTTGGCTCATATCACTATTTTTCCTCTGTTGATCCAATGTCCTAAATTGATAATGATAGCAACTGGAGCCTATAATCCGGCTACTAGACAGTGCATGGATTCACAAGGCAATGTCATCATTGATTTAATTCCCCAAATGTTCCAATTTATGTTCAATGTCCCCAATCCAAGGAATCCTAATCAACTCAATGAGGCAAAGGCTTTGAAAATATATAGCAATCATAAGGAGGCTAATAAAACTTATTTGAATAAGAAATGGATGAGAACGGAGGAAACTTCTCTAGTTAAACTTCCAAATCAACCTAAAAGGGCAGAGTTCTATAAGGAGGTTGGGGACATAATAATGATGTTCTCCAGAATCTTTGGAAAGAGGGGTTCTTTTCATTTTAAAGAATGGATGTTTCCATTCAGTCAAACAATCTTAGATGGCAGGCAACAGTTTGATTGGCCCATGATTGTGTCTGAAAGCATACACAATCAAACGGTTATAGTGAGGGAAACCGAGAGTTTCTTTATGACCTCTTATGTCATTTATGCAATAGCAAGGAGAGGCATTTTTCTAGGTTTAAATAGAGTAGGGATTTTTGGAGAAGCTGATGGACAAAATAAAGTGTGGAACCATTATGATCAGCTATCCTTGCAGATTTCTGAATTGCATTATAGAAGAGTTAATGATGCATTTTTGTATGTTATTATTAACCAAATTAATGGAGATGTAGGGTATAGATTGAGCTAGGAAGCCATGGCGTTCATTATAGAGTGGGGATATTGGTTTATCCAATACCCCAAGTTTACTTATTTTAGGTTGGTTGGGTTTGATGGTCATCCTCACTTACTCCCTAGATGCTGTAGCAATAGGATGGTCTTAATGGAGTTTTTTTACCAAGCCTGGGGGGTTAATGCTAAATTTGGTATAAAGCATAAGACCGGTTGTCATAAGTTCCCCATGTAGCTGGGTGAATATATATGCCCACACCTTGTGGGAGCTAAGGTTGTTTGCAATGAATTAATGCATCTAAAATTGGGCTTCTATACCGCTAGGAAGCACTTTGATCCAAAGAAGAAGATTAATGCCTTGCTTGCTTCCGTCTTTGATAAAAAATTCAATCTGTTGGAGGACTTCTGGAGTAATCTTTAGGATGAATATGACTTGAGGAAGAGGAATTATGAAAGATTTCCTATCCCACTCATAGTGGAATATGGGGTTAAAGTGGACATTCTTGAAACACTATTAGATGATGGTGTAGTTTTGGATCCCTTATATGAGGCACATGATGTAGGTACCAATGATTTAGATCCTATAGATTGTGATACAGATGAGACAATAGATATTAAGCAGATAGCAAGACCAGTGTTGGATAGAAGTATCCAATGGGTCGTGTTGAGAACCAAGGAGCTTAGGGGTCAAACCTCCAAAAAAATAAAAGGTGCAAGTACCACACAGGGGTACAAGAGAACGAAGAGAAGAATTCCTCCAAAGGAGCCCTTGGAATTCTTCCCTCATGACATAGAGGAATTTGAACTTGAAGCTCCGGCTCAAGATTTTCCTGAAGCACATGAAGAAGAAGTCCCAACAGGACTTGCGGCCTCAGCATCAGTTGTAGGTGAGTCACCATCTCAACTCCCTCCTACAGATCAACCAAATGGAGAAATTCCTAAGGGGATTCTCCATGAAGAAGCTGGGACTTTAAAGGGAAAGGGAGTTGAGATGGAAATTCATGATATAGAAATGAACTATGAGGATGCTTTGTCAGATAAGGAGACACAAGAGGAGATGCCTCTTGATGAAACTGAGCATGTTTTGACAGAAGAGGATCAATGGGAACTATTTTGAAGAAGCTAAGAAAGCATCAAATTCCAAAGCACAAGTTGAAGCTTTGGAAAAATAAGAGGAATTAGATGCCAAGGCACATACTGAAGCTTTGGAAAAACACAAAGAAATGGATATAAAGGCACAAGATGATGCAGTATTCCAACAATAGTAGTTAGAGGCCAAACAAAAATCTGATGAATTGATCAAGCAACAATAGCAAAAGGATCATGAGCTCAAAGTAAAGGAGGAAAATGACAGAATGGAGATGCTACAAAATATCCATGAGTTGGAGGAAGAGAAGGCCAAACAGAGAAGAGAAATGGAGGCCCTTGAGGCTAAGTTTAAAATGATTGAAGAGGCCTATAGGAAAATGGAGGAAGCAAAATGCCTGCAAAAGGAAACGGATGTTGAAGAGCTTGCTCAGAAACAACAAAAGGAGAAGGAAGCGTGGGACAAGCTCAAGGACTTGGAATGAGAAAGAGATAAACTGCTTGAAGAGAAGAGGTTGGAGGAAGAATGATTGAAAAAGGAACAAGAGGATAAAATGCTACATGAGTAGAAGGATAGGGAAGAGGCTAAGAAGGTTGCATAAGAGAATGCGGAAAAGGAACAACAAAATGTGTAGGAGGTTGATTCTCAACCTAAAGCTACTTTATTGCAGCCACTATCTTCTACAACTGTTGCCTCCTCCTCTACAATAATTGCTACCACTCCTAGTGCTCCTACCTGGTTAAAGCTGGATCTTGAGAAGAAACAAATAGCTCCACCATAGCCTCTTAATTGGGAAGAAATGATGAAGGAGATAGAAAAGGAGAGACCAAAGAAGAAGGCCAAAGTTCTTCATTCCACAAGGCTCACCGAGGTAGGGGAGATCATTGCAGAATGTGCCATTCTGGTGGTGGACAAGGACAGAGGAGATATGCAAGTGACCAATTATCAACTGGGCACAATCAATTTGGGGAAGCCTACAAGGAATCAACAAATGAATCTGATTGATGTTGTAGCTTCATCCATAAAATCCAGGATGATCAAAGACAAACAAAGAAAGGATGAGCTTAAGGCTCAATTGGATTAGCTGCATACTTTTTTAAGAGATGTTTCCACCCCTAGGTCACAACAAGCTGCTGCCTTGGAAACACCAGTCTTACTTAGCAAAAAAGAAGTTGATGATCTGGTGCAAATGAAGAGTAAATTTGGGATGATGGATAGATGGATAGATAAGCTTAACTAGGAAGTGGGTGAGGTGTTGGTAAGAAGTTTTGAAATTCATAAAATAGTGCTTGAGTTGATAGTGGAAATGAGTCACCACACTAAAACTTTAGGAAAGCAGGAAGAGGAATATAGGGGGTATGTTCAGAAAATAAAGGATATCAATAAATTGCCAAAGTCAACTCTTCTTGAGCAATCAATCCTTGAGGAAAACAATGTAGATTTATTAGAAAAAGCCTCAAGCATAATCTGGTTTAGGTCTGATTTTATATATAAGCATAGGAATGAAATTCAAGATGCTAGTAAGGACTTGGATGAGTAGCTTGATGAACTAGAAGCTATTGTAGCTATTCTAGTCAATGTGGACATACCGGTTAAGGAGGGCATGCCTTTTAATCAATTAAAGGATAAATGGGACAATATTTTTCAAGAGGTTATGCAGAAAGATGATGATGGAGAGGATTTATTATTAGATAGACTAATGGATGTTAAGGAAGAGGTGAAAGTTGCAAGCAGAGACTTGACTAATTAAAGTAGAAATGGGACAATATTTTTCAAGAGGTTATGTAGAAAGATGATGATGGAGAGGATTTAGTATTAGATAGACTAATGGATGTTAAGGAAGAGGTGAAAGCTGCAAGAAGAGACTTGACTAGATTAAAAGATATGAAGGAATTTTCCTCTACAAAGTTGAAGAGAATTAAATTTGAGGACAACTCGATTGATGGGCCTGATGTGTATATTCTTCAACAAGTCTTGTCTAGTTATGAAGAATAACTTCTTGAGAAGACTACGTAGGAATGAGTTGGCATCAGGATGATCTATTTTGGGCACATGAATTCCCCCCTTTTTCTCTCCTATTTCACAGGGCAATCAACATTTGAACTAGAGATCAACCAGTCTAAGTTTTTGAGTTTCTAGTTCCTTGATTAGTGGATCTCAATTTTGATTAAGAGGGATTTGTGCTTAGCACGCCTATATGTACCTTTGAACTCCATATTGTAAAGGTCGGCTGATGAAAGTAGAATTATCCGACTGATGATAGTAGATAGGAATTTTATAGGCTTAAGTAAAGATACTTTGTTTTGTGTTCAGGTTGAATTTAGATACACTTTGCATACAATGTTATGTTGGAATTAAATTTCTTGGATGAGGTTAATGAACCATAATCGGTCTGTATGTCAGTGAGTTTTCTATGCATAAATGTTTCTTATTTGATGTGAATCAATAGGGGAAACCATATTTCAAAGATTATTTCATTAAATTTTCTATGGATGGAATTGTTACATGTTTGTTGATCTATGTTATTGCCAATGAATGAAGAGTTTTTTCTTTTGAATATTAAGGTATTATGATGGTTAAAATAAGCATTGTAAATGTATGGAATGGTATGGATTATTCTATGAATTGCATCATTTTATGGTTTTCTTGATCTGTTAAGAAGCATTCGTTGTTAAGAATATATCTCTGGATGTTAGATAATTTTGTTCATATTTTACTGATTTGTGTTTTGATCTATCTTTTTCTATTTATTTAAACCCCCCCATTAAACATAGATTGATGAATTCATTCTTGTTTGTATTCCTTATCACCAAAAAAGGCCCCTTGAATATTATAGCTGCATTGGCCAATTGAGTGACACCAGATAGTTGAGAACCAACTACGAGGACCTTGGGAGTTAGGCTACTATATGTTGTCTTTCTTTTTCAGGAGAATTAGAGTAGAAATATTATGTTTGTGTCATTTTCACCATCAACAGATTTGGGGCTAGAAGGAGAGCCTAAAGGAACAAGATGGCTCAGATTGGGTCATTCTCATTGGAAAAATATGGGAGGATTCTTAGATCCTCTACCGACCCTGAACCATTAATATAACTTCAAACCCCGATTAGATATAAGACCCCAAGCTCGTAGAATTTTGATCCCACCATTGTCACCACCACTTACTCCACCTGGATTTAGGCCAAATCCATCTTTACCACCCCAACAACCTAATCAACGCACACCACCCCCAGTTCAACCAATACCACCCCCAGTTCGAATAGTGTCCCCATCAGTTCGGTCTATATCACCACAACCTACTCAACCAATCCCACCACCACCCATGGCTTACTTCGTGAATAACCCCTCTCCACTAGGGACTATTCCTGGGGGTATCCATGATCTACCAAAGAATCCATAAAGGTTTTGCCCCAAGTATATGCATGGAGAATCAAGAAGCGCCGAGGAACATATACAAGCATTCAAGGATGCTTGTACCCATTCTCAGGTGGTTCACTAGGGCATTGTATGTAGGTTGTTTCCTTATTGTTTGGGGGACATGGCATACAACCGGTATCTAAATCTTCCCCAGACGTCTATTCTAAGCTAGGAAGATTTAGAAAATGCATTTATAAATCAATTCTAGGTCTATGTAGACCCGACCATCTTGTATCATTAGTTTGCTACCATAAGAAAGGAACATCATGAACCATTGTCATTATTCAACACTAGATTCTAAAGAATTTTCTGCAGGTTACAAGACCCTTACTTAATGGCTGAAAATATTGCCATTCTGGCATATTTAAGAGTGGTTGATCCCTTTATAATTGACCTATTTTTTTAGAGAACTTATGTTGCCAACACTATTGACTCTTTGTCTAAATTTTATCATCTAGCCATTAAATTGCAACAACAAATAAGTCTGCAATCAAGAAGTTTAGGAGAAACTCTCCCTCCCATAGGTTATCAGATGCCTAACCCACCGTTGTTCAATACGCTCCCATGGATGTATTATTCCAAATATGGACCTGTTTCTGATTTACAAGCCTCACCTACCATGAATTTTTTCACTAATGGCATGTAGGATTCTTCCCAACAATCTCAAAACCAGCAACAGCTAGGGGGAGGGTCAACTCATGTTCATCCTCCATCTGTAGGGCAGATTGTGCAAAATGAACAAACTGTTCAACTAATCAATGAGGTAGAAACTCTAAAAAATACTCTATCTCAAATATCCAATGACATGGCACAACTTAGACATAACCCCCCTCAGAACCAAAACTAGAACTATCAGAATCAGGGAGGTTATAACAACCAGGGTAGTTACTCTAATCAAAATGCAAATAGGAACACCAATAGGAACTTCCAGAACCAAAAATCCTCTAACCAAAATTATCAAAATCAGAACATAGGATACATCAGAGGTCCAACAACAACAATAGGTAGTGGAACACTGGACCCAACAACGAGGGATTTTCCCATAATTATCAGTCGATTAAGGATAAATCACACACTGTTAATGTGGCGGATCTCAATTTCATGACTAATTGGTGTAGACTACCTGATACTGCAACACATTATGAGGTCAATTGCCCAAAGATGGAAAAAATGGTGAAGATTGCAAAAGTTGATTCCCACCCTCCACAAGGAAATTCCAATCAAGATGGTGGGTCAGTAAGTACTACTATGAATTATGAGACCATTGAGGAAAAATATCAATTTCCCATGTAGGGAGATAATGAATCAGAAGAAGATATGTATGATGCCCAAGGCTTTCAGTCCAAAGGTGGCCACTTCCTGAGAAATCAAAATAAGGGCCCATTCACTACATCTACACCCCCAAACAACATGGTCCCACCTAATCCGAATGTAGATAATAACCCACCACCACCAAAGGGACCTTATGACTCTCATAATAAAGGTAATCCACCTTGTTTTCCTAAATATAAAGTTAGGAATGATTCGGAGTTTGATTTTATTGTAGAACTGTAGAGACAAAAGACATCATTGTCATTCTTTGACATTATGAAGTGGTGCCCAGCTTAACGGGAAGTTGTGTTGAAAGCCCTAGAGGAGGCGAATCATTCAAAAGGAAAAGTTAAAGTGACTCTAGTGAAGGAGACGAATGCGACCATCTATAAAGGTAAGACCAGTACCCCACCTTTCCTTTTGAGTTTAAGGATCTTTGGAAAGAATCTACATAACTGTTTGCTAGACTCTGGAGCATCGGGTAATGTTATGCCCTTTTCAATTTACAAGAAGCTAGGATTAAGTCCTTCCCAAACTAATAAAAAAGTAATTCAGTTGGAAAAAACCGAGGTTAATGTGGTGGGAGAAAATATGCATGTATAGGTTGGACCGGATCCAAGAATTTAAACTTACATAGATATCCAAGTGGCTGACATCCCATAAACATATGGTATGCTCCTAAGTCAGGAGCTAATGAAGAGTATTGGGGGATATTTGTCTTTGGATTTCTCTCACATGTGGCTACCATGGAAAGGGATAGCAACACAAATTAGAATTGAGAGTGAACCTAGGCTCAAACACATGATTACAAAATATGATTCTCCAAATGAAGTAGTATACTTTCAGACCGAGATAGGAGTTTACAAGCAAGAGGAATTCACGACCTTCTCAATACTCAATCCTGATGATGTACTGCCCCTAGAATAGAATGATCCAATGATCTCGGTCAACCAACAAGTTCTAATAAGAAAATTGCAACAAGATAGGCTAGTATTAGGAAAAGAGGCTGATTTGTGCAATTTTTTGCTTCCTAATTGGTGTGGGATACATTATTAGAATCATTCTAAATTGACATGTCAACCCTACCTAGATATCTTAAACCATATAGGCCAACCTCAATTAATTGGCCAAGATCAACCTCAAGCACCCATCAATGAATTCTCATTTGAAGCTAAGGATGCTACCATCCTCACCAGAACCAATCTTTCTCAAGGGGAAGATTCCCCACCATTGGAGCAGACTCGGGTTCCATGCTCTGAGTTTCAAGAGGAGATTGAGGTGTCTCAGCCTTTCTCCAATACACTTGCCTCAGATACTCTACCAATGCCTAAGGCATTGATAAAAAATAAATTGGATTGCAACTTGATCCAAGAAGTTCTTTTAGGGAGCAATTCTTGAACAGGCTTTAAGCATAGAAGAATATTTAAGTGAGCCTTTCCCCCAGTCACTTTCAACTCTTGATGGCCAACAAAAGTCCGAGCCGCCACCCATCTCCAATAAGTCATCCCCTATTATCCCAAAAAGGAAAGAGCTCCTAGCTGAAGACCAACTGTGGAGTCTTAAATTTGATGGCTCCAAATCCAAAGCAAGAAGTGGAGCAAGGATTGAACTAACCAACCCAAAAGGGGAGACTTACTTTGCATCTTATAGGTTGCAGTTTGGCTACACGAACAATGTAGCTGAATATGAAGCGCTCGCTTGTGGACTTATGTTTTCCCATCAAAAGAAGGCCACCGCTCTCATGGTAATGGGGGATTTCGAAGTAATTGTAAAATAGGTACACAACCAATATACTTGTCATAACAAAAGATTGGTTGTGTACAAAAATAGAATTTGGAATCTGATTGAAGACTTTGACACTTTTGGGATCACTCTGATTCCTAGAGAAGCTAATCAAATTGTAGATGCCCTTATCGTTACTGCTAGCACCTTGGAGCCTATTAAAGACTCTAAGCTAAAAATATTTTCAGTTGAATTAGTCTCAGTCCCAGCTATCTCAGATAATGTCCCAAATTTTCAAGTATTCGATGATGACCAACATATATTGGCCTTCTTGGAAATTTCAGATGTCTTTGAAGGAAAGATAATAGATGAATTTGAAAGAGATCAGGGAGATTGGGATCCTGAGAATGGTGATGCAGAAGGGATACTGGAATTGAAAAATAATAGTATTCCAAAGGGGATGGTAGCTTTGGAAAGAATATTTGACTCTGACCCATGGGCTTGTCAAAGGGTGCCCATAGAGAGTGATGGGGGGAAGTATGAATCTATTAATCTAACTCACTCGGGTCCTAAAAGGCATGCTCTCATAGGAAAAACTTGTCCTAAAGAAATTAAGTAGAAGATAGTTAAAGTTTTGGAGCAGAAAATTGCAACCATTGCTTGGGGGTATGAAGCCTTAAAGACCTTTGACACTTTGGTGATCACACATACCATACCTCTTAAGCCAGAAGCCAAGACATTCCATCAAAAACTACACCCGGTTAATGCTTTGTTTGAGCCCCTGATTCAGAAGGAGGTGCAAAATCTCCTATTTGCGAGAGTAATCTTCCCAGTCAGACATTCTACTTGGGTTGCAAATTTAGTTCCTATGTGCAAGAAAAGTGGTGAAATCAGATTATGTGTTTATTTCAAGAATTTAAATAAGGCCTCCGAGAAGGATAATTACCTACTACCTTCTCTTGATGAGGTACTACAAATAGTCAATGGGTCCCAGATGATGTCATTTATGGATGGCTATTTTAGGTATAATCAAGTCCTTGTCAGTCATGAGAACAAAATGAAAACCACCTTCACCACCAAATGGGGCACATTTGCCTATCGAAGGATGTCATTTTGTCTTATCAATGCTGGAGCAACCTTTCAACATGCAATGGACGTGGAATTTAAGGATTTGATAGGTAAGTGTATCATTATTTATGTGGATGATTTAACTATCTTCTCCAAGAGCTGGGGAGACCATGCTACAAATTTGGAAAAGGTCCTTAAAAAGTGTAAAAGCTATGGTGTCTCCCTTAATCCAAAAAAGTGTGTGTTTGGAGTATCTGAAGGGAAGCTCTTAGGTCACATCATATCAGAAGAAGGGATATCCATAGACCTTGATAGAGTGGAGGCTATCTTAAAGCTGACAAGGCCAGGAAGTAAGAAAGAAATGAGATCCTTCTTCAGAAGGATTAATTTTGTCAAAAAATTTATAACGGTGTTTGAGAAAATCGTTAAACCCCTTAATGAGATGATGAAGAAAGAGACGAAAAAAAAAATGGAGCAATGAGGCCAAATCTGCTTTCTCACAGATCAAACAATCAATATCTAAGGCACCTATCTTGACTAGCCTAGATTATCTAAAGCCTTTCTATATCTATTCTTTCACGTCTGACCATTCATGTGCAGATTTTTTAACGCAACGAAGAGGTGAAGGAGAGGAAAGACCTATCGCCTGCATGAGATATCCATTTAAGAATGCAGAAGTTAGGTACCCGCCCCTTGAGAAGCAAGCCTTTGCATTAGTTTGAGAAGTAAAGAAATTCAGGCATTACATTCTTCGAATTCAGGTAATTGCCATAGTTCCTGATCCAACTATAAAATCTCTCCTGATGATCTCCATTAGGAGAGCGAAGAGGAAAGTGGATGGCTATTCTGCAAGAGTTTGATTTAGAAATTCATCCAATGAAACTCATCCGAGGGCAGGTTTTATGGAAGGTGATGGCAGATGTGGACAAGAATATCACATGTCAGCAGTACACTGTGTAGTCATTTACTAAGAATCCCTGTTACATAGATTTGATCTTCTTCCTCCTCAACAACAGATGTCCAGAAGGGATGAATGCTACTCAGAGGAGAGCATTAAGGATGAAGAGTGCTCATTATATGCTCAAAGGGGGATCTATATATAGAAGAAAATTTCAAGGAATTTACTTATGTTGTTTGGATCAGCAAGAGGCTAAGCATGCCATTTCCGAGTTTCATGGAAGACATGGTATGAGACATGGATCTGCAGATGCTTTGGCTCATCAAATTCTTAGATCGGGCTATTAGTGGCCTTATGTATTTTAGGATGGACACCAACATGTTAGGACGTGTCATGTATGTTAGACCTCTGTACCCAAGGAAATAAATCCAACAATGCCTTTGCAACTAGTGTATGAGGTAAGACCGTTCACTCAATGGGCACTGGACTTTGTAGGTGTCATTAATCCAAAATCTTCTGTAGGTCACAAGTTCATCTTGACTGCAAATGACTATTGTACATGCTGGACCGAGGCTTAGCCCTGCAAAAACAACACCACAGAGGTGGTTATCAAGTTTCTAATTGAGAACATCACCACCAGGTTTGGAGTACCATTTTCCCTGGTATGTGATAATGGACCTACTTTTTCTTCAACTGAATTTATTCAATGGGATTATGAACATAAAATCATTTTGAAATATTTGTCTAATTACTACCCTCAGGGAAATGGAGTGGCTGAGTCCACTAATAAAAATTTGTTGGAACCAATAAGAAAATTGTTAGAAAACAATCCTAGGGACTGGCACACCCAGTTGAGATTTTCCTTATGGGAAGATCGAACTCAAATCAAAGCTACCCTAGGAAATTCACCATTTAAATTAGTCTACAACCAAGACCTAGTCTTCTCGATCCATTTGCAAATACCTATCATCAAGTTTATGCAGGAATTTTATACAAAGGATGATAAGATCGAGGTCAGACTAACCAACTTGCTCAACATGGAGGAACAAAGAGATGCTTCTTTGTAGCAGTTCTCTAAGCATCAGGTTGTCGTCAAACGTTGGTTTGACAAAAGGGCCAACTTAAAGGCCTTTAGGATATTAGATCTTGTGTTACTATGGGACAAAGCTAAAGAGAAGAAGGGAGATCACCAAAAATTCGATAGACTCTGGTTAGGTCCGTATCAAGTAGCTGAGATACTAGGCGAGAATGCTTTTCATTTGAGTACCTTGACAGGAGAACCCGTCCCATTCCTAGTTAATGGTCAGTTTCTTAAGCACTACTTTGGCTCATGAAGGTCTGATGTTTTGAATAATTTTTGTATACTGTATCATATGTAATTAAGTTCTTTCTTTTGTTTTTATTTTTTCTTTGTTTCTTTTCCTTTGTTTTCTTTTGTTTTTGTTTGTTTGTCTTGTCTTGTTTGTTGGGGATCTTCATTTCTATCCATTCCAAGAAAAGGGGTTGTTATGCAAAGTATGCTATAGGCACTATGAGAGAAATTAATTTATGTATTTTCAACGAGCATCTGTTGAAGGATTTCATTCTAAAACTCATGTCTTATGACCATTCTAATGTTGGTTTGAAAAGTTATTAAGGGTAAAAGGTACATTGTGAATATCTCATGACTTATGATCAAAATCTATCACAAAATAGATAAACATCTACCTAAGTAAATACCTATTTATTTCAGGGTGGCTTTATCTTTGATTCAAGTGAAAAATCTGATTCCAAGACTGTCATGAATTTCATTGTAGTTCTCAACCCACATTACAGATCAATTGTATCTGAGTATTGAGAAAAGTTCATAAAAGGTTTCTACAAGTGAAGCTTAAGTAAAAAAGAAATAAGAGAAAGAGAGAAAGGGAAAACTCAATATCAAATGGGTGAATCGAGTATCTCTATCGAGGCTATGGATGCATGTCTGAAAATAGAGCAATGCTTTGAGAGAACTAGAGGCATCTCCGTCGGGGCTATGGACGTCTATCTGGCAACGGAGCAATGCCCAGGATTTCATTGCATGATAGTTAAAGGAATCAACCTATGTAGCTTGAATCTTAGGTGTAGTTGTTCAGGAGTGGAGAAAGTGTCTATAAAGAATGATGCACAATATACACACACACTCAGATTCAGAAAGGTTCATGAGCACATACATCTAAGATTCCAGCTCAATCTTATTCTATATATCTGATCTTATTCAAGTTAACATGCTTCATAAGCCAAGTAGTTTTTGGGTGACTGAATTCTTTGGTGTCTTGAAAATGGGTAAACCATTTTCCTAGCCGAGTCGCCATTTGTTATGCCTTGCATAACCACCCCATCTTTTTCCTTTGGTCAAAATGGGTCCCCCTTTCTATTTTCTGTCCTTGGTGGTTTTTCAAAAAAGTTTGGAGTTTTTATTTCTTCCATTGCTTTGTTTTCCTTTTGTTCTGGTGGAACCGGAAGCGGAACAAAATCTAGTTTGAAACTTGTTTTGAGGATTCCATTCCAATCCTGGTCCTACTTGTCTCTTTGTTGGTCTCTTGGGTTTGTCTTTGTTGTTTTTCCGGAGCCAGAGCCAGAATGGATATTAAGTCCAAGACTTATATATAGTCTCGAACTTGTTTCCATCCCGTCTCCACCTCCGTCTTTTGGTTTTTTTGTTTGGACTTGAGATCGGTGTTGTTTTTTCTTGTTTCGATCTTGGTGTTTTTCTTTTGGTTCTTTCTTTCCTTTTCTTCTTTGTTGGCGGAACTAGAATCAAAACCAAAACCAAACTCAAAACTTCTACAAAGTCTCCAAATCAACTTTCATTCCATTTCTGGGCCCGCCTTTCTTTTTGATGTTTTCCTTTACTTTGGTCGCACAATAGTCTTGTGCTTGTTCCCTCCATGGTTCCGCATCCAATCTGCCACATTAATGGCATTAATTACAAGTGCCTTACATGTATGAAGCTGGTTTTTTAACCTTAATTAAGGTTAACTCGCTAGTTATTATCACTATTTAAAGAGTAAAATCAAACCAAAGCTGTGGGAGAGCATTTGGGAACATGATTCAATTGAGGGCAAAGCATTTGCACGTGCATTCACATCAAGGGCTAGCTTGTTGGATTGTGTTTGGAGGTAAGGTTTTTTTCTTCGTTTTTTGTTTGTCATGTTTTATTTGGTCTCTTGTTCTTCGCGTGGGTTCGTAGCTCTTCATTTTCATTTGAATCCTTTTTTTTTGCTTTGCCTTTCTTCTCTTTTGTTCTGATTTGTTTTCCTTGTCTTTGGTTTGTCTTTTATTTTAATTCTTGTCATTTTTCTTGTTTGTTTGTTTTTCCACGGTCGTTTTCACGATTTCTTCGTGCCCATACCGTGGTGCCCTAGGTTTTTGGTGGTGTTGATCATCTGCTACATTATTTTATGGTGTTCTTTGATCCATGGTTTTACCTTTCAGATATTTTACATATCGCCTTGTTGGTTTTGAGTAGGGTTAAGTTGTGCCCTAATTATTTGAGTCAAAGGGTTTTTATACACATCTTTGTGTAAATTAGAAAAATGGTGCCCTAGTTGCTAGGTTTCCTCTCGGTCGTATGGGGATGGTTTCGTATTGTTATTTTAAGCCTCCTCAATTTTTCAGGTGACCTCATTTTAGGTTATGAGGTCATTCATTTTCCTGTTGAAGTCCCTAATGATGTCATGGTTGTTTTTAACTGGAGGTGGATTGGGATATAAGTTTGAAATTTCTTCATTATACCAAATCAATGTCCATTTTGACCCCGGTTTCAATTACCATTCTGACTCCATCTCTAATCCCATTGTATAGCTTGTTGTGAATTCAATGTCCATTCCAATCCCAGTCCCGCCCCCGACAATGCTTTAAAATATTTCTAGGGATGTCTTCTGCCTGGTCCCGCCTCCAATGTTTATGAAAGGTAAGATCTCTGACTGAGTTTTTGTTATACTTCTTGAAGATCTAATTTTGGGTTTTGTTGTAGAAATTAAAGGATGTCAGGAGCATCGGGTGAGGCTTCCTAGTAGAGTCGACCTACAGAAACTTCAAAACCAGGAGCTAAGCCTAAAGAGGTTAAGCTTGAACAACTCGCTTATACCTTGAGGTATAATCATCGAGGTTTTGTCATCATTGCTAGCAAGGTGGAGTCTGATTGGGCGGACATAACTGATACAAATCTGGGCCCATTTCATTATGAGGAGTTGTACTCCAAAACATTTGTTGAAGATGTGACAAGGAGGACCCAAAGGATAGTTGAATCTGGCTTGGCTCATATCACTGTTTTTCCTCTGTCAATCCAATGTCTTGAATTGATAATGACAGCAACTGGAGCCTATAATCCAACTACTAGATAGTGTGTGGACTCACAAGGAAATGTCATCATTGATTTAACTCCCCAAATGTTCCAATTTATGTTCAATGTCCCCAATCCAAGGAATCCTAAGCAACTCAATGAGGCAAAGGCTTTGAAAATATATAGCGATCATAAGGAGAGGCATTTTTCTAGGTTTAAACAGAGTAGGGATTTTGGGAGAATCTAATGGACAGAATAAAGTGTGGAACCATTATGATTAGCTATCCTTGTAGATTTTTGAACTGCATTATAGAAGAGTTAATGATGCATTTCTGTATGTTATCATTAACCAGATTAATGGAGATGCAAGGTATAGATTGAGCCAGGAGGCCATGGTGTTCATTACAGAGTGGGGATATTGGTTTATCCAATGCCCCAAGTTTACTTATTTCAGGTTGGTTGGGTTTGATGGTCATCCTCACTTACTCCCTAGATGTTACAGTAGTAGGATGGTCTTAATTGAGTTTGTTTACCAAGCCTTGGGGGTTAATGCTAAATTTGGTATAAAGCATAAGACCGGTTGTCATAAGTTCCCCATGTAGTTGGGTGAATATAGTTGCCCACACCTTGTGGGAGAAAAGGTTGTTTGCAATGAATTAATGCATCTGAAATTGGGCTTGTATACTGCTAGGATGCACTTTTATCAAAAGAATAAGATAAATGCCTTGCTTGCTTTCATTTTTGATAGATATTTCAATCTGTTGGAGGACTTCTAGAATGATCTTCAAGATGAATATGACTTGAGGAAGAGGAATTATGAAAGATTGCCTATCCCACTCATGGTGGAATATGGGGTTAAGGTGGAAATTCCTCAAACATTATTAGATGATGGTGTAGTTTTGGATCCCTTATATGAGGCACAAGATGTAGGTACCAAGAATTTAGATCCTATAGATTGGGATGCAGATGAGACAATAGATATTAAGCAGATAGAAAGACTAGTGTTGGATAGAAGTATCCAATGGGTCATGCTGAGAACCAAGGAGCTTGGGGGTCAAACCTCCAAGAAAAGAAAAGGTGCAAGTACCACACAAGGGTGAAAGAGAATGAAGAGAAGAATGCCTCCAAAGGAGCCCTTGGAATTCTTCCCTCCTGACATAGAGGAATTTGAACTTGAAGCTCCAGCTCAAGATTTAACTAAAGCACATGATGAAGAAGTCCCAAGAGGAACTATGGCCTCAACATTAGTTGTAGGTGAGTCACCATCTCAACTCCCTCCTACAGAGCAACCAAGTGGAGAAATGCCTAAGGGGAATCTACATGAAGAAGCTAAGAGTTTAAAGGGAAAGGGGGTTGAGATGGAAATTCATGATATAGAAATGAACTCTGAGGATAGTTTGTCAGACAAGGAGACACAAGAGGAGATGCCTCTTGATGAAACTGAGCATGTTTTGATAGAAGAAGATCAATGGGAACTATTTGAAGAAGCTAAGAAAGAATAAAATGCCAAAGCATAAGCTGAAGCTTTGGAAAAACAATAGGAATTAGATGCCAAGGCACATACTGAAGCTTTGGAAAAACAAAAAGAAATGGATACAAAGGCACAAGGTGATGTAGTACTCCAAGAATAGCAGTTAGAGGTCAAACAAAAAGTTGATGAATTGATCAAGCAACAATAGCATAAGTAGCATGAGTTTAGAGTAAAAGAGGAAAATGATAGATTGGAGATGCTACAAAAGATCCATAAGTTCGAGGAAGAGAAGGCCAAACAAAGAAGAGAAAGGGAGGCCCTTGAGGCTAAGTTTAAAATGATTGAAGAGGCCTATAGGAAAATGGAGGAAGCAAAATGTCTGCAAAAGGAAAAGGATGCTGAAGAGCTTGCTAAGAAACAACAAAAGGAGAAGGAAATGTGGGACAAGCTCAAGGACTTGGAAGGAGAAAGAGATAATATGCTTGAAGAGAAGAGGTTGGAGGAAGAACGATTGAAAAAAGAATGAGAGGATAAAAGGCTACCTGAGTGGAAGGATAGGGAAGAGGCTGAGAAGGTTGCACAAGAGAATGTAGAAAAATGTGCAGGAGGTTGATTCTCAACCTAGAGTTACTTTATTTCAGCCACTATCTTCTACAACTATTGCCTCCTCCTCTACAATAATGGCTACCACTCCTAGTGATCCTACTTGGTTAAATTTGGATCTTGAGAAGAAACAAATAACTCCACCATAGCCTCTTAAGTGGGAAGAAATGATGAAGGAGATAGAAAAGGAGAGACCAAAGAAGAAGGCCAGAGTTCTTCATTCCACAAGGCTCACCAAGGTAGGGAAGATTATTGCAGAATGTGCCATTCCGATGGTGGACAAGGACAAAGGAGATATGTAGGGTGACCGATTATCAATTGGGCACAGTCAATTTGGGGAAGCCTACAAGGAATCGACAAATTTATCTGATTAATGTTGTAGCTTCATCCAAAAAATCTAGGATGATCAAAGACAAACAAAGAAAGGATGAGCTTAAGGCACAATTGGATCAAATACATACTCTCTTAAGAGATGTTTCTACCCCCAGGTCACAACAAGTTGCTATATTGGAAATGCCAGTCTTACTCAACAAAAGAGAAGTTGATGATCTGGTGCAAATGAAGAGTAAGTCTGAGATGATGGATAGATGGATAGATAAGCTTAACCAGGAAGTGGGTGAGGTGTTGGTAAGTAGTTTTGAAATTCATAAGATAGTGCTGGAATTGATAGAGGAAATGAGTCACCACACTAAAGCTTTAGGAAAGAAGGAAGAGGAATATAGGGGGTATGTTCAGAAAATAAAGGATATCAATAAATTGCCAAAGTCAACTCTTCTTGAGAAATCAATCCTCAAGGAAGACAATGCAAATTTCTTGGAAAAAGCCTCAAGCATAATTTGGTTTAGGTCTGATTTTATATATAAGCATAGGAATGAAATTCAAGATGCTAGTAAGGACTTGAATGAGCAGCTTGATGAATTAGAATCTATTGTAGCTATTCTATTCAATGTGGACATATCGGTTAAGGAGGGCATGCCTTTGAATCAATTACAGGAGAAATGGGACAATAGTTTTCAAGAGTTTATGCAAAAAGAGGATGATGGAGAGAATTTATTATTAGATAGACTAATGGATGTGAAGGAAGAGGTGTAAGCTGAAAGGAGAGAGTTTACTAAATTAAAATATATGAAGGAATTTTCCTCTGCAGAGTTGAAGAGAATTAAATTTGAGGACAGCTAGATTGATGGGCCCGATGTGGATATTCTTCAACAAGTCTTCTTTAGTTATGATGAATAGCTTCTTGAGAAAACTATGCAGGAATGAGTTGGAATCAGGATGATCTATTTTGGGCACATGACTTCCCCCCTTTTTCTCTCCTATTTCATAGGGCAATCAATGTTTGAACTAGAGATCAACCAGTCTATGTTTTTGTGGAGGTTTTGGTTCCTTGATTAGTGGATCTCAATTTTGATTGAGAGGGATTTGTGCTTAGAACACCTATATGTACTTTTTAAATCCATAATGTAAAGGTCGACTGATGAAAGTAGAATTAGCCACTTGATGATAGCAGATAGGAGTTTTATAGCTTTAAGTAAAGATACTTTGTTTTAAGTTTAGGTTGAATTTAGATATACTTTTTATACATTGTTATGTTGGAAAATAAATTTATTGGATGAGTTTAATGAACCATAATCGATCTATATGCCAGTGAGTTTGTTGTGCATAAATGTTTCTTATTTGATGTGAATTAATAGGGGAAACCAGATTTCAAAGAGTATTTCATTAAATTGTCTATGGATGGAATTGTTACATGTCTATTGATCTATGTTATTGACAACGAATGAAGAGTTTGTTATTTTAAATCTTAAGGTATTATGATGGTTAAACTAAGCACTGCAAAGGTATGCAATGGTATGGATTGTTCTGTGAATTGCATCATGTTATGGTTTTCTTGATCTATTAAGAAGTATTCATTGTTGAGAATATATATGTCTAGATGTTAGAGAATTTTGTTCATTTTTATCGATCTGTTTCTTGATCTATCTTTTTCTATTTATTTAAACCCTCCCCATTAAACATAGATTGAAGAATCTGTTATTGTTTGTATTCCTTATCACCAACAAAGGCCCCTTGAATATTACAGTTCCATTGGCCAATTGAGTGACATCAAACAGTTGAGAACCAACTACCGGGACCTTGAGAGTTAGGATACTATATGTTTGTTAGTGTAATGAATTATTTATTACACTAGAATAAGTTAACTTAGGTCTTAATTAATCATATTAGTCCCAGGTTGCATTTAATCATTTAATAAAGTTGTTGAGATAAGATTCCCTTCTAGAAGATGAGTTGTCTTTTCTAGAAGTTATCTCCATCTTGTTATCATTCCCTAGGTAGTTGGTTAGGGTTTCTTGTTGTCACATGAAGTGTGATTTGAACACTTGGCAACATCCTTTGAATTTTAGGTTTAGCACTTTCCTATATAATTAGGCATATGTTCTCTTTGTAAAATATCTAATAGATCATAATAGAATCTCTATTTGAATGCCATTATCATACTTTCTTTGTGGTTGAATATTTCTTCCTAGAAAAGGTCCTCCATTGAAGATTGCATTTCACTTCATCAAGGACACCTGTGCATCCATCATTCCAACATGGTATCAGAGCTATTCCAGTGAAGGTTCATCCAAGGATCAAGAAAGTTTGGCTAGTGAGATTCTTTGCAGGCATAAGGGTTTTCTTTGCAAGCTAGATGGTTCCACCCGGGGACCAAACTGATTTCTGGAGTAGATTGAGTTAGATCTGAGCTCGCCATTTTCTTTAGAAGGCCTCAAAACCTATAGATTTCTTGCCCATTCATCCAATTTGGACATATTCACACTGGGATCCATTTGAGGTATCTAGGGTTTTTTGCATTTTATACGATTCATACAGTTTTTGCAGAAAGAAAATTTCCCCTTTCAGTCTTCCATCATGGAATTTTCTTTTTAGATGTTGGCCATTTTCTATTTCACAAAAAAATTGGTATATTCTCTATAGTTTGCAAAAAAAATATTCCGGAGCGACCTGCCTTTTAATCTGTGGTTGGCATCATCTAGGTTTTATTTTTTTCTATTTGCAAACTATATTTCTTCAACATCGACATTAAAATCATTGGGATTTATTTATTTTTCCGTCAGCATTTATTTTTCTGCATATATTCTTGGTTGGTTGGCATATTAAAAATAAAAAAGGGTGCTTTTTGATTTTTTAATTGCAATATTAAAAAATCTAGCTATATCAATTTGTGTTGGCTGCATTTATTTTTCTTGCAGAGCGGTACACAGGTTTGTTGGCCACTTGGCGGGCCCTACCGTCACATTTGTCGGTGTCTCACGCTGACTGCCGATCTCCTGCCGCTGGTTACTAGAGCTTCCCCACTAGCATTCTTCTGGCCCATTCCCGATCGGTCTCCATCCATTGCTCCGGTTGCCACCCCTCTGTTCTATCTGAGCAATGCCACTTGGTTCCACCGCCCATGGGCCACTCTGCCGCTACCATCACTGGCGATGGTTTTTTTTTAAACTGCCGATAGCCCCCTTGGTCATATTAGCGATCGAGGGCCGAGATATTTTTGCTCGAGGTGCTTGATTTTTGCACCTATCTAGCCTGCAGGTCCTAATAGGGGAGATTTTTCAAATCGCCATATCTTTGTGCCATGGTGTTGAAATTTGACAAACAAGCTATCGTCGGAAAGAGAATTTGGTCTACTTTCCAGTGGTGTAATACATTTTGTAGAATTTTTCTATCATAATATTCTACAATCAACTGAAGTCCCAGGATGGCTACATTCTGTTTTCCAGACTTGACATCATAGGATGGCTTTGCTTCAGGGATTGCTGACTTGGCCACTTCTACAGGTTTGGAGGAAATTCTTGAGGGGATATCACTCCTCTATTTAGATCTTACTTTGGATAGTTCCCTTGAGTCTCCACATTTCATTGTCTCAACCTTAATTGGGATCCTGAGACTATCTTGGGGGCACTTGGTTTCTCTTCAGAGATTTCATATATGAGTCTTCCTCCATCTTCATCGGAGTTTCTTCTGCATCTACCATTGATTGGCTTCAGTCTTCTCTCAGTGGCTTTGAGGACACTTCATTATGGGGGGGAAATCAAGTCTCCATCTACTCCTTTGATGGAAGGACCATCACATTGCAGTCTTTGGATCATGTTCTGCATCAGTTTTCACATCATCCTGATTTGTCACCTTCTACAATGATTGGGTATGTACCTGAGTGGTTTGTGGCATCTTCATCTTCATCAGGCAAGGAGACACATGAGCAAGTTTTAGAGACATCATCCACATTCATATACATCCTTCCTTCCTTCAATTCCTATCCGGAATGGGAAGCTACCCTGCATCTCTACATGGTTTTGTTTCTTCCGAAAGGGAGACAAGTTGTTTGTCGACATTGGATCATATTTTGTCTACATACACTTACCTTTTTTGCAGGTGATCACATATTTTGGGGGGGCTATTTAGTCTCTCTATTTCCCTCCTATGGGGGGGCTTTTGATTATACTGTATCCATGTGATGATTGTTGTCCTTGGGGGGATAATGTTGAGTCCTCCAATCATCACCTTTCTCCATTTCATCTCCTTTTTCGGAGAGGGGTTTCCTTCCCACTAGGTTTTCCCCTTTTCTCCATTTGTGGGAGATAGTTTCATTTTCATCTTTTGTACATGGGTACCTAAAATGGCCATCAGTCAGGACCCATCATCATCTTGCATAATCATTGCATTTTTCATTTCCTCCTTAAGTTGCACTTATGGGGGGGTGTTAATGTAATTAATTAATTATTACACTAGCATAAGTTAACTTAGGTCTTAATTAATCATATTAGTCCTAGGTTGCATTTAATCATTTAATAAAGTTGTTGAGATAAGATTCCCTTCTAGAATATGAGTTGTCTTTTCTAGAACTTATCTCCATCTTGTTATCATTCCCTAGGTAGTTGGTTAGGGTTTCTTGTTGTCACATGAAGTGTGATTTGAACACTTGGCAACATACTTTTCATTTTAGGTTTAGCACTTTCCTATATAATCAGGCATATGTTCTCTTTGTAAAATATCTGATAGATCATAATAGAATCTCTATTTGAATTCCATTGTCATACTTTCTTTGTGGTTGAATATTTCTTCCTGGAAAAGGTCCTCCATTGAAGATTGCATTGCAGCTTCATCAAGGACACCTGTGCATCCATCATTCCAACAATGTTGTCTTTCTTTTTCAGGAGAAATAGAGTAGAAATATTCAGTTTTACGTTTTTTGTGTCATTTTCACCATCAACAAGAATGAGTCAAAAGGAATTTGATAGATAAATTTTTAAGATAAAGGAACAACTTGGTATAGTGATGATGATGCTACTAGAAAGTGAGAGAGATCAAAGATATGGATGGAGAATGAACAAGAAAGCTACATGGCTTGTTAAGGAATTGTTTGCAAGAAAGTTGAGGAAAAAGCTAAGACACATGTGTGTTTGGTTGAAGGAAGATGAATTTAGTGTAGCTGAGTTTGAGGAAGAAGAAGTTCACTATTGTGAACCAGAGAAGGGATCATTCCTTGGAGAGGATTATGATAATGTTGAAGCTGAGAGACTTCATGAAAGTTTCATGGATTGTTTGGAAACCTTAGAGCAACATGAAGATCTAACGACAGAGACATCAAATGAGGTTAGAGAGCGTTATGTTTTAAAAACTAAAAATTTGTGTATGCATGCAGGTTTTACAAGTATTGAAGATGATGGACAGTCACTAAAAACTTCCATAAGGATAGAAGAAGAACATAATCAAAATCTTGTTAGTAGAGAGGGAGAGGCAAAATTGCCTTATGAAGGCAATCAAAGTGAAAATCATACACAATGGGAAAATACAATTATTGGAGAAAAATTCAAAAACCAATTGTTGTAGTGAACAAGGACATGTTGGTTTATGAAGATAGCCAAAGGAAGCATCAAGGAGATAAAGAGAAGCATTCAAATACAATGCTAATGAAATTTGATGAGGAAATCAAATTTTTGGAGATGTTGAGAGAACCTGAGAACAAAATTTTATTCCATTCAACACAAGAGGATGATGACAAAAACAAGAAAATTCTAGTATGCAGAGTGGGGGATGACAGGCTTAGAAATGAAGAATTGAGGATGTCTGAGGAATGGCTAGTCAATCTGAAGATTAATGAAGACTGGAAAAATGTCACAAGCAAGAAGCATGAAGAAGAAGAAAGAAGAAAATGTCATCAAAATATTATAAAAGAGGAATCAAAGGTTCAAAGAGATGCATATGGAGGGATAAAAAACTACATTAAAAGGAAGGAAGCAATCATTTTTATGATTGATGGTGATTTTTGGAGATTTAAGGTTTACCATAATAAATTTGTTTTGATGTATAAATACAAGCAAAACTGAGGGTTTGGAAGAAAAAAATCAAAATTTCATAAAAGAACCATGGAGGAGGCAACAAGGTGTCTTAAACGATTTTGAAAAAATGTCTAGTGATGAAGAATGGAAGCTGAATAATGAAATAGCAATGGAGACCATAAAAATTTTAAATTTTGAAGCAAAGCTACAATGGAGCAGTGTCAGAAGCATGGATTAGAAAAATAGTATGTTGGATATTGAGATTGAGAAGTTATGTATACGGATGAAGAAATTGCCTAAGAGGAGGCACACTAAAGTGAAAAAGACAGTTAGCAATAAAGATCAATTGATCACAAGGGAATACATCAGTAGTGCAAGTGGATCATTGCAAAGTAAAGTATGAAAAATAGGAAGATTGAGGACAACAGTAACACATCAAAAATTACAAGAAGGGAAGAGGATAAAGTTAATAAGAAAATTTCTTGAAGATGTTGGACAATGACAAAATCAAAGTGTAAGATCTAGGTGGAAAGAAGCAGATTGAAGACTTATGACCAAGAGGTCATCAAATTTTCTACCTTGAGAGTCCGATGCAAGAGCATAAGACCACATTAATCATTTATGATTAGACTTTAGGAAGTATAAAAAATTATTAAAGGGAAATGCATTTCTTAATTAAATATAGTATTTAATTATGATAAGTTTGTAGGAGTTTCTAGACTCATACGTGTGGGGGGAGTTAGTTGTTCATAACCTTCTCAATGCTATGTAGTGAGATAAATTAGTGTAATGCATTTTTTTTTAGCATATGGTTACATAGTTAGCACAAGAATAGGAGTATTTTGGATTTACTAAGATTTGAGAAAATTTCAATATGATATGAGACTTCCCTATGTAAGGTGATATAAGCTTTGTAATAGGCAAGAATGAAGAGGGATTGGAATGGAATAATATACGTATGATTTTATGATCCCATTTCTCCACTGTTTTGATGATTTGAGATAATTTGTGGGTTTAAGGTTCGTTTGTGCTCTGCATCATTTCTTTAAAGATTTTTGAGTGATTGAAAAAGGGGGTTCTCTCTTTCTTTTGGGGGGAACTTAGTCATTTTGTTGAAAGTTTTTGAGGAGTTTATTATTCTTTTAGTTTGAGTTTTCATACTTGTGATGGGGAGGGGAAAGGAAGAGTGAAGGATTCAAAGAAAGGAACATGGATAATGATGCTTCACCTCTTCTATTATGTAAAAAGCTAAGTTCTCCTTACTCTAGTGCCTATAGTTGATGTAAGTGTGGGATTAGGTGTAAAGCACAAAACACTTCTTAATAAGACATTATATCAAAGAAAAAGCTAAATGAATTAAATCCAAGCAATAATCAATTGAAAGCATCATATTGTTCTCTATCCTCAAAGATTTATTAAACTACTATTGCTCTCAGACCGTGAGGACACTATGATTGTTAAAATGAAAATTCAAAGAATGAGATGGATTCTAATGCAATGATATGGAACTACACATGATAATACTAGATGATAAATGAACTAAACTAGCATGAAATGACATGAAACAGATAATTGCAGCTATAGGAGGCAGCCATGGTATGAAAGCTTGATTGTTGGATGCTTGGATGCTTGAATGCTTTGTGCTTGAATTCTTGCAGAGTAAGAGTGCATAAGTTAGATTATTTGGATCCTTTTCTTGGTTCAATGAGGCTATATTTATAGATTTCCTGGCTGTAGAAACGCACAAGGAAGGCATTGAGAGGCTTGGATTCAATTTGGAGGATTGAATGGTGAGATATGGAGGAGATTGAGAGAATTTTGGTGATTTTCTCTACCCATGAAAACACCAGGCAAAAGAAGAGGAAGGATTGATGGAGGAGGATTGAGAGAAGATTTTGGAATTTGTCTCCAAAACTTGTCGTGAAGTTTCAAAGCATTAATTATGACATATTTTAGACATAGTTTAGACATAGGATATCTAATTCATTTTTGAGAGATGGAATATTCTTTATGCCTTAATTCAAATATTTTTGATTTATTTAAATTAACAAAAAGAGGGATAAATAATTTAATAAAATGAGCTATAGGATAGTTGTTTATTAAATTAGACAGAAGAATAGGGCAATTAATCAATAAAGTTTTTTGGTCTTTATATAATTAATTTAGAATCGATGTGATAGAATAAAATAGGGAAATGATAATTAAATAAAACAAAGTATTTAATTTTCTTTATTTAATTAAGATGAATTTATGGATGTGAACTATATAAATAAATATTTCTATTTATTCAAGGAAATTAGGATAATTAATCAAATAATTCGTATTTAATTAATTGGATGCTCTAGACCAATTTTAGGTGTATACATTTTTCCCCTCTTCGAAGTGATGTGTTTACATGTTCCTTCGAAGAAAATTTTGCTGCTACTACCAGGATTGATGATATAAAAATAATTTTGTATGCCCCAGACATGCCCTAGACATCGATTTTCAAATAATTGATGATAATATGCCCCCTCGAGAGATAAATTAATGATCTGATGATTTTTAAATTTTTTTGAAATTTTATGATTTTTTGATGATTTGATAAAGATACGATGATGAAATAATTTATCTCCCGACAAATGATGAAGAAAAAAAAGCCCTCAGATGAATTCCAATTAATTTCATGGATTAAATTAACCAAAAGATAATAAAACCCACCAAAAATACCTTTCCAAAAATTATATATAGTCTAAAAGGTCATTTTCCAATTCATTTGCACTATTTGAGTTTAAAAAACCTTTGTGATAAAGACATTTCAGCCAGCTAGAGTAGGATGCTTATCCCCTACCACACTCACCATTTCAAACGTGTTCGACATCATCGACGGCCGGCCACATATGGAACTTTGGTATGTACCCCTTAACCTCCTCGTAATTCACACATTTTTGTTTTTTATGCATTTTATGTGTTTTGCCATTTTTTGTTTGTTTTAGCGCTTTCAAGCTGCACTGTAGCGCTTACACCCTGGTGTAGCACTTCCAGTAGGTAGATTAGCGCTTTGAGTTTTAGCGCTTGCGTTAAAAAATCTAGCACTTCCATCGGTTAATGTAGCGCTTTCGTTGATATAGCGCTTAGGATTTGAATTTTAGCGCTCTGATGCTGGATTGTAGCGCTTTGAGAGTTTTAGCGCTTTGATTTGGTTGATTAGCGCTTTCATGGTCTGTTCTAGCGCTTCTGGTAAAGCGGCACTTTGACGGGTTGTTGTAGCGCTTTGATGTGGTAAAGTAGCACTTAGGGTGAACTAGCGCTTCAGATGCCTGTTATAGCGCATCAGAGTGCTGAAGTAGCACTTTCGAGATTCAGTGCTTTGGGTGCCTGTTTTAGCGCTTTTAACTGATAAAGTAGCGCTTTGGGTGCCTGTTTTAGTGCTTTTATGTCAGGTTTGAAGATTTTGTCTTAGTGAACCCTGATTTTGTCACTTTTGATCATGTCCATTCTTCGGATTGGTATGATTGATAATCCAAATTCTTGATATTGGAGTTGTGATGATTTTTAATAAGACTAACTTCTCATGATAGGCGAGAAGAAATCCTATTGATGATGATCCTCATGATAGGCGAGGAGATGATTCAATATCTGATAAATCTAATGATAGGCGAGATTAGATAATGTTTGATGAACCTCATGATAGGTGAGGTTTGTTGATGTTTGCCCATGAATTTTGATCAAAAATTCATACCAGATTATTGGAATAGACTTGATAGTAGAATGACATTTGATTTCTTGATATGGTTTCCTAATTGTGGTTTTTCATTGTGATGATAGGAGCATCTAGGTACTCTCCAGATGCGAGAGAGGTTTCCATGGACTACAAACTTGATACCTCATCTGACACAAGATGAGCTTTAGGTGATAGGCCGATGCGGCTTAACCAGTTTGCTCGATATGCCCCAAATTAGGATCAATCGGGGTCTATTGACTACTTTGGCTGAGAGGTGGCATAGTGACCACAACACCTTTCACCTACCCACTGGTGATATGATGGTCACACCTGAGGATGTGTGGTGTATTCTGCACATTCCGTTCATGGGAGAGATCGCAGTATATGATTCCCATGGGACCGGCAGTAGAGATGCTCTTCGCAGAGTATTTCAGGATCAGGACATTGTGGGTCTGAGCATCCAATGGTGGAGGATTTCTGATTCCTACGCGACACTACCAGCAGTGCTTGTTGGTTTCATTGGAGGTTTCCTTTGCCCTGATCGCAGGTCAAAGGGATTTCTCGTTGGTTGGGGCAGGACATTGGAGAGCATGATGGTACACGGTACCAGATATGCATGGGGGATGTGCATGCTAGCACATTTATATCATGATCTTCATTCGATTGTGTACTTAGGGGCACACAACTTATCAGCAAGGATGACCCTTTTACAGGTGTGGGCATGGAAGCATTTTTCTATTGCTCAGCCATTTCTAGTTGCAGATAGACCAACCAGCAGACCCTATGTGTTTAGATACAAAGGTCAACTCACACAGGCCCAGATGGGCAAGTTAGAGCATTGGAGGCAGGTTTTTGATGACACCGAGATGGTTACCTGGTGTTCGTACCTTGACTATGAGCAGTGGGATGAGGATAAGGCAGTGTTGGGATTTCTCTGTGATTCCATGTATCTCATCGACCGGACACCCTTCATTTTAGAGAGATTCTTGTTGAGCCACGTATACAGACAGTATAACATTTTGTAGTGTATGCCACAGGGGGTAGCCCATTATGCTAGTTGATAGATGGATATTCCTGATTGGGGGCCCTGTATATCATATGATGCTGTAGTAGAGGGATATAGGGCATTGCAGCCATCACCCTAGGATATGCGCAAAGATATTGTAGAGGCACCAATCATGGAGGAGTATGCTGCATTCTTGGCCTTGGTTCCATATCCTCATATCACTATCCCAGATGAGCTAGCAGCACTACCAGTAGAGGAGGATGTGGTAGAGGGGTTTGTAGAGAGCGAGGGTGATTCTCCAACAAGTAGTAGCACAGAGAGTGGTAGTGATGATAGTGATGGCGGTAGTGGAGGAGATAGAGGGGTAGGGCCAGCTACCAGTGGTCCATCATCCAGTAGGCCTCGTAAGAGGCGAGCAATGACAGTGCCACCTGTGGACCAGCAGAGACAAATTGCAGGCCTATAGACATAGGTTCAAACACTACAGGGGCAGTTGGTATAGGCTTGGGGTTTGCTCGTTCAGACCCAAACTTAGATGTAGGCCCAGGCTCACGCTCATGCTCAGGATTTAGCGTAGGTGTAGGGACAGTTGGCCGTCGTATAGACATAGGTTGTTACATTGAAAACTGAGTGAGATAGTGCTTGGCAAATTGCTAAGAGGGTACAGGAGATAGCAAAGACCCTACAGAGAGTGGCCGATGGTACCTCAGTGGGGGATTACATGAGAGAGGTAGATATCATGATGCAGTGCCTACCGAGTGTAGAGTCAGTTATGCCCCATCGAGATCTGGGCGGACACATACGTGAACAGTGAGTGAGGGGGTAACACAGCCTCCACGCAGAGATCCCAAAGATCCTAGTTCTTTTGGGGGTGGTGGTGGTACAAGTCGTGTTCGGCCCGCACACTCTAGCAGTAGTAGATTGTAGATGCTATTGTGATCCTCCATGATGTATATTACGATGTGCCTCATTTCTGATGATGTATCTTCAGACTGCATTGTATACTTGACACTGATGATATATATACGAGATGCACTTGATGTGATATGATTATGATTTATGATTTCTATGTGATGGATGCATTTATTATGTGATTTATGAAATATGTGATGATCTATATGAATGATTTTATTTTGATATGTGATGATGTAATGATGAATGTTTTTATTTTGTGTAATGATTTTATGATAAATGTATATGTGGAACATATGATACGTGGATGTATGATGTGATGTAAATGTATGGATGGATGTTCTTATGCTTTTTATTTTTAAATGTGATGACGATAAATGATGATCTTATGATGAATGATAATGGATGGATGTAATGAGAATAATGACGTGATTTTATTTATTAAATGTATGGATGGTAAATGATGTATGCATATGATGCTGGATAGATGATAATGCAATGAATGTTTTTATGGTAAAAATGAACATGATGTACTTGTGGTACAATTTAATTTATAATTGATTTGATGTATGATAAAATGTATGAATGACGAAATGATGATACTAAATAATGCGATGATGACTCCTACATGTTTTTGATGATTTTTGGAAATATGTCAAGTATACTCGGTCTTATTTGTAGATTAGATAATCATTTATTAGAATCCTTTATGCAACAAATACTCTACAGATAATGAATATGATGGATGCAATATTAATATGCAATGAAATGCAAAACAATTGTCATTTTAATAGTACTTTGTGCCTTTCTGTCATCATAGAGCTTTATTGGATGTTGCAAGTGAATACAAGCGTCAATGGTATGCGTTAGACCAATGACGACCTAAGTATTTCTTTCATGATTTTTGATATTGCAAGCGAACACAAGCAACTAGGTATGATTTAACCGAGATGACCTGAGCATTCATTGCGTAAACAAGCAGTGGTTAATCATTTTAATGTGTGAATTGTGAATGGCATTGGTGATACATTTGCATAGCACATCCCCCAACAATTCATACATTTATATGATTAATCTTAGAGACAAAAAATAATAAAAACATCATTCTTCTTCCTTTTTTCTCTAGTTCAATACATCATTGAGTTACTCCAAAGAAATGATAATCAAAAATACAATTTATCCATTGTTGACTTAGAGTGTTTCATTCATTATTCCGATTTAGATCATCCATCCTAATTTTGACATGTTTTTGGATTTTCGAGATTTTGACCAAAGACCTAACCTACTAACCTATCCTAGGGGTCTTGGGGGCTAATCAAAGACTATCCTTGCCTACGTTACACACACAGAGACCACGTAGTTCGACTGACATAAACCTATGTTTTTGGATTTTTCTTTTTCAGACTTAACTTTTTGACATGTTTTTGGATTTTCGATATGATATGGATGGTTGATACCTCTGATGATGATTGATGTTATAATTTGATTTTTGTTTTGGTATTTTGCTATACGGTTGTTGCCCTTTGGTGAACTGATGTTCTTGTTGCCCTTAGTGATATCCAGATGTTTCCCCTAAGCTTTTGAGTGATACTTGACTATCTAAAAACAATTTTGATATGGATGCAAAGATGGCAAGACTACTGACATGATATGGAATGGTACTGACTGCCAGACTAATGATCCTGATATATATCCAAATAATGGGAAAGTTTGTCTTAGAATCACATACGATGCCTATTTTTAGGTTTTCACCATATGTTTTGATTACACTCTTCGTGTTTTTGTATTTTTCTCATTTTTATTTTTATTTTTATTTTTTTGTGTTGCCAAGATGCCTATTTGCCAGGTTTTCATCAAGGAAACCATTTTTCAGAAGTTTGACCCGTGCACTAGGAGATTCAAGCAGAGAATTTTCTAAGATGGATATTGTTGATAGGTTCATCAAACAAATCCCCTTCTGACATTGATAGCTGATATGCACCTGATCCATACACTGATATGATGACAAAGGGACCAAGCTAGTTAGGCTCAAATTTTCCTTTCTTCTCCCTGTCCTGTTGATTCCTAGGGTTTTCTTTTAGTACCAAGTCACCAACTTGAAAGACCCTCAATTTTACCCTGTGGTTGTAACTTCTTAACATCCGCTGTTGATAAGTCGTTAGATGATTGACAACTTGTTGATGATGTTCATCCAACAACTCTAGTTCCTACAGTCTAGACACCCTATAGTCTTCATTTGAAATGATACCTCTGAGTGATACTCAAAGGGATGGAATCTCAACTTCAATGGGAAATATGGCTTCTAATCCATATACCAAGGCATATGGTGTAGCTCTCATTGGTGTTCTGATACTTGTTTTGTAGGCCCACAGTGCAGGATTGAGTTGAACATGCCAATCACGTCCAACATCGTTAACCATCATTTTGAGATCTTTGAGTATTGTCTTGTTTGAGGCCTCTGCCTGGCCATTCCCTTGAGGATAGTACAGTGTTGAAAACCGATGTTGGATATGAAACTTATCACATAGTTCTTGGACATCTTGATTCTTGAAAGGTCCTCCATTATCAGTGATAATGGATTGAGGTATTCCATACTGACATATTATGTAGTTCAAGATGAAAGAGGAGATCTGCTTCCCAGTGATGGTTGTAAGAGGTACTACTTTAATCCATTTTGTGAAATATTATGTAGCTGTTATAATGAACTTGTGTCCATTAGATGAAGATGGATTTATTTTTCCTACTAGATCTAGGCCCCATTGAAAAAAAGGCCATGTCAATGTGAAGGGATGCAATTCTTGTGCTGGTGCATGAATCAGATTGCTGTGGATCTAACACTTTTGACATTTCTTAACAAACTGATAGGATTCTTTCTCCATGCATGGTCAATAATATCCCAAGCGGAGGAGTTTTTTAGCTAGAGTTATCCCACTCGAGTGAGTGCCACAAATACCCTTGTGAAACTCTCGTAGGGCCGTTTCAGATTCGTTGTGTTCTAGACATCAGAGTAAAGTACCATCAAGACCTCGACGATAAAGTATGTCGACGATTAAAGTATGTCGTGCGGATTGGCGGATGAAGTTTCATTTTTGATTCTTGGATAGATCAAGAGGAAGGACATCATTTTTCAAGTAAGCATAGGTTGTTTCATAGATGGAGGTTTCAGTGGTTTCTGTATGGTAGATGGTAGTGGATTCCAGATTATTATGGGAAGGACATGACACTTGTTCTACCATAAACTCATAACAAACATGTTTCTTAGGCAATTGTAGTAATGAAGCAATTGTAGCCATAGTGTCCACAACTTTGTTTTCCGCCCTTGGAATTTGATCAAATTTGATACTGACAAAGGATTGTTTCAGATTATCTATCTGTTGCTTGTAGGGCATTAAATTTTCATCTTTTGTTTGATACTCATCATTTACCTGATAAATGACTAGTTGAGAATCCCTATATACTTGTAAGTCTATGATCTTCCACTGAATTGCTATGTTGACCCCAATGATTAATGCTTCATATTCTGCCACATTATTTGTACACTGAAACATTAATCTATATGATTTTGGAATGGTGTGTCCTTGTGGAGAGATGAAGAAAATTCATGCTCCTGATCCGCACTATGTATATGATCCATCAAAATATAAAACCCATTGTTGGGGCATCACTATCAAAATGTCTGCATCTCAAAAATCCATTGTTATTGGTCGATCATCTAGTAAAGGAGCCTCTGCTAATTGTTTAGTGATTTCCCGTCCCTTGATTTCCTTTCTCTCTACATACTGAATGTCAAATTCACTTAATAGCATGACCCACTTTTCCAGTCTACCTGTTAAGGCAGCCTTACTAAGCAGATACTTTAAAGGATTGATCTTTGCTATTAGCTTGATTGTATGGGTTAGCATGTAGTGCCTTAGTTGTTGAGTAGAAAATACCACCATCAAGCAAGATTTCTCTATGAAAGTGTAATTGATTTCATATCCATTTAAAGTCTGGCTGATATAGTAGATAGCATGTTCTTTTCCTTCATAATCTTCTTGCGCTAATAGTTCCCCCAAAGAGATATTTGTTGTGGCAATGTAAAATATGAGAGGCCTTCCTTCTGTTGGTGGCATGAGAATGGGTGTTGACATTAGATACTGCTTGATTTGATTGAATGTCATTTCACACCCTTTCTCCCACTTGAAAACAATGTTTTTATGTAATAGATGATTAAAAGGATGTTTTTTGTCCGCCAACTGGGAGATGAATCTTCTAATCAATTGGAGCCTTCCTTGTAGTGACTTGAGTTGACTTATATTCTTAGGAGGTGGCATATCCATAACTACTTTGACTTATGCTGGATCCACCTCAATGCCTTTTTCTGAGACAATGTAGCCTAATAGTTTTTCTGAGGTGACCCCGAAGACACACTTCTTGGGATTTAACCTGACATTGAATTTCTCCATCAGCATGAATATTTTGTCTAGGATATGCAGATGTCCTTCCCTAGTAGTAGATTTTTCCAATATGTCATCTACGTAATCCTCTATGAAGGTGTGCATCATATCATGGAATATTGTCATCATTGCTCTTTGATAAGTGGCGCCTGCATTCTTTAGACCAAATGGCATGACGTTCCAGCAGAATGTTCCCCATGGACATGTGAAAGCTGTCTTTTCCTAATCTTCGGGAGCTATTTTTATTTGATTGTATCCTGAGAAACCGTCCATGATTGATAACATGGCATGCCCAGCCGTCAAGTCCACAATGATGTCGATATTTGGTAGTGGAAAATCATCCTTTGGGCATGCTTTATTTAGGTCCCCAAAATTTGTACATATTCTGATGCTATTGTCCAGTTTTGAAATAGGTACAAGGTTTGATATCCATTCGACATAGTCTATAGACCGTATGAATCCAACATCTAACAATTTCTTTAGCTCTGTCTTTACCATCAATGCGATATGGGGATGCATTTTTCTTAATTTTCACTTGGCAGGCTTGATTCTTGCGGGCAAAGACAAGTGATGCATGAGCAGATTTGAGTCTAAGCCTAGAATATCAAAATATGACCAAGTGAATTTGATTCTTCTTTCTTTAAAGAATTTGATGAATTCCGGTCTTTCTTGTTTTGTCATAGATTTCACCAGATGTAGGATTTTTGCCTTATCTTCAGTGTCGATATTCACAAATTGTGTTGGTTCCACCAAGACTGATTATCACTCAAGGTAATGTTCCGGAAGAGTGTCAAATCTTCCATCCTTCAGTGCCTCAAATAGGTTTTCACCATTAGATGCGTTCTTTATTTTTACTTTTTCCAAATCTAATGCTGCCATAGAATGGTTTTCACCATTAGATCTATTTTCCCTGTTGTAATGTTTGCAACTAGAAGATTTGACACCCTCCTGCTGAGTTGTGTTGTTATGATTTTTACAGACAAAAGTTGTGTCAGGCTTAGTAGGACATAGGAAGTGTACGATGGCATCATCATTTGTAAATATTGGTATATTCAAAGGTTCGATAGGTTCCCAATCAATGAGTTCAAGATAGATTAATGGCATGAGTGTATAAAATTCATTCAAGGTGATGGATGTAAGGGTTTGGATGGCCATTTCGTCATAGTCGTTTATTGGAATATCGAGGTCCATGATGGTACTTTCTTCAAGATCATCTAGTCCACTCGAAGTCTTCTCATCCCCACTTGAATCATTGATATCAAGTGACCCTACCACGAGTGGTCTAGACCCAGAACCTTGTCCCTCCTCATGCGTAGGTGCATATTATTTTATTACATCGACTTGAATATCAATAAAAGATAGATCGGATTACAATGCCCACTCATATTCATTTGAGTCTGTTTCAAAACTATCTCTAAATTGAAGGATATTTTCTATAGCCATCCTTGTTAGCTCCTACTTCTCTTCTTTAGAGTATCCTAGTCTTGGCTTCTCTTTTGTGTGGAGAGTGAGGGATTGAATAGGCTCTTTGATTCCATCCTTTCTTAATCCAATTGGTCCTTGTCCTATACCCCATTTTTTCTAAAATAGCTTTTCCTTTTCCATATTTATCAGCATTGATGTTGACATTTTTGATACTAATATCTAATGTAGAGGGTTCCTCATCTTTGTATAGCCAACCCAGGATTGCTTTGTTGTTTGCTTCATCCTCTATTGTACCTTTTTTGACAAACCTTTCATCAAGAGCAGTGACTGGTAATGATGTTTGAGATTTGATCATAGATAGTTTACCATATGTCCTAGGAGATGTCATTAATTGTGATAGGTTAAGCGATTGCTCCATAGAATATGTTCCCATTCCTTTTTCCGTCAGTTGAAATTGCTCTTGGAACTTGTGTGATAAAGAAGTTTGTTGATCCGGATTATCTGTTGATTGAATTTCAACAAGACTTGTCTCTTTTTCTTTACCCTTCTTCTCTACCCACTTAGTAGTGATACTTGGACATTGTTCTTCTTTGGATGGTTGTGAACATGATGCTTCCTTGTTGTGTGGTACAAAGGTATCTTGAGAGATCCTAAGGGTTTCACAATGTTGAGGATGATTGTAATAAGCAGATATAGTCACCTCTCGTCCATTTATTGGGAACTTCAAACATTGATGATATGTCGAAGGTACAACCCGCATTTCATGGATCCATGGTCGTCCTAAGAGAATGTTGTATGTTAACTCTTTCTCCAACACTTGACATGCTATATGTTTCATCATGGGCCCCACTTGAATGGGTAACACAATCAAGCCTTTAGACGATCTTTCTTCCTCATCATATGCTTTGATAGTCATTTTTTGACGAGAATCAATAGCATTATCTGAATATCCTAGTGCACAAATTAACTTGAGAGTGCAAATGTTCAGACCAGCTCCCCCATCTATTAAGACTCTCTTGATGTGGTGATTGTGGATTAAGACTTCAATATGGAGTGCACTATTATGGGGATGGTTTAGCGAGATATCATCCTGTTCAGAGAATGATAGACAATGTGGGGTAGTCAAATGTCCCACCATAGCTTGAAATTGACAAACATCTAGATTCTTTGGTACTGTAGTGGCAACTAAAGCTTGTTCGAGAACCTCCTTATGTGATGGTGATATTCTAAGGAGCTCTAGTATCGATATCTGAGCAGAAATATTTTGTAGTTGATCGACAATGTTACAGTGAGATGGAGGTGGAACTGCATGTGTAGACCCAACTCCTCTTAACATGACCTTGGCTTGCCCCCTAGTCATTACATTTACTAGTTGATGCTCTTGACGGTCTCTTATTTTTAAGACATTGAATTGATTATTAGAGTTTGATATGTTCGGGAGAAATTCCAATGGAGTAGTGTTGTTGCTTTTTGATTCGTCAATGTTGTGACCAATGGTATGATCACTCTCTACTTCAGACAAACAAAGGATTGTTTTTTCATAGACATGATTGATGTTCTTACCTTTGTAGTTTGAGGATGATGATGCTCCTTTGTCATAGTTAGGAAAAGGATCTTTGAAGGCCGAGTGATCGTTATTGTTTTGAGGTGTTTCCACATATGTTTTGTTGTTGTCAATCAAGTCTTGTATTGCATGTTTCAACTCCATACAATCGTTAGTTTTATGACCTTTGTTATTATGGAAGTTGCAGTAATCTGCGTCTTTCCACCATG
This sequence comes from Sequoiadendron giganteum, assembly GCA_007115665.2. Lineage (NCBI taxonomy): Eukaryota > Viridiplantae > Streptophyta > Pinopsida > Cupressales > Cupressaceae > Sequoiadendron > Sequoiadendron giganteum. The sequence goes on along the minus strand of CM021109.1, from coordinate 435,086,223 downwards.
GTGGTTTGACCTTTGGATCCCAGAATCGGGCTTCTTGTGCAGTGATGAGGCCACTGGTGACCAATTCTTTCATTGTTGATTCTATTGTTTGACCTAAAGGCGTGAACCTTCACTGATTTGAGGGTTTATGATATGACTGTGTTTTCACGATCTCATCACTTTGCACAACATTTGACTTGACAGTTTGGTCATTGCTTTGATTCCTTGATGTAGATGTTGTTAAGTTAAAAACCGGTTTGACATTTTGGGAATCATTTGTTGTTCCAGTAGTAGTTGTGTTTCGATTCTTTTGCCAAAATTTTGGCTTGTCGTTGTTTGAGTATTGATTGGAGGAGTTACTTGTGTTATTTTTTTTATCATTGAAATGTTTGATAACTCCTCGTTTGACTAATGCTTCCTCAATTTTAAGACCGTTTTCTATGGCTTTCTCAAACGTGGGAGTACATTGTAATTCCAGTCTATAACTCATTTCCTCAGTTAAGTTTTCAATGAGCAACTCCATATTTTCTTCCTCAGGAATGGATCTAGGATATCTAGCAAACAGTCATTGCCATCTCTGCAAAAAGGATAAGAACATTTCCCCTTTGTTTTTTTTTAGGTTGTAAAGATCCTTTATTGTAACATCATGTTGGATGTTAAATGAGTATTGGGAGATGAACTTGTTGAAAATTTCTTCGAAAGTCCTGATCCCTGGTTGTAGTTTTGAGAACCACTCCATACATGTACCCCCAAAACTTCTCGAAAATAACCTCATTAAGTAAGTTTCCTCTTGGGAAAACTCAAGGCTCATTGTTTTGAATTCTTGAATATGATCTATTGGATCTGTTCTTCCATTGTACTTGTCGTACTTTGGGAATTCGTAGTGTCTTGGAAAAGGTATTAGGCCAACTATTGCGTGGAAAGGATAAGGACAAATGTCCTATATCGCATATCTCTTAGTACTTCCTTTCATCATATCTTGTATCTATTGTAATAGTTGCATTTGGGATGTCAACGTAGTAACTAGATCTATTATTTGTGTGGGTTGCAGTATTTTAGTCTCACTTGTTCTAGGTGCTTCTTTCAGATGATTCACATCGAAGTCCTTGGGAAGTTTGGCACCTGATTCAGCCAACATCAAAAGATACTTCTCCATATCTTGTTCTAAAATCTTTTCCATAAATATATGGAACTTGGGATCTTGTTGAGCTGCTTGAATATCCTCAGGAGTTATTTCATTCTTATTGTTTTGGTTTAGATTGTTCCAAGGATTTTCCTCTACCATTGCTTGGGATTTTAAAATTTCTTGCTCTAAGAGTCTCTGTTTTTGGGACCTAGTGAAGATTGGCATACAAATTTTTATCCTTTCTTCTAAAATGTTGATCTTATATGCTGGGAAAATGTCAATTGAACTTTTAACAAAAGTCGAATAAGATGATTGATCTTATTGATGAGACTATGTTAAAAATTTGATTACTATACTTGGTTTCATGATAAAAGATGATAATATCCTGATGATGAAACTTTAGTGTAGTAACCGATTGTGTATTTTGATTTTGACACTTGTGATTTGCAAGATCTTGTTTTAGTTGATAAGATTGAAAGTTTGTATAAACCTATCTATTTTCAGTCTCTAGACAGTGATTCTGATAAAAAGAAATTTGATTCTGATGAAAAATGTGGGTAAAATGACAGACTGATTGACTGGTAAAAATTTTGAACTCTCTGTTTTAAAAGCGCTAAAATAGAGGACATAGGTGCTATTTCACAGAAGCGTTAGAACAGAGTCTCGAAGTGCTGAAACAAGCGACAAAAATGCTATGTTGACAGAAGCGCTAAAAAAGTGCTCAAAAGCACTGTAGAAAGTGATGGAAGCGCTACTTTACAGAAGCGCTAAAACAGTGCATGAAAGCACTATAGAATTTGATGGAAGCACTATCTTGACAGAAGCACTAAAATAGTGCATGAAAGTGTTGTAGAATTTTATGGAAGCGCTGTTTTAATGAAAGCACTAAAATATAGACTATAAGTGTTGAAACAATGCCTGAAAACGCTATTTCACGGAAGCACTAAAACAGTGACTCGAAGCGCTGAAACAGGATTCCAGAGCGCTAAAAACAGGACTTTAATAAGACTTTTTATTGTAAAATTTGATCTGGCCTTGTGGCATATTGTATTATGGATTGTGGTAGATAAGAAGGATGTATGCGCTAACTACGGTTGTGATACTGAGTGAGAGCTCTTCTTTGGAAGAAGGCTCGTGAATAGAGTGGTTCTACTGCATAATCTAAAGTGTAACCCCTAGCAAAATCATGATATTTATGGATGAATGTTCTATGTTGTAACAAGAGTTTTCAATTTTAAAATAGAAAATGTTGTCTTCTTAATTTATTTTGATAGCTGAGAGGTTCCTTGGTTTTTGTGATTTTGATTTTTCTCTTGGCAAATGTGGTGGACTTCCACTTTCGCAGCATGGATTTTCTGATTTAACTTGACTTTGTTTGTTTTGAGGATGATCTTGAATCTAATTTTAATGAATTTGTGAAAACATAGCAAGCAATTTTGACTAATTGTTTTAATTGAATAGATCATGTATGTTCAAGAATCACGAATGATTCTTATTGATTTTGATGGGTTGCTTTGACAATTGTACACAAATCAAACAGACTCACACTTAAGGACAAGTAGGTCATCATTATACTCACAACCCACATCTTGAATTGCGTTGATGCACATAGCCTTGTCACCCCCTAGAGGGCGCCTTTGTTTTTGTCGTTTCCAGGCGCGTACTCAGAGTTGGATTTCTCGTCCCCTGATCAAACGGTCCATGGCAATTATATGGTGAGTGTCTTGGGGGCAGATTCTTCCCTCCCCTTGCACTGCGAGTATGACAATGTATGGATACTGACTTGGTGAGATACTACTCTATGGTTCGTAGATAGGGCTTCTGTGTAGTGCGGCAATTGATAAACTCCCTCAGGAGACCTCCCAATCTTTAGAACAAAGATTTTGGGGATGGTTATCTTGCTCACTACTATCAAGTTGGACTTTCATCAACTTGCATTTTTATTATAGTGGGTTGGAATCCTTGGCTTTAGGTGTTCCCACTTAGGTCGTTCCCGTAGGGTGAGTACTTTTTCCCACTATGACAGGCCTTCTAAAGGATTTAATAAAGCATAAATAGCATGAATTAAAAGTGAATCTAGCACTTTGGTAACCCAGTTAAGGGAAGAGCATAAGCCTAATCACCACAAGCACATCATATAAGTTGTTATGTTTTAAGCCCAAAAAGAAATTTTCTAATCTATGTGAAGGTGTTGCTTCACAAAAATCATGTTGTTCTTTTTAACTTGTACTAAAAAAAATGCAATGACTATCCTAGGATTGATAAATTTCAGAAAACCTGAAGTGACTATCCTAGGATTGATAAATTTTAGTCCAACTGTGAAAAAAATAAAATCTGGCCGCAGTCGCGTCAGATCCAGACTGATTTTACAAAAGTGTTGGAATATTGCACCAAAGGGCTAAAATAGTTACCTGATGCGCTAAAACATGAAAGCGCTGAAACAGGACACCGAAGCACTGAAGTTTGTCATGGAAGTGCTAAATCACGGATGCGCTGAAGTTTGTAATGGAAGCGCTAAATCACGGATGCGCTGAAACAGTTGACGAAAGCGCTAAAGTTGAAAGTGCTGAAATTTTTTACGGAAGCGCTATAGTAACATGGAAGTGCCGAAATAGAGCACAGAAGCGTTGTAGTTTGCCACGAAAGTGATATAGTTTTTGACGAAAGCGCTAAAAGAAAACACGTTGAGAACTTGCGTGACACTTTCCAGAAAAATTGTAAAATTGGGGTTAATGCCCCATGGTGGGCACCAAATTGTAAGTGTGGGATTAGGTGTAAATCACAAAACACACTTCTTAATAAGACATTATATCAAAGACAAATCAAATTGAACTAATTCAAATCAATAATCAATTGAAAATGTCATATTGTTCTCTATCCTCAAAGATTTATTAAATCAAAATGGCTCTCAGATCGTGAGTGCACTATGATTGTTAAAATGACAATTCAAAGAACGAGATGGATTCTAATGCAATGATATATAACTAAATATGATAATACTAGATGAAAAATGAACTAAACTAGCATGAAATTACATGAAACAGATAATTGCAGCTATAGGAGGCAGCCATGGTATGAAAGTTTGATTGTTGGATGCTTGGATGTTTGATGCTTTGTGCTTGAATTCCTGTAGAGTAAGAGTGCATAAGTTAGATTATCTGGATCCTTTTCTTGGTTCAATGAGGTTGTATTTATAGATTTATTGGCTGTAGAAATGCTTAGGGAAGGCATTGAGAAGTTTGGATTCAATCTGGAGGATTGAATGGTGAGATATGGAGGAGATTGAGAGAATTTTGGTGATTGTCTCTACCCATGAAAACACCAAGCAAGAGAAGAGGAAGGATTGATGGAGGAGGATTGAGAGAATATTTTGGAATTTGTCTCCAAAACTTCTCGTGAAGTTTCAAAGCATTAATTATGACATAGTTTAGACATAGGATATCTAATTCATTTTTGAGAGAATATAGATGGAATATTCTTTATGCCTTAATTCAAATATTTTTGATTTATTTAAATTAGCAAAATGAGGGATAAATAATTTAATAAAATTAACTATAGGATAGTTGTTTATTAAATTAGACAAAAGAATAGGGCAATTAATCAATAAAGTGTTTTGATCTTTATTTAATTAATTTAGAATCGATGTGATAGAATAAAATAGGGAAATGATAATTAAATAAAACAAAGTATTTAATTTTGTTTATTTAATTAAGATGAATTTATAGATGTGAGCTATATAAATAAATATTTCTATTTATTCAAAAGCAGAGGAAATTAGGATAATTAATCAAATAATTCATATTTAATTAATCGGATGATCCAGACCAATTTTAGGTGTATACAGTTGATGTTAAAAGTGATATCATGGTTTCTTGGTTGTGAGTGTTTCCTTGAAAATGAGTGTGTTTAAATGTTTTCAACCAATTATTGTTATTATTTTTTTGTTTTATTAAATTGTGGAATAGAAGTATTTGATATAATATTTAGATTCCTATGTTTAGTAGTGATAACAAGACCTAGTTTTGGTTTTCCACTTATGTGTGTGGAATCCATATGGTTCTCTCTACTGGGGGATGGCTAGGGTCTTATAATGGCCTCATGATGCCATAATGGTAGGGTGGAGAGTTTTACTTCTCCTTTTGGTTTGCATCTCTCATGGGCATTGAAAAGATATTTGGCAGAGTATTTTTGTTACCTCCATTTTGAGGTCTATGCTTGCATAATGAAAGGAATTTAAATTGTATTAGATTCAAATATTTTATGAAAGAGTATTTGCATTGTGCCCTTACTTTAAGAAGAGGAAAATGTACTTGTGTTAAGGAAAAATAATTCATTGTAAATGATATTTCTGGTTGTACGAATAGCTTAAACTATTGATTTTGTTATTTAGCAAAATATGATTGTTCAAAGGATACAAAACAAAAGAAAGAATTTTATATTTGTATAAGTACATTTTGTTCCAATTGTAAATTTTATTGAGTTATTTAATGTAACTTTTACTAAGAAGAAATATTATAATATTGGATGTATTTTATTATACATAAACCATTTATCAAAAAGTGAAATAATTACATTTAACCCATTTTTTGTTTTAGCTTCAAATATATAAATAAAAAAATTGATACCTGTAGAAATAACAATAACGCCTGCTCAGTAAAAAGGGATACTATAAAGAGAATCCATAGTTCTGTAGTAGATTTATAACTGAGCAAATGAAATAAAATAAAGATTTGCCAAAAAGAAATAAGAGAAAGGGTTTTAATGCTTGTAGGTGATTGCTTTAATTGAAGGCCTGCAACAAGCAACCAAACGAATGTAAGATTAAACATTAACTTGTTGCATTTTGTCATGCAGTGAGAGGTTTCAGATCTTTTACGAAATAAAATAATGAATATACACATTCAAGTATTTATGGATTTATCTCGTTTTAGCCTGTGCCATTAAATTCAAAGGGGTATTTTGTCCAAAATCTCAGGAAGAATACTAAATCAAATACAAATCTACTATTTCACCAGCAACTAAAACAAAACCAGATATCATTGCCATGGAAATCTATAGACTGCAACATAAACTCATATTCGTGAAACTCATATTTGTAGTTATTTAAGTGGAGGTTTAAGTCTATTTAAATATGATAAGAGTGTTTTAAAACTGGAAATTTTACCTTTCAATTTTATTTTAACTGTGTAGTTACTTAAGTGGAGGTTTAAGTCTATTTAAATATGATAAGAGTGTTTTAAAACTATCAATTGCACCTTAATGTGCAATGGGTACGCCAAAGAAGTATGGAAGGTCAATTACGATAATTTTTGGTCTATTTTTGCATAGATTTGTGTAGTACATGAGGTCAATTGATAGACCATTTAGCAAATGATGTTGTTTGTGCAACAAAGATCTCAATGGAAAAGTGATAGCTTTAGATTTTTTGAAAGCTTTTAAATTAGAAAGATAAATTTTCTCATACATTATTGAACAAGCAAACCCTAGCCCTTTCAAACGATTTAGCATTGTTATGTTACAACCATTTGTTCTTTTCAATCATAGTCTCTTGAACAAAATCTCTAAAAAGTTATATGGAGAATAAATAAAAAAGTCTCAATACCCCTTTATATATAGGAACAATAGAACTAATCAATAAAACTAAAAGGAATAGAACTTTCAGAATTTCCATTGTGCATGATTTTCTGAGTTGGCATGGGTCATCAACCAATTTTCTCCATGTTTAGGGTCGTAGAAAAATCAAAGTGCATCTGTCTAGCAATCACCACCTGTTTGAAGAATCACAAGTCAATCAGTTGTAATGCCAATTTTATTAATTGATATATGATTTAGATATGACAACTATGTAAATGTTGAATTTAGGAAATTACAATTATTTTAACCTATTATCAAAATTGCAATCAAAAGGTCACTTCCAATTGCACACAAGTTTATATTAAATTTTTCAGAACTAGATTTAAGAATATAATTAATATGCTTGGAACCCAAATGTAAATTAGGGCAAGTATTAGCTTTGATATTAGTATTCTAAAAAACATTAGCAATAATAAATTTTAAAGCCCCTTCCCTAACTGGCCATATATGGTTCATCTCCCCTGCTACTGGGAAAATTGTTCTTACATATGTTAAATCGCACTTCTAGAAGTTCAAAGATGTTGAATTCAATTCAACATTCATGTCACTTGTTGCCTCAAGGCTCATTTTTCTCGTGACTATTTAGGTATATATTTGCATTAAAACCTTAAACTATAAGAAGACATAAAAGGATAAGCAGAAATACAAGGTTCTATTATTATAAAGAGAAAATAGAACTCCAATCAATTAGAATCATATTCATTTAGAGGATTGAGAAAACATTTAATCCTTAATGTAGTTCTGGTAGAAGCAATTGTACATCTCTCTTTATTCCAGCCATTATTCCAAACAGTTACAAATTTAGAACTACTTTTCAGCCCATAAGTGTTTGTTTATCTTGCTATTTGGAAAAGTAAAGAAAGGAAGACTTTGAAGGTTGGCTTCTCTAAAGTTGGATTTTAGAGATTTGGTGCAATTTTTTCTGTTGTGCTAACCAAATAGGAGGAAATACCCATGAGATCTTACCACAAAATATTTAGTATTTTTTTGCAATGTTCCCCATTGGAGAAATTTTGTAAAGGAGATATCCAAAAAATTAGTCACTGAAACCATGGAAAGTGACTTACCTCAAGACTTTGCACAAATTGTATCATGCTGTTGATGATGCAGAACATAAAAAATGGGTAGAGTTTGCAAGGAAAAAAGTACAAAACCTTACCACACCATTTTTTTAAATGACACGAATGAAAACCAGTCTTTTTACAGCTGCTACTTCAATCTATTCAGTTGATGAGATTTAATTTTAAATAAAAACAAAAAAAAATGATTTGTCTACCTCTAGCATTCAAAAAAGTAAAACTCATTGAAACCATGGAAAGTGACTAACCTCAAGATCCTACACTTTTAACACTTAAAACACTAAGGAAAATTTATTTACAAATGGAAAATAGGGCACCATTTTTTATGTAATGCTATCAGATCGCTCCTACTAAATAGAAACTACCAACAAAAGCTTGGAGAATAGGCATGATAGAAGCAGTCCATGAAATAGAAGTAAAAAGAAAAAGAAATTAGCAAGGCTGTAGACAAAAACAATTACATCAGTGAGGTTAAGAATGTAAACTAAGTTACCTCTAAATCAATGACTACAAATTTGCACAAAATAGATGTGTTGAAAAGGGTTTAGAAGCTTTCAAATAATTGCAAATGATTTCATTTTAATTAACAAAATAATATTTGGAATTACAAGTCAATATAATTTAAATGAAGTTAAAAACTCAAATTAGCATAGGATATTAAAATTTTAATACACTTATTGTAGCGCATTTCTTAAAGTAATTGCAAATAATTCCTCTATGAATATTAAATACATAAAGAAAACCAAGCTTCTTGTCACTTAATGAACCCAATCATTTAAAATTGTAGTCATTTGGTCTTTAAAGTACACAAACAAGTATAATGGCATAAAATTGTGATGAAATATTTACTATGTAATGCACAAAATTCCTCTATGAATATTAAATACATAAAGCAAACCAAGTTGATTGTCACTTAATGAACCCAATCATTTAAAATTGTAGTCATTTGGTCTCTAAAGTATAAGAACCAGTATAATGGCACAAAATTGTGATGAAATATTTATTGTATAATGCATAAACTTGGTATTTCAAGTTATAAACTAAAATTAGCATAGAGTTTTTTCACAAAGTAATTGCAGTTAATTCGTCTATGAGTATTAAATGGACAAAGCAAACTAACCTGTTTGTCCCTTTCCTTCTGATATTTTGAATTTAAAGTACAAGAACCAGTACAGTGGCACAAAATTGTGTTGAAATATTTACTATGTAATGCATAAACTTTGTAAAGAAGAATGCATTAAGTTTAACATATAAAGATGATCTAATCTCAAATGTTTTTTTGTGAAAATAGCTTTGGAAACCATTGCATTCACAACTTCAACAATAGGTGCTATACATTCAGTAGTTACTAATGTTCTTCAGAAAGCTATAAAAAAAAATAGCCTCAAGAAAAGGAAAAGAAAATAAACAAAAAATGTAAAGTGTAATAAGAAAAACATGCTACACATATATCTTTTGGAGTTTAATGTAAATCAGCATTTACAAATGAAAAGTGTCCTCCCTCTTGCCACATATGTAATGCCTCAAATAACCTTAAAGGAAGTTGCAATTAACATCATAAGCGAACCAATTTTTTTTTTATAAAGTGCATTTAACATACACATTCACTTACTAGTTAACAACAACCTCTAAGGCTACAAGGTTAGGATTACTTAAACCCACACATACATATTACATATAACCATAGCATTATGAACTTTATGATATAAACATCATACATCATAAGAATACCACATAACATAATAAAGTAATCATCCAAAATACAATCTCATAAACATTATCTTAATCCAATAGTTACATCACTCATTCCCAGAATGAGACACTAGTACAAATGTATTACAATTACATAACTCCACCTCTTACAAAAGAGGGATAAAGTATCATATACAACTAAAATATTACAATGCAAGAAATTACAACAAGAACCGCGAGCTGTCCATCTGGATGTCTCGCCACCAAGTACTGAAGATTCGATGGGGACCCAACGGTTTTGGTGCATGTTCCACCCTACCAATGTGGTACCCGAAGGCCCACCCCCCATGCTAGGAGATAGTAACAAAGTAACATGGACAAAGATCTACTACCTCTAACCAAAGGCAGACTCAAACTGACTCATACTGTTATAACCAACCAAATGAATTAACAAGTACAATGAATCAAGTACAACTCAAGTATAATACAAGTACAATAATACAAATCAAGTACAATACAAGTACAACTCCAACATCACTGACATAGGTCACATTGCTTCCAGACATAAAGTAGATCAAGTATGTTCAAATAACCATACACATAAAATAATTAACAACAGTTGTCATAGATAGAGTGTCATCGCAAGGTTTGTCATGAGATCTCCTCTGGGCATTCTTCATAGGCTCCGACACAAGTAATCCTGGTGGCCTCAACCGAATCCCGGCACTCATACTCACTCATGCGGAATCAACTACCTCTCGCAAGAACTAGATAGTTGATCTTGCCATTCCAGGCCTTCTCACTCATCCCAAGTCTAAACAAGCCCTTGTGTCTATGAGTGAGGATTAAATTATCTTGATTAATGTGAAGTTAGTCCTAATCTTCTAAGTACATTATTTTAATTATCACTTGTTTAAATCACTCCTGAAGGTTATCCAGTTTACCTCTTTGGGCTCTGGCGCCTAACAGAAGCCACTCTTCTATTCGACAACACACATCCAAACAATCCACCAAGGGAACCACAAGTGCATACCAACTAGGCATCATAATCCACTCCAACACAAGGAGGATATAAATAATAGAAACTCACTCCAAACATCTTGGAGGAAACAACACATAGTCCACTCCTTTCACAGGAGGTACAAAATATCTCACTCCAAACATCTTGGAGGCAACAACACATAGTCCACTCCTTTCACAGGAGGCAACAAGATGAAACCACATAACAAGGTCACTCCATACAAGGAGACACGGATCCCATAATCCGCTCCTAAACCAAGGAGGTGCAAACATTCCCGTTCGTGAAAACCGGGTAAAACTGAAAAGACGCCATGCACTACCCAAGGGAAAACAACTGGATGGCACAAAGATTCAACAACTCTTATCCTCTAAGTTCTTCTGGAAGACTTATAATTTAGGACTAACACTAAATCCCAAAACCAACAATGCAACTTGACGACATAGCAACAAAAGCATTCAAGTCATCAATCAAATCTAATATTTGGATTTCCTAAATCCATACTCATTCAATAGGTAGTGTTGAAAAAGTCAAAGACATGATAACTAGATCATCTAAAATAATCATAACCCCTATTTCCCTTTTCATTATTGGAAATCTAAAACAATTAAACTTACTTCCCTTTATTGAATACAGAGAATTAAATCCTTTAAGATAATCATGAGAAAATACTACTTTTGGATATACTAAATCCATATCTCTTTCATAATCCAATCACAATGATTCAATTAATCTAAATAGAAATTAATAAATCACATAATTGATTGCCTCATCAATAAAACAACTTCTTAATTTACTTTTAAATCGACACAAATCCATGCAAGTAAACTCTTTCCATTTCCTAACCAAATCTTACATCTCATTCAATTTTCTATTTAACACATTCAATCACTTTAATATAATAACATATTGTTTCTCTATTCATTTTCCATATACACTAATCAATCCAATTTTAAATCTCTATTCAATAATATATTGCATTCTTTAAATCAAATATTTAACTCTTTCAATTAAACTTTAACAAGCCATTTTAAAATAACAATAATTTCCCATATGTTTATAATTTTAATTCCACTAATCTAATATACAAATTTTATTTAAAATAATATAAATAAATATAATACTTTTAGTATTATAAATTATAATATAAAATATTATTAAATAATATTTTAATATTATAATAACAATACATAAAATATTAATATTTATAAATATCAATTTATTATTATTTTATTTTCAGAACAGCCATGGGAAAATAATTTAACAGAGTCTCATGTTAACTCTACAACATCATTAATCCATAATACATGTGAAACAATAATCAGATAACTACATCCCACAATAATGTTGTCGCTCAATAGTAGCAATCAAAACATTATAACAAAATGTATCTAGTATCAAAGTAATTGCAACCAAACATAGCATAAAGCAACTTGAACAAGAATCAAAACGGAGGGGTATTACAACATAAATGGGTATGATATGCATGTTGATGCCAAAACAACACTTGAAGGTGTATTAGCTATAGAGTAAACCAGAAGACATCATCCATTGTTATATGCAGTTTTAATTCCATGGAGATGTAGGTTGCATTAAAATATTTTCTGCATCAAAAAGTGCTTCCATTCCATCCAAAATTAGATCCCTACCAAAAACTAGACATGTCTTTAATTCACAATTGACACTGAATTATTAATTATTAACTATGTTTTGAACCTGAATCTAAATCAACAACATAGCTTGAGAATGGAAAATCGAAGAATAAAGGTATTATGAGTAATCTGAGAAACAAATCAAATTATTAAACAGAGAGGAACACTATCTAGAATCCATTCAACAAAAGTCTAAATGACATATCTGAAATAATCTAATTTTACATCTTGAAAATGATGATGGATCCAAAAATAAAGGCATCATTATTTATATTTTATCTTGGAAACATGGTAGAATATCATACAACTAGAAATCCATCAGCGAATCATTCCAAAAAAAAAATCTCAAAAGATATTTGTAATGGGTACAGTCATCAATTCTAATTGTAATTGAGTATAAAAAGTGAATTCAAGGAAACTATAATTCAAAGAAGAAAATAAATGCTGGTATTATTTTTAGTTTGGGTGTTACTATTAACAGGTTTTTTAAATTTGTCTGATAAATTACTATCAATGAGTGCAAAAGTAGAGTTTTGGGTATTCAGAACTTACATAGTCTAAACAAATTTTGAGAATCGTGTTAAGGATTAGAGGTGTTTTATTGGTTGGAAAATCATTTGAGGGGATATTTTTTAAATGTAGTAGGTAAAGAGAATCATGAAAAGTTTAATAAATTTCTTGAAATTTTGTGCAGAACAAAAGAAAATAGATCATCAAATGCACTGCAAAGAATAAAGAAGGTATTCAGCTCTTCTCATGTCTAAATTTGACTTAGGTAAAATCTCATTTGTATATTGCATATGTTAATTATTTATAATTGAAAATTGCAAAATTACAAGAAGGAAAAGTTTTTTTCCTACTTTGATGCTAGAGATATCTGAAAGAAGTGTATTTTTTTAAATAAATGTATGTTGCAATGGAGGAGGAAAGAGAACATTGTAAGAAACAAGTATTTGGGTTCAACTGGATTTTGGATACATTTATGTTCATTGAAAGACGATCTTTCTTACAATGTTAGTCTCATTCCATTTGTGTTGAGAAGTCAGTTTGTCTAACACACGAAGCTTCTCTTGGGAGTTGACAAGCCCCAAGGTGCGGCCCATGGTCACATGCAACTATACATGAAATTAAAAGGGTGTGATAGAAACTAAACTCTATTCCAATCATGATGGTAAGAAAGAGGGACCATGCAACAATATGTATTGTAGTATCTATAAATTGAAGATCATAATGAATACTTTAGTAATAAACTCACATTAGGGGAGAGGAGTCGATATGTAAGCGAGGGCCCTAACTTGCGATGGGACATGCACTCATTGGGGCCCACACCTATATGCCGGTCCTCCACAACTTTAAAAAAAAATCATCCATAAATAGGCATGATGACATTAAACGTAAATCAGATTTAAAATACACACTTAATAGCATTCATTTCAAAACAAAAAAGTACACGTTGGTAGCCAAACATGATGAAGTGTATCCAACTTGTATCTGGCATATAACAAGTAGCATTTCAACATGGAATTTAAACAACCCAAACATTAAGACATGCACCCTTCCCCGTAAATTGGTAAACCCAACTGTCACACCAATGCAGGCGTCACTTTGGCATTAATCACAACTACACAACATAAACAAGGTGCCAAGTCAACAACATTCAAACCCATCCAACCCATCTTTGACCGACTGGCGAACCCATTACAACAATATTTCCCATTGTAGCATAACCAAACCAACACGCAAATGCTTTCACCTATCCCATCAACCATGAGACCTACAACATGTATTAGCTTCAATCTGTCCCATCTCACCAAGTAGGGTGCGCACGTATTGGAGCCAAAGATAAATATCCCACCTGCATCCATTTAACAGTCTTGTAAGGCCGCCATTATTCAAAAACAAAACATGGAAACAATTTCAAACAATCCACCAAACCAATCAAGTCAAGAATTAATGGTCGAAATCAATCAAATCTCCAATTCATATGAAACAAAATTCAAATTGAAAATAGGACAGCAATTTATTTCACCACACCAAACAAGCATCAATCAAATTCAAATAATTCCCAATTCAAATAGCCGTGAAAACCAACAAATATTCACTTATTCTGCAGTGAGTGACATAAGAAAAGGAGGAGTGACAAGCATAGAATTTAATGAGTTAACATCAAGGGGAGGCAACAAATCAGATCCCAGTGCATCGACATCCATATTGTTCCAGGTTTTCCTTTCACACTTTTCCATTCATTTACTTTATATTATTCTTCATTACAACCATTACTATTTTCCATTTGTAAGCTTTATATTGATCTTCATTACAATCATTACAGTCATAGGTTTTTTATTTATGTTTCCCTAGGGTTTATATTGCAAATATTACAGTCACAGGTATTTCTTTATGTATCCCTAGGGTTTATATTGCTAATATTGTAGTCCTAGGTTAGCATATGTGTTCCATAGGGTTTATAATGCAAATTTTACATTCATGGTTTACCATTTAAATATTTTCTTAGGGTTTATTTTGCAAATAATACAGTAATTCGTTAGCATATACATTCCCTAGGGTTTATATTGAATATTACAGTCACAATTTACCATTTTTGTTTCCCAAAGGTTTATATTGCAAATGTTATAGTCATAGTTTACCATTTTGGTTTACCTAGGGTATATACTGCAAATATTACAATCATAGTTTACCATCTCTATTTCCCTAGGGTTTATATTGAAAATGTTACAGTCATAGTTTAGCCTTTTTGTTTCAGTAGGGTTTATATTGCAAATATTACACTCATAGTTTAGCATTTTTGTTTCATAGGTTCTGCATTATCATTCACTATGCTTATATTATTCTCATAGGTTTTGCATTATCATTCACTCTAGTTATCTTATTCTCATAGCTTTTGCATTGTCATTCACTCTGGATATCTTATTCTCATAGGTTTTGCATTATCAGTCACTAAGGTTTCTATTTTTATTAGGTTTTTTTCATCTTTTTCATAGGTTTTTGCTTCATGAATTCAAAAATATTTATGCCTGTCAATGAGTTCATCATAGACAAAATATGTGAGCTTTGTTAAACTCTTACTATTTTTCATTTGTAAGCTTTCTATTTGGTCATAGTTCAAATATGAGTGTGGTTTTCACTTTGTTGTGCATGAGAATGTTAATGTTGTAAACGCTTAAGAGATATGAGATGTTCTTAAACTCTAACTCCCTTGCATAGTTTTTAATTTTGTGCTTCTTACTCCTCTATTTCCTTATGTCGCTCACTCCAGAATAGATGTAACTCTCTAAACAGTTAGAAAAGATGATCTCAATTGAAATGCAACAAACTAAAAAGATAACACATACAAAAACTAAATAATATTTTTCAAGCATCACTCTCTTCATACATATAAAGATAACTATTCAAATAACTATTCAAGCATTTGTGTTTCATAGTTTACCATTTATGTTTCATAGGTTTTGCATTATCATTGAATCTAGTTACCATAATCTCATATGTTATTCATTACAAACTAATTATTCTTTTTTTCAAGCATCACATCACTCTCTTCATACATATAAAGATAACTATTCAAGCATTTGTGTTTCATAGTTTACCATTTATGTTTCATAGATTTTGCATTATCATTGACTCTGGTTATCATATTCTCATATGTTCTGCATTACAAACTAATTATTTTTATGTTCAAGCATCATTGTTTTGATTGTACTTATTCTATGTAGATGGCCAAGGGCAATGCAGTGGTGACCAGTACTGGGAACAAAATAAAGAAAAGTGTCACAACAAGGTTTCTCTCTGACAAATGAGGAGCTAGATTCCCCCCTGAAATAGATCTTGTTGCACAAGTAGATGAGGTTTCTACTACTCAAATACCGTAGATTGAGGTTACTAAACCTCAAATATCGTAGAAGGTAAAATAAATACAAAAGTTGTAGTCTTCGAATGACATGAAAAGGGAACTCTATGGCATTGGAGAGAATGACATGTCAATAAGGGGGGCTTCCAAAAAGTGGTCAATCCCAACAACCACACTGTCCAAATGGCTAGGGGGTCTAACAACAACTTCCAAGAAAGGTTCGCCAATAGTCCTCACTGAAGAGGAAGAACATCTTATTGTGGAATGGTACAAGCAAATGGCTGATATTGGTCATGGTCTTGGGATAGTCAATCTTAAGTCTGAGGTTTCTCAAATATGTCAAAATAGTCCAAACTGTCTCATCAATGGGTTCTGAAGGAAGTCCTGGTGGATAGGCTTCAAGCAGAGACATCCTAAACTTGCATTACGAACTGTTGAAGTCCTAGACAAAGACAGGGAATTCAATCTTAGATTTGATGTTGTAGCTGCATTCTACAAAACATTGTCTATAGCATATGAATCCATGTCGTATGGTCCTGATCACATATGGAATTGTGATGAAACTGGCATCTAAGCAGGCAAAAATGGGTCCATGAAGGTGCTCGCAAGAAAAGGTAGCAGGAATGTCTCTTACATTATCCCAAAGAGTCGTGAATGGATAACCATTCTATGTTGTGTCAATGTTGTTGGGAAGAGCATTCTAGGATTCTACTTGTTCAAGGGGAGTGTGAACATAGATAAGTACATCATAGACTGAAAACCAGGTGCTTGCATGGAAGCCCAACCCCATGCATGGATGACCAAAGAATTTCTCATAGATTGGTTGACCCACTTCAAAAGCTCAATTCCAGGCAGTGTCTCACCCACCAACAAGGTATTGCTGATCTTTGACGATCATGGAAGCCATGTAGCACTCAAAACCATCCAAGAAGCAAGATAAATGGGTGTAGAATTGTTAACATTTCCATCACACACATCACACAAGCTACAACTATTGGATGTGAGTGTGTTTGCACCTTTTAAAGCTTACTTCAAATCAGAAAATGCAGATTTTTTTGTCAAGGTTTCCAAACATTGAATTGAGGAGGATAGAACTTACAATGTTAGGCAGCAAAGTAATGAAAAGAGATTTGGCAGTTGACAACATTAAAGCTGGGTTTAAAAGGACTTGTATATGCCCGCTGAACCTTGATGCACTTTTCAACGAAATGCATCCCAGTGAGACATTTGTGGTCAATGAGGATGTTGATGCAGTTGAAAACATTCTCAGCCTTTCTGAACTTGGTATGTCAAGCAATGATGTCACAGTATTGCAGTCCACTCTTCCAGATGGACACTTGCAGACTGCAACAGAAACACAACACTCACCTCATACCTATCATGTTGAATCAATTGCACAAGTGGTGGTTAATTAAGACACCCCTCCCATGGTGGACAACTTCATTGATCAATTCAGGGAAATTTTAGATCTTCCATCACAATGAATCCAACCATCCTAGTTGGTTGAGGGAGCAATGAACTTGGGCATTGATTTGGAAGTCACAGAACAACAGGATACCCATACTTTTCCATCACCACCACCAAAAATTGACCCTTCTCAAGTTGTGCATTACTATGCTCCTTCTTGCAATTCAAATTTATGAGGCAATGAAGATGTACCAGAGGTCTCACAGGTAGTGGAGGAGGTCATTGCCACACAGTCAGATGGGACACAAGAAACACAAATAGTTCCGCACTTGAGCAAGTTCCTCAAGCTTCTTGTGCACACTATCTATCAAAAGAAATCCAAAGTTGGTGCAATTCAGATCAGCAGACAGTCTTAATTGTTGAAAAAAAATGACTACATGAGGTTGTTAATGGAGCAAGAGAAAAGGAAGAAAGAGGTCAAGGAGATAAAATAAAGGAAGAGACAACAGAATGAGGAGAAAAGGGCAGCAAAAATTGTGGGAGCAGAGTTGAAGGAGAATGCCAGAATTGAGGACATATTGTGAAAAGAAAAAGAGCAAAAAAAATTACAACAGAAAAAGGATAGAGATGTGAAAAGGAGGAAGAGAGGCTTTACAAGGCATAGAAATGAAAGGAAAAAGAGATTGAGGAGGCGCATAGGTCTTTACAAAGAGAGAGGCGGTTAAGGAACCATTCTAATCCGTTGTCTCAAAGTAATGGAGTCTTCCATGATATTCTCAATATTAATATCCCTCATTTTTCCACAATAATGAATTATTCAAGCCTCTCCCAATTTGACTTCAGGGGCACTCAATATCCATATCAATTTGGCACTCAAGATGTATATATGTGTTCACCACCACCCCCAACACATGTCACTTGAACCCAATTTACCACTCCAAGTCCCACTCATGTATGCAACAA
The DNA here is from genome assembly GCA_007115665.2 of Sequoiadendron giganteum. NCBI lineage: Eukaryota > Viridiplantae > Streptophyta > Pinopsida > Cupressales > Cupressaceae > Sequoiadendron > Sequoiadendron giganteum. The sequence goes on along the minus strand of CM021109.1, from coordinate 435,067,811 downwards.
TCCTCGTCAAGTGGAAGGGGATGAGAACATGGCAATTTGCACCCCAACCAACCAAGATCCATTTCACAGCAGCAACAGCTAGATGCTGCCTTTTTTTTGGTTTTCACATGCAATTCAAGTTTCATACACTTTAGAAGTTTTGATATTTGCAAATGCACCAAAATTGTGGACAATTGTAATTTTTTGATAAGTACAGATTGACTGTTATTATTTTGGTTTGTTAAGTAATCTGATCAAATTCCAACAAGTGTTGTATGTAATTTTCAATGTGTATTATTGTTTTGATTTGCAATGTATGCTTCTTCGTTGATAGTTCTAAATATATGATAATTACAGGTGCATCATTATTGTTTTGATTTACAATGTGTTATGATCATATTGCAATGTGTGTTCTATGTAATTTGCAATGTGTCACTGTTTTGATTTTCAATGTTTGCTTCTTCATTGACATTTCCTCATTTTCTATTCCTTTTTTGATCTATTTTTCCATGTGGAAGGATGATATTTGTCCACACGTTTTACAAATCGAAAAAATGACCTATCGACCAATACGTAGGCACCTCGGATGCCACTTCCTACATGGATCAGCGTTCGAAGTTGACAGCCTTGCCACGTCAACTTCTCTGAATCTGCCACCCTAAGAATCCACTATGTCACATTTATCACTCGCCGCCACTTCCTATGCTTCTCGATTGTCGTGTTGAATGCAAGTCTCCTCTCCTTAGCTCCATGCCACCCCGCAATATTTTTCCAACCAACCTATACATATATATACATATACATTACATATGTATATAGATATGAATATCTATATACATAGATATGCATATGTATATAGATAGATATGTATAAGTATATACATATGTATATAGATATGTATATAGATATGCATACATATATACATATGTATATACATATGTATATGTATGCATATGTATAGACATCTACATACATATTTTCTAAGCCAACCTACATTGAATGCTCCCAGTGCCTCGCTCTTTTCGCTAGCTTTTCAACCTTTCATTCTAGCAAGTTGTCATTATTTCTTCACTTGCACGCCACTACCTGCTCGGTTCGTCATCTGCAACCTTCAAACCTTTACCACAACTTGCGATGCTCAAACTCTAGTTAAGAGATGGGTAGATGTCGGTTGGTGAACATTACAAGTAGCTTCTTTGTATTGTTACATATACATATATGTATATATTTATGCATATGTATATGTAATTGTAATTGTATATGTATATTTATATGTATATACATATACATACATATATGTATATGTATCTACATATACATATGTATATACATATAAATTGACATACACATATACATATGCATACCAATAAACATATACATAGACATAGACATATACATATACAGATATATATACAATTCAATCATGCAATCATTCTATCTTTTTTAGGTGTCATTGATAAATTTGGGGGTGTTTTCTTTTTCATAGGTGATGCTTCATCTTCAATTTAATGTAAATGAATGCATATATTATTCTTTTGTGATTCATTTCAGTCATGCAAATGAATGCATGTAAGCAATGCTGCAATTTTTCATTTCACTAACAAACAATATAGTTGGTTGTTTTGATGCCATTCATAAACCTGGGATTGTTTTCTTTTTCATAGGTTCTACATGTAAGCAATTCTATATACATATGCACATATATATATATATATGTATATGTAAATATATATACATGTATACACAAATATACATAAATGTATACATATAAATATATACACATACACATACACATACACATACATATATACATATACATAACATTGTATGTTGTTTATGTGCCATAGATAAAATTTTCATTGCAGTAACAAAAAATTTGTTGGTTGTTTTGATGCCATAGATA
>CM021109.1:434947168-435065829 GCA_007115665.2 Sequoiadendron giganteum | reverse complement strand
AAACCTCAAATGAACCTTTATCAAGAAGTCACATCACTTTGTTATCTTAGGTGATACCCTATACTATAGAAGTATCAAAGGAACCCTTTTGAGATGCCTTAACCCTGAGGAAGCTTTGACTGCTATAACCAAGGTACATAATGGAATTTTCGGTTCACATTCTAGTGGTATGACCTTGGCTAAGAAAAAACTAAGGACTAGGTATTACAAGACTACCATGGAGAAGGAAGCTCATGAATATGTCTGAAGATTTTTGCAATGTCAACAACCTCATCCATGAACTAGCACAGGAGCTCCAACTGATTATAACACCTTGGCCCTTTTCACAATGGGGGCTCGATCTCATCAACAAAATCTCACCCACCTCATCTAATGGACACATGTTCATTATCATTGCTACGAAGTACTTCACAAAGTGGGTAGAGGCCATTCTCATGACCTATATCACAGGAAAGTAGATTTCCAAATTCATCCTAAACTACCTTACATGTCTTTATGGTGTTCCTCAATCCCTTATCTTAGATAATGCAACACCTTTTAGAAACCAGGATGTCTAAGAGCTATGCCAAAAGTTCAATATCCAACATCGCTTTTCCACCCCATACTACCCCTAGGGTAATGGCCAAGTTGAGGCTACAAATAAAACCATATTAATCCTAAAGAAAATAGTCAATGAAGCTGGTCGTGACTGGCACCTACAAATGAATACAACCTTACTGGCCTACTGAATGAGTATCTGCACACCTATAGGTGCAACTCCCTTCTCCTTGGTCTATGGATTAGAAGCCATCCTTCCCATTGAGATTGAGATCCCATTCTTAATAATATCATTGTAGAATCTCATTACTGATGAAGAATATCGAGCGTCATGGTTGAATGAGATAGAACTAATAGATGAGTGGTGCATAGATGCTTTGAATCACCTATAGATCTATCAATACTATCTCAAAAGGAGCTACAATAAGAAGATAAAAAAATTAGTCATTCCAAGTTGGAGAGCTCATGTTCAAAGAAAACTAGAAAAATGTGCCAAATCCAGATAGCAAGGGAAATTTTGAACCCAACTAGTTGGGACCCTTCATCATCTCCGCAAATTACAAGTCAGGATCATATCAACTATCTACACCCAAAGGTGAGCTTTTGCAAGAGCCCATCAATAGATCCCATCTCAAAAAAAAATATGCGTAAGCTATGCAAGGTATAAATAAAAATAAATAAAAGAATCAAAAAATATTAAAATCCAAAAAAAATTCAGAAAAAGGATTGAAAACAGTAAAGAAAAAAATTTTCCTCTAGTGAAAACCACTTCGGTGGCACTTTGGGCAAGTACCTTGGTGAAAACTTGGCAAACAGGCACCTTGTGTAAATAAGCGCTTTCCATCCACCATGGATTCTTCAAGTTGTTTTGCATCACCTACCATTACTTTCCATCACATTCACCCATCGCATTCCATTGATCCTTCCATCACGTACATGTGGTCGCATCATAGCTTGATCCTGTGTCGGTATCATATTCCCTCCTAGTACTACTTAGCACATTCCTAAAGTTAGTTTGTCTTCCTATATAAGAGTAGTCTATCACATCATGTTGGGGGCATGTTCTTTTACCTACACTAGATTGAATTCGTGTATATTCTTGAAATCTTCCTAAAATCCTTGAAAATCCCAAAACATTCATAAACTCAAAAAAATCCAAAAACATCCAAATCATATCAAAACCCAAAAATAGGTCAAAAGTTAAAAATAAGTCATCAATTTGAACTATGTCATCTTTGACCTTGAATGTAGGCAAGGCTAATCATTGATCAACCCTCAAGACACCTTAGGTCAGTTCTTTAGGAGTCTATCATAATAAGCTAGCAATCCATTTGTTCATATCTTGTCAATAAATGAGTTTTTGTCAGTTGAACTACGTGGTCTTTGCATGTATAACATAGGCAAGGCTGATCTTTGATCAGCCCTCGTGCCCCTAGGGTAGGTCTTTAGGTTAGGTCCGTGGTCAAAATCTCGAAAATACCAAAAATATTAGAAATTTTGAAAATCAAAACATTTGTAAAACATCTTGAAAATCCCAAAACAACCTCAAAACATTTCAAAATACCAAAAACATAAAAAAAAAACCCAAAATCATCCATCCCATTTCAATATTCACCCACAATAAGCATCCACTCATAATAAATCAATCATCACCTTCATCCTTTGGAAAAACATTCAAAAGCAAGTTTAGCAATTAAATGGTGAAAAATCAAGTGTCAAAGTCTCAAGTCTCAAGCTGTTGATCACTTATTGAAGGTTTCAGCTCACAAAATATCATGCTTCTGCTATATAGAACCTTCTCAGTAATAGGGTTCCAAAGCTTGTATCCCTTCACACCAACTCCATAGCCATTGAGAATACATTTGACAGCCTTGTTATCCAATTTTGATCTCTTTTCATTTGGCACATAAAAATATGCCCCACAACCAAAGACACGAACATGCCTCAGAGAGGGCTTCTTACCAGACCATGCTTCCAAAGGTGCCTTCTCAACAAGAGCAGAGCAAGGAGATCGGTTTACCATATAACATGTTATAGCCACAACCTTAACCTAGAACTTCTGCTCCAGACCAACACTGCTCAACATACTCCTTTCCTTTTCCATCAGCGTTCTCTTCAACCTTTCAGCAACTCCATTCTATTGTGGAGTGTAAGGCATTGTCTTATGCCTTTTAATTCCATGATCTGTACAATACCTTTCAAAATCTGCAGAACAAAATTCACTGCCATTGTCTGTCCTCAAACATTTAATTTTCCTTCTAGTTTGATTCTCTACCAAAGATTTAAATTCTTTAAACTGACTGAACACTTCTGATTTACTTTTAAGAAAGTATACAAATGCCCTTCTCGAACAATCATCAATAAAAGAAACATAATATCTAGACTTCGATAATGAAGGAACATTAACATGACCAAACACATCAAAATGAACATAATCCAGTATGCCATAAGATTTATGAGGACTAGAGTAAAATGAGACACAATGTTGTTTTCCATAGATACAATGTTTACAAAAAGCAAACTCAAGGTTACAATCATCAAGCCCTTCTACAAGATTTTTATTTTTCAAGGTTTTTAAACCTTTCTTACCTATGTGACCATCTATGATGCCACAGCATAGACTTCTCTGCTAGGAGTTTTACCTCCAAAGTATTTTGTAGACAGAGAAGTGTCTTGATCTTTCTCTATAGGGACTAATTTACATGACTCTATAGAGGCATTGTTACATTGAATAGGATGTGCATACAACTTATACAGAGTGCTAGTACGAACACCCTTAGCCAGCACCATTGCACCTCTAGCCATTTTACATCCTCTACTTGAGAAAGAAACTTCTACACCAGCATCATTTAACTTACTGACAGAAAGAAGATTGCAAGCCAGACCTGGTATGTGTAGTACACCACCAATACCTTTGACTCTCTCGTTAGAAAATTGAATTCTGACTCCTCCTCTACTAACGATCTCTAGCGTTGAATCACTTGCTAGGTACACCTTTCCACCGTCATACTTCTCATACTTAGAGAACCATTCTCTATTGGATGTCATGTGAAAGGATGCACCTGATTCAACCAACTAGACATCATCAGATGCCTGAGTTGTCAAGGCCTTTGCAATGAAGGCATCTACATCACTTTGAGAAGATTTATGGTCAGAAGCATTTGTCTTCTTCTCCTTACAGTCCTTTTGGATATGTCCAGGATGCCCACAGTTCTAGCATCTCACCTTGAACTTTTTACCAGGAGACATTGATCTCCCTACAGATTTGGATTTCAACTTTTTTTCCTTCTTCTTGCCTTTCTCCATTGGTCTACCTCGAACAACAAGAGCCTCTTTAACCATCTCAGAAGACTTCCTTCACATTTCTTTAGATAGAAGTGAAGCAACCACGTCATCCATCTTGAATGCAGTGGTTGTGCTTCCAATAGCCATCACCAGATGATCCCAACTATCACGTAATGAACACAACAAGAGCATGCAATGATCTTCCTCCTCTGCCTTTACACCTACAGATGTCAACTGAGTAACACTCATATTAAACGAGTTTAGATGGTCTGCAATAGATGCACCTTCTTCCATCTTCAAGGAGTACAACTTCTTCCTCAAGAATAACTTATTTACCAGAGACTTTCCCTAATAAATATCACCAAGATTCTTCCATAATGAAGCTATAGACTGCTCCTCATGGACATTCAGGAGTACATAATTGGTTAGAATTGGTCTTATTAGACCTTTTTATTTTCTATCAGCAAGATCCCAAGCCTCTTGTGTCTTACTTTGTGGCTTAGTTCTAGACACTACTAACCAGAGGTCTCTATCCACCAACAAATCTTCCATTTTGAGTTTCCATAACTCAAATTTGTTGTCATTAAACTTTTCAATATCTACTCTACCTAATGTACTCACCATCTCAAATAGAAACAAGTTTCAACAATGCAAGACTCCCACTGAAATAGTATTAGCACAAAAAACTGACCTTTTCTCTCAAGGATAACACAACTGGCCAGGCTCTGATACCACTTGAAGGGAATACAAGGATGGATCTCTTGACCCAATAGTGCATAATACATTCCCTTAACACTAATACAACAGAGGAGAAGAGCAAAAACTGGTTCTAATAACTTCTAAAATTATTGAGACGAATACAAGCAGCAAGAAAGAGATAACAGAAAATAAGCATTCATAGATTTGACACAGTATTTACATGGGAAAACCTTTTCAGGTAAAAAACCCACCACACCAAGCAAGAATAGTTATACTATAGTAATAATCAATTACATACAATATCAGCCCTTACTCTCAAATCAGCTCATAGTAGCTTCCAAGTTATTATTCACTATTACAATACTTCTCTTAAAGTATATAATCGATCCTTTTTTAGACTTACATTGACATGCCTTTAAACCATCACCTTTTGGTTTACATAAAATATTGTATTTGAATGACAGAGTCATACATCACATTCAATGTCTCAACCAATCATAGACATAGGTTCATGCACCAATCACCCAACCACGCAGTCAATCCAATCTAATTTCATCGAGCCACCCAGGCATTTAATTCTTTACCATAATCAAGTTTTGTATTCTGTCGAACAAGGCTTGCAATAACTCTCATTACTATTTTTCGCATTTATCCAATCAAACTATTGTCAACTTTCCACATGTCCAACCATCATTCATTGATCGATCTGACTCTTGGTCCAACTCGGTTGACCGAGCTCTGAGCTTGTTCGAGCTCTTACCGCACTACCGCCGAGTCCAACTTTCTAGGTCAGGGTATGGCGGTGAGCTCGTATGAGCTCACCCCGACCATACCTATGCTACCACTACCCAGACCAAGTAATCTTGTGGTATGGCGGTAAGCCATTGAGAAAATTGTTGGTGGTCACACCGCGCTACCGCGGGGGCCGCCAGGCCACCCCGCGGTAGGGCAGTAACCGCCAGTCAGACTGTAGGTGATCTCACCGTGATCACTGTGGTGAGTGGACCCACCGCTCGTGGTATGACGGTAACTGCCACTCACCATGGCCACCACGGTGAGAGAACCCACTGCCCGCGATATGGCGCTAACCATCAAGCCCACCACGGTGAGACAACTCACCACACGCGGTGGAGCAGTAACTGCCAGGCCACTACTGGTGGCTTCATCATGGCCACCATTGTGAAGGCCTTCATCGACTGTGGTAAGGCTATGACCGGTGAGGCAGGTAGCAAGTTGCCTACCATGACCACCACGGTGAGTAAACTCACCACGCATGGTAGGGTAGTAACCGTCAAGCCCGTCACCACGGTACCACCAGGGTCAAGGCAGGTCGTCGTGGTAAAGTGGTAAAGGTAGACAGAAGTGAGGCACGGTATGGTGGTAAAGGCAGAAATAATAATTTTTGGCCAACTCCAAAGAAAGCAGAGGTACAAACTGGAAATTGAGACATGATTTCCCAACATGTCAGTAGGTAAATAGGTTGGTCATCTCTTTGCATCTATAGCTTATCATCCAGTTAGTTCCAAACTCACTTTATAACATCATGTCCTAGGATGTATCCTTCCTACAATGGACATCACCATTAGGCATTACCATTGTTTAGTCTTGGCTAGAGATATGAAGAACATTAGCTTGTTTGTTTACTTGATTAGTTCTTTTGATTTATTTTATTGTGCTCATATTGATGACCTCTTGATGATGTCTAATCAAAATAATTTAAAGAGAAATGAATGGGTCACTGATCATTATCTTTTGTTTGTTGTGCTTGTTGGATATTCTTGTAATATAACCTTGGTCATGCAAATTTTGTTTGGTGTGTAGGGAGGATGTTTTGGATATATTTTTTACTATTACACGGGAATTTTTTTCCTTTCTGTGTTTTGGTCCAAGATTTTTGAAATATCTGAGGTACACTATAAACAATGTTTTGTATGCCAGGTGTGAACATGGATACTCCTATCTGATTGTCGAGTCAAATTCCATCTCACTAGGTACAATGCCATTCTGGTTTTTTATACCTTGATGCATCGTATCTATGCGTGTAATCAAAAATAAGGAAAGTAAGCCCTTTATATCCCCAATCCCTGATAAGCAACAAATCACCATCACTTATCATTAACCTAATAAAGTTTTAATGCTTCACAGGCTTGTTGGACTCTTACATCATCTCGAACTCAAGGGTTGATCCCTTTGTCTTCTATCTTCTCCATATACTAATACTAACATGGTATCATAACATTCAAAATAAAAATCCATTTGCATCCATCATGCATCCATAGACCGTCAACATATTGCATATCATACAAAATAGGAAACATCATCCATCATCCATAGCATTATCATTAATATATTTTAGCATAATATAGATTTGTATTCTAATCATCTCATAAATAACCATCATCATCACATCATGCATACATAACGCATCATCATATCACATATATGAAAAGATACTAGAAAAGGAAATAAGCATAACATTACATTGCATCCATCTCACATGCATTATCATCAAGAATAATATAGATTTTTTATTATAAGAATCTCATGGAATCATAATATACATCACATGCATACATTACATCTGCATTACATACATCATACATCGATAACATCACATGCATCCATATGGATCCATCATACATAAGCATTCATATTAACATGTCATATCATCATAAAGCATAGACCATCACATCATAATCATCATATTTACATCCATCTATAGCATATGCATCCATAAAATATAAAGTAAAATTAACCACATCATATAATCACATTGCAACCATCTCATATATATATCAAAAAAGTTTAATGTCATGATACATTGGAATCAGATATACAGTGTCATCATCAATTATACAAGAGGCTAATCAAAACTCAACCAACAAATGTATACACATCATAAATCAGGTTTTACAATCAAAAAAAGGGTGTCTAGTGCATCATTAATGCCCTGAGCTACCCTCACTCTATCTATCACCATGGTGGTTATCGCGGCTCAAGTGATGTGACCCTGATGGTCTATCTGACAACCTTGACCAAGGGGTCCTACTGGGAGTAACCTAGTTGAGGTGGGATAAATCTGGCTCTCGTCGATCCTATGCCATTGCTTTATAATATAATAGTCTATAATATGATTCCTCTTGCATCGCCTATCCATACATCTTAGCTGGGACTATGGCTTGCCCTTGTGACTATTGTACTACAACCTCTAGTTGTTTCCTTCATCTTGTCTCCTGTGCCAAACCCAGGTTAGCAGTCTACCTCATCTCGTGCTCCTACACCACCTTCTGTCATGTTTGATCCCTCTCCTAGGTTAGGGTAAAAAAAATTTCTTGTGCCTATTGTAACTAGCATGTCCACACCTGTACCTATGCCTATAGTGCTTCTATCTATATGTCCTATGGATCGAGACCTAGTGGTGGTGGTCGTGGAGCTTGTTGTGGTGGTTGCTGATGTTGTTGTTTTGGTGGACTATGTTCAATCGGTGGCACTAATGGTGGGATCTGCCCATCATGTGCTTGATGACTTGCTTGCTATTGAACCTATCCAATTTGTGGTCCTTTGCCTCACCCTATTGGCACAACCAACAACGTCAACATGATTGAGGTGTGGACCTATTAATATGCATCATATACCTGTGTGGTTCTTGCATCTGCAGGACCATCAAAGTATACCCATGGCCACATCACCAACTGCCTGAACTCATCGATGGCCACTTGAGGTTGGATCCTCTATCACCAGGCTTTCTCCCTCGACTTGGATTCCCCATGGTGGGTGCCAAATTGTAAGGCAAGAATTAGGTGTAGAGCACAAAACACTTCTTAATACGACATTATATCAAAGACAAATCAAATTGAATCAATTCAAAGCAATAATCAATTGAAAGCGTCATATTGTTCTCTGTCTCCCAAGATTTATTAACTCAAAATGGCTCTCAGATCGTGAGTGCACTATGATTATTAAAATGACAATTGAAAGAATGAGATGGATACTAAAGCAATGATATGGAGTTAAATATGACAATACTAGATGATAAATGAGGCTGTATTTAAAGAATTCATGGCTGTAGAAATGCACAGGGAATACATTGAGAGGCTTGGATTCAATCTGGAGGATTGAATGGTGAAAGATGGAGGAGATTGAGAGAATTTTGGTGATTGTCTCTACCCATGAAAACACCAAGCAAGAGAAGAGGAAAGATTGATGGAGGAAGATTGAGAGAAGAATTTGGAATATGTCTCCAATTTGTCTCCAAAACTTCCCGTGAAGTTTCAAAGCATTAATTGTGACATTTTTTAGACATAGATTAGACATAGGATATCTAATTCATTTTTGAGAGAATATAGATGGAATATTCCTTGTGTTTTAATTCAAATATTTTTGATTTATTTAAATTGGCAAAAGAGGGATAAATAATTTAATAAAACGAACTATAGAAGTTGTTTATTAAATTAAACACAAGAATATGGCAATTAATCAATAAAGCGTTTTGATCTTTATTTAATTAATTTAAGATCGATGTGATAGAATAAAATAGGGATTTAATAATTAAATGAAACAAAGTATTTATTTTTGTTTATTTAATTAAGATGAATTTAAATGTGAACTATATTAATAAATATTTTTATTTATTCAATAGTAGAGTAAATTTAGGATAATTAATCAAATAATTTGTATTTAATTAATCAGATGCTCCAGACCATTTTTAGGTGTATACATTTTGCCCCTCGTCGAAGTGATGTGTTTATGCGTTGCTTCAAAGAAAAATTTTCTGCTACTGCTAGGATCGATGATAATAAAAAATAATTTTGTATACCCCAAACATGCCCCAGACATTGATTTTCAGATGATTGTCGATAATATGCCCCCTTGAGAGATAAAGTAGTAATTTGATGTTTTTTTGAATTTTTTGATTTTTTATGATTTTATGATGATTTGATGAAGATATGATGATAAAATAATTTATCTCCCAACAAATGATGAAGAAATCTAGCCCGCAGATGAATTTTAATTAATTTCATGGATAAAATTAATTAAAAGATAATAAAACCCACCATAAAAACCTTTCCAAAAATTATATATAGTGCAAAAAGGTCATTTTCCAATTCATTTGCACTATTTGAGTTTAAAAACCTTTGTGATAAAGACATTTCAACCAGCTAGAGCAAGATGCCTATCCCCTACCACACTCACCGTTTTGAGCGCATTCGACATCACCGATGGTCGGCCGCGTATGGACCTCCGATATGTACCCCTTAACCTCCTCATAATTTGCACAAATTTTTTTTTTATGCATTTTATGTGTTTTACCATTTTTTGTCTGTTTTAGTGCTTTCAAGCTGCATTGTAGCGCTTTCACTCCAGTGTAGGGCTTCTAGTAGGTAGATTAGTGCTTTGAGTTTTAGCGCTTGCGTTAAAAACTCTAGCGCTTCCATAGGATAATGTAGCGCTTATGATGCCTGATTTTAGTGCTTGGAGACTTCTTGCACTTTGATCTGGTGGATTAGCACTTTCATGGTCTTCTCTAGTGCTTATGATAAAGTAGCACTTTGATGGATTGTTGTAGCGCTTAGATGCAGAAAAGTAGCGCTTAGGGACTTTTAGCACTTCGGATGTCTGTTATAGCGCATCAGAGTGCTGAAATAGCGCTTTCGAGATTTAGTGCTTTGGGTGCTTGATTTAGCACATCGGAGTGCTGAAATAGCACTTTCGAGATTTAGCGCTTTGGGTGCCTGATTTAGCTCTTTTGACCGATAAAGTAGTGCTTCTGGGATTTAGCGCTTTCATGTCAGAATTTAAGATTTTGACTTAGATAACCTTGATTTCGTCACTTCTGATCATGTCCATTCTTTGAATTGGTATGATTGGTAATTCAAATTCTAGATGTTGGGTTGTGATGATTTAAACAAGACTAGTTCTCATGATAGGCGAGAAGGAATCCTATTTGTGATGATCCTCATGATAGGTGAGGAGATGATTCATATCTGATAAATCTCATGATAGGTGAGATTCGATATTGTTTGATGAACCTCATGATAGGTGAGGTTTGTTGATGTTCGCCCATGAATTTTGATCAAAAATTCACACCAAAACTTTGGACTAGACTTGATAGTAGAATGACGTTTGATTTCTTGACATAGTTCACTGATTGTAGATTTTTTATTATGATGATAGGAGGATTTGGGTACTCTCCAGATGTGAGAGATTTCCATGGACCACAGACTTGATTCCTCATTTGACACCAGATGAGCTTTAGGTGATAGGTCGATGTGGTTTGACTAGCCTACGTGATATGCCCCAGATTAGGATTAATCGGGGTCTGTTGACTGCTTTGGCTGAGAGGTGGCACAGTGACCACAACACCTTTCACCTACCCACTAGCAAGATGATGGTCACACCAGAGCATTTTTGGCAGATTCTGCGTATTCCATTTATGGGGGAGATCATAGTATATGATTCCCACAGGATCGGCGGTAGAGATGCTCTTCGCAGAGTATTTCAGGATCAGGACATTGTGGGTCCAAGCTTCTGATGGAGGAGGATCGTTGATTCATACGCGACACTACCAGCAATGCTAGCTAGATTTATTAGAGGTTTCCTTTGCCCTGATCGCAAGTCAAAGGGATTCCTCGTTGGCTAGGGCAGGACTCTAGAGAGCATGATGGTACATGGTACCAAATATGCATGGGGGATGTGCATGTTGGCACATCTCTATCATAATCTTCACTTGGTTGTGTACCTCAGAGCGTGGAGCTTATCAGCAGGGATGACCCTGTTACAGGTGTGGGCATGGGAACATTTTGCTATTGCTCGGCCATTTCCAGTTGAAGATAGACCGCCAAGCAGACCTTATGTGTTCAGATACAGAGGTCAGCTTACACAGGCCTATATGGGAAAGCTAGAGCATTGGAAGCGGATTTCGACGACACCGAGACTGTTATCTAGCATCCATACCTCGACTGTGAGTAGTGGGCTGAGCATGATGCAGTGTTGGGATTTCTCTATGATTCCATGTATCTCATCGGTCGAACACCTTTTTTGTTACAGAGATTCTTGCTTCACAGAGTATATAGACAATATGGCATCGTGCAATGCATGCCACAGGGGGTAGCCCACTATGTTAGGCGACAAATAGATATTCCTGATTAGGGGCCCTATTTATCATAAGATGTTGTAGTAGAGGGATACAAGGCATTGCAGCCATCAGCCTAGGATATGCGGAGAGACATTACAGAGGCACTCATCACTAAGGAGTATGCTGCATTCTGGGCCTTGGTTCCACATCCTCACATCTTTATTCCAGATGAGACAGTGCCTCTACTAGTAGAGGAGGATGTGGCAGAGGGTTCTACATAGAGAGAGGGTGATACTCCGGCAGGCAATAGCATGGAGAGTGGCAATGATAACAGTAGTAGCGATGATAGTGATGGTGGTAGTGGAGGGGATAGAGGGGTAGGGCCAGCCATTAGCAGTGCTCCATCATCCAGTAGGCCTCGCAAGAGGCGAATAGTAACAGTGCCACTTGTGGACCAGCAGAGACAGATTGTAGGTTTACAGACATAGGTCCAGACATTACAGGGGCAATTGGTATAGGCTCAGGGTTTTCTCATTCAAACCCAGACTCAGATGCAGGCCCAAGCACAGGTTCATGCTTAGGCTTTAGTACAGGTGTAGAGATAGTTGGCCACTATACATATGCAGGTTGCCACTTTGATAGCTGAGAGAGATAGTGCTCGGTAGATTGCCGAGAGGGCACAGGAGACAGCGGAGACCCTCCAGAGAGTAGCCGATGGTACCTCAGTGGGCGACTATATGAGAGAGGTTCTGTGAGCTGGCTGAGAGGCAGAGTTTTACAGAGGCAAATACCACAATGTAGTGCCTGCTGAGCATAGAGTTAGTTATGCTGCATCGAGATCTGGGCAAACGCATACACGGATAGTCAGTGAGGGTGTGACACAGCCTCCACACAGAGATCCCTGAGATCTCAGAGATCCTGGTCCTTCCAGGGGTGGTGGTGGTGGTACTAGTCCTATTGGGCCCGCCCATTCTGGCAATAGCAGATCATAGACGCTATTGTGATGATGTATATTATGATGTAGCTCATTTTGGATGATGTATTTTTATTCCATACTTCATTATATACTTGACACTTGATGATATATATATGAGATGCAGTGGATTTGATTTGATGATGGTTTATGATTTCTATGTGATGGATGCATTTATGTTGATCTATGCAATATGTGATGATGTAATGATGAATGTTTTTATTACATGTAATGATTCAATGATAAATCTATTTGTAGAATATATGATTTATGGATGTATGATGTGATGTATGTATGGATAAATGGTTATATGCTTTTTTATTTTTAAAATGATGATCTTATGATTGATGATAATGGATGGGTGTAACGATAATAATAACATGACTTACATTTATTTCATATATGTGATAAAATGTATGGATGGAAATGAAAATGATGTATGCATATGATGTTGGTGGATGATAATGTAATGAATGTTTTTATGGTTTAGATGCACATGATGTACTTATCGTACAATTTAATTCATAATTAAAATGGATGAATGATGAAATGATGAATCTAAATGATGCGATGATTTTTGGATTTATGTCAAGTATACTCAGTCTTTATTTGTAGATTAGATAATCATTTATTGGAACCCTTCATGCAACAAATACTCTGCAAATAAATGAATATGATGAATGAAATCTAATTTTAACATGCAAGTAAATGCAAAATAATTTTCATTTTAATAGTACCTTTGTGCCTTTTTGTCATCATAGAGGTTTATTGGATGTTGAAAGTGAATACAAGCGTCAATGGTATGTGTTAGACCAATGACAACCTGAGTACTTCTTTCATGATTTTTGATATTCCAAGCGAACACAAGGATCTAGGTATAATTTAACTGAAATGACTTGAGCATTCATTGTGTAAACAGGCAGTGGTTAATCATTTCAATGTGTGAATTCTGAATGTCATCGGTGATATATTTGCATAGCACATCCCCCAACAATTCATACATTTAAATTATTATCTTACAGATAGCAAATAATAAAAACATCATTCTTCTTCCTTGTTCCTCTAGTTCAATACATCATTGAGTTACTCCAAAGAAATGATAATCAAAAATACAATTTATCCATTGTTGACTTAGAGTGTTTCATTCATTATTCAAATTTTAGATCATCCATCCTGATTTTGTGTTGTTTTTGGATTTTCAAGATTTTGACCACAAACCTAACTTAGTAACCTATCTTAGGGGTCTCGAGGGCTGATCAAAGATTAGCCTTGCCTACATTACACACGCAGAGACCACATAGTTTGACTGACACAGACCTATGTTTTTGGATGTTACTTTTTTGAAGACTTAAATTTTTGACATGTTTTTGGATTTTCGAAATATGATATGGATGGTTGATACCTTTCTGACGATGATTGATGTTGTGCTTTGATCTTTTTTTTTTGTTTTTCTTCTATACTGTTGTTTTCCCTTTGGTGAAATCAATGTTTTTGTTGCTCCTAGTGATATCTAGATGTTGCCCCCAAGCTTTGGAGTGATACTTGACTATTTGAAAATGATTTTGATATGGATGCAAAGATGGCAAGACTACTAACATGATATGAAACGGTACTGACTGCCAGACTAATGATCTTGATATATTTCAAAATAGATGGGAAAGCTAATCTTAGAACCACATACGACACCTGTTTCCAGGTTTTCACCATATGCTTTGATTACACTCTTGTGTTTTTTTTGTATTTTTCATTTTTCTCTTTTTCTTTATTTTTGTAGTTTCTATTTTTTTTGTATTTTTGTGTTGCCAAGATTCCTATTTGCCAGGTTTTCATCAAGGAAACAATTTTCAAAAGTTTGACTCATGCACTAAGAGATTCAAGCATAGAATTTTCGGAGATGAATACTGTTGATAGGTTCATCAAACAAATCCCATTCTAGTGTTGATAGTTGATATGCTCTTGATCCATACACTGATATGATGACAAAAGGACCAAGCCTATTAGGCTCAAATTTTCCTTTCTTCTCTCTATCCTGCTGATTCCTAGGGTTTTCCTTTAGTACCAAGTAACCAACCTGAAAGACCCTTGGCTTTACCTTGTGGTTGTAACTTCTTGACATCCTCTGTTGATAAGTCATTAGATGATTAATAGCTTGTTGACGATGCTCATCCAACAACTCCAGTTCCTGTAGTCTGGATACCCTGTAGTCTTCATCTAAAATGATACCTTTGAGTGATACACGAAGGGATGGAATCTCAACTTCAATGAGCAATATGGCTTCTGATCCATATACCAAGGCATATGGAGTATCTCCTATTGGTGTTCTGATACTTGTTCTATAGGCCCATAGTGTAGGATTGAGTTGAACATGCCAATCATGTCCAACATCATTAACTATCTTTTTGAGAATTTTGAGTATTATTTTGTTTGAGGCCTTTGCTTGGCCATTCCCTTGAGGATAGTACGGTGTTGAAAACTGATGTTGGATATGAAATTTATCACATAGCTCTTGGACATCTTGATTCTTGAAAGGTTGTCCATTATCAGTGATAATGGATTGAGGGATTCCATACCGACATATTATGTAGTTCAAGATGAAAGAGGAGATTTTCTTCCCAGTGATGGTAGTAAGAGGTACTGCTTCAATCCATTTTGTGAAATATTTTGTAGCTATTATAATGAACTTGTGTCCATTAGATGAAGAAGGATTTATTTTTCCTACTAGATCGAGGCCCCATTGACAAAAAGGCCATGTCGATGTGAAGGGATGCAGTTCTTGTGCTGGTGCATGAATCACATTGTTGTGAATCTAACACTTTTGACATTTATTAACAAACTGATAGGATTCTTTCTCCATGCATGGCCAATAATATCCCAAATGGAGGAGTTTCTTAGCTAGAGTTATCCCACTCAAGTGAGTGCCACAAATACCCTCGTGAACCTCTCATAGGGTCATTTAAGATTCATTGTGTTCTAGACATCGGAGTAAAGTACCATCAAGACCTCGATGATAAATTATGTCGGCAATTAAAGTATGTCATCTGGATTGGTGGATGAAGTTTCTTTTTTGGTTCCTAGATAGATCAGGAGGAAGGACATCATTTTTCAGGTAAGCATAGGTCGTTTCATAGATGGAGGTTTTTGTTGTTTCTATATGGAAGATAGTAGAAGATTCTAGATTATTATGGGAAGGACATGATAATTGTTCTACCATAAACTCATAACAAACATGCTTCTCAAACAATTGTAGTAATGAAGCAATTATAGCCATAGAGTTCGCAGCTTTGTTCTCGGCTCTTGGAATTTGATCAAACTTGATACTAACAAAGGATTGTTTCAGATTATCTATTTGTTGCTTGTAGGGCATCAAATTTTCATCTTTTGTTTGATACTCATCATTTACTTGATAAATAACTAATTGAGAATCCCCATATACCTGTAAGTTTGTGATTTTCCACTGAATTGCTATTTTGACCCCAATGATTAATGCTTCATATTTTGCCACATTATTTGTACATTGAAAAATTAATCTATATGATTTTAGAATGGTGTGTTGTTGTGGAGAAATGAACAAGATTCCTGCTCCTGATCCTCATTGTGTATATGATCCATCAAAATATAAAACCCATTGTTGGGGCATTACTGTCAGAATGTTTCCATCTGGAAACTCCATTGTCATTGGTCAATCATCTACTAGAGGAGCCTCTGCTAATTGTTTAGCGATTTCCTGTCCCTTGATTGCCTTTCTCTCGACATACTGAGTGTCAAATTGACTTAATAAAATGACCCACTTTACCAGTCTACCTATTAAGGTAGCCTTACTAAGTAGATATTTTAAAGGATCGATCTTTGCTATCAATTTGATTTTATGAGTTAGCATGTAGTGTCTCAGTTGTTGAGTAGAGAATACCACCATCAAGCAAGATTTCTCTATGAAAGTGTAATTGATTTCATATCCATTCAAAGTACAGCTGATATAGTAGATGGCATGTTCTTTTCCTTCATAATCCTCTTACGCTAATAGTGCCCCCAATGAGATATCTATCATAGCAATGTAAAATATGAGAGGCTTTCCTTCTGTTGGTGGCATGAGAATGGGTGGTGAAATTAGATACTGTTTGATTTGATTGAATGTTGTTTCACACCCCTCATCCCAGTTGAAAACTATATTTTTAAGCAATAGATGATTAAAAGGATGACTTTTGTCTACCAGCTAGGAGATAAATCTTCTGATCGATTGAAGCCTTCCCTATAGTGATCTGAGTTAGCTGATATTTTTAGGAGGTGGCATCTCCATTATTGCTTTGACTTTTGCTGGATCCACTTCAATGCCTTTTTCTAAGACATTGTACCCTAATATTTTTGCTGATGTGACCCCGAAAACACACTTCTTGGGGTTTAACCTGACATTGAATTTCTCCATCCGTGTGAAGATTTTGTCTAGGATATGCAGATGTCCTTCCCTAGTACCAGATTTTTCCAAGATGTCATCCACCTAATCCTCCATGAAGGTGTGCATCATATCATGGAAGATTGTCGTCATTGCTCTTTGATAAGTGGCTCCTGCGTTCTTTAGACCAAATGGCATGACGTTCCAGCAGAAGGTTCCCCATGGACATGTGAAAGCCATCTTTTCCTAATCTTCTCGAGCTATTTTTATTTGATTGTACCCTGAGAAACCGTCCACAATTGACAACATGGCATGCCCTGCCGTCAAGTCCACGATGATGTCTATATTTGGT
Source organism: Sequoiadendron giganteum (assembly GCA_007115665.2). NCBI lineage: Eukaryota > Viridiplantae > Streptophyta > Pinopsida > Cupressales > Cupressaceae > Sequoiadendron > Sequoiadendron giganteum. The sequence continues at coordinate 435,048,521 of CM021109.1, read as the reverse complement.
AGTGGAAAATGATCCTTCGGGCATGCTTTATTTAGGTCCCTGAAATTTGTACATATTCTGAAGCTATTTTTTGGCTTTGAAATAGGTACAAGGTTTGATATCCATTCGGCATATTCTATAGACCATATGAATCCCACATCGAACAATTTCTTTAGTTTTGTCTTTACCATCAATGCGATGTGGGGATGCATTTTTCTCAATTTTTGCTTGACAGGCTTGATTCCTGTGGGCAAAGACAAGTGATGCATAAGCAGATTTGAGTCTAAGCCTAGCATATTAAAATATGACCAAGCAAAGTTGATGCTTCTTTCTTTAAAGAATTTGATGAATTCTGGTCTTTCTTGTTCTGTCATGGATTCCACCAGATGTAGGATTTTTGCCTTATCTTTAGTGTCGATATTCACAGACTATGTTCGTTCCACTAGGACTGATGATCATTCATGACAATGTTCCGGAAGAGTGTCAAATCTTCCATCCTTCAGTGCCTCAGAAAGGTTTTTGCCGTTAGACGCATTCTTTATTTTTACTTTTTCCAGAGCTAATGCTGCTATAGAATGGTTTTCACCATTAGATCTATTTTCCCTATTGTCATTTTTGCAACTGGAAGATTTCACACCCTCCTACCGAGTCATGTTGTTATGAGTATTACAGTTAGAATTTGTACCAGGTTTAGTATGACATAGGAATTTTACGATGGCATCATCGTTTGTAAATATTGGTATATTCAAAGGTTCGACAGGTTTCCAGTCAATGAGTTCAGGATGGATTAATGGCATGAGGTTATCAAATTCATTCAAGGTGATGGATGTAAGGGTTTGGATGGCCATTTCATCATAGTCATTTATTGGAATATCAAGATCCATGATGGTACTTTCTTCAAGATCGTCTAGTCCACTCGAAGTCTGCTCGTCCTCACTTGAATCATCGATATTTAGTGACCCTGCCACAAGTGGTCTAGACCTAGAACCTCGGCCCTCATCATGTGTAGGTGTATATTGTTGAATTACATCAACTTGAATATCAATGAAAGATAGGTCAGAATACAACACCCACTCATATTCATTTGAATCTATCTCAGAGCTATCTCTAAACTGAAGGATATTTTCTACAGCCATCCTTGTTAGTTCCTATTTTTCTTCTTTAGAGTATCCTAGTCCTGGCTTCTCTTTTGTGTGGAGAGTGAGGGGTGTAATAGGTTATGTGATTCCATCCTTTCTTAATCCAATGGGTCCTTGTCCTTCATACCCCATTTTTTCTAAAATAGCTTTTCCTTTTCCATATTTATCGGTGTTGATGGTGACATTTTTTATATTGATATTTGATGTAGAGGGTTCCTCATCTTTGTATAGCCAATCCGAGATTTCTTTGTTGTTTGTTTCATCCTCTGTTGTCCCTTTTTTGACAAACCTTTCATCTAGAACTGTGACTGGTAATGATGTTTGAGATTTGATCATAGATGGTTGACCATATGTCCTAGGAGATGGCATTAACTATGATAGGTTAAGCGATTGCTCCATAGAATATGTTCCCATTCCTTTTTTCGTCAGTTGAATTTTCTCTTGGAACTTGTGTGATAAAGGATTTTGTTGATCCAGATTATCTATTGATTGAATTTCAACAGGACTTGTCTCTTTTTCTTTACCCTTCTTCTCTACCCACTTAGTAGTGATACTTGGACATTGTTCTTCTTTGGATGATTTTGAACATGATGCTTCCCTGTTGTGTGGTACAAAGGTATCTTGAGAGATCCTAAGGGTGTCACAATGTTGAGGATGATTGTAGTCAGCCGATATAGTCACCTCTCATCCATTTATTGGGAACTTCAAACATTGATGATATGTCAAAGGTATAGCCTACATTTCATGGATCCATGGTCGCCCTAAGAGAATGTTGTATGTCAACTCTTTCTCCAACACTTGAAATGCTATATGTTTCATCATTGGACCTACTTGAATGGGTAGCACAATCAAGCCTTTAGATGATCTTTCTTCCTCATCATATGCTTTGATAGTCATTTTTCTGTGAGAATCAATAGCATCATCTGAATATCCTAGTGCATGGATTAACTTGAGAGTGAAAATGTTTGAACCAGCTCCCCCATCTATTAAGACTCTCTTGATGCGGTGATTGTGGATTAAGACTTCAATATGGAGTGCAGTATTATGGGGATGGTTTAGCGAGATATCATCCTATTCGGAGAATGATAGACAATGTGGGGTAGTCAAATTTCCCACCATAGCTTGAAATTGACACACATCTAGATTCTTTGGTACCGTAGTGGCAACTAAAGCTTGTTTGAGAACCTCCTTATGTGATGGTGATATTTTAAGGAGTTCTAGTATCGATATCTGAGCAGTAATGTTTTGCAGTTGATCGACGATGTTATAGTGAGATGGAGGTGGAACTGTGTGTGTAGAACCAACTCCTTTTAACATGACCTTGGCTTGCCCCCTCATCATTAAATTTACTAGTTGATGCTCTTGACGATCTCTGATTTTTAAGACATTGATTTGATTATCATAGTTTGATATGTTTGGGAGCAAGTCCAATGGAGTAGTGTTGTTGATTTTGGGTCCATCAATGTTGTGACAGTTATATGATCACTCTCTATTCCAGATAGGCAAAGGATGGTGGTGTCAAAGACATGGTTGACATTCTTCCCTTTGTTGTTTGAAGATGATGGTGCTCCTTTGTCATAGTTGGGCAAAGGGTCTTTGAAAGCCAAGTGATCATTGTTGTTTTGTGATGTCTCCACATATGTTTTAACTCCATACAGTCATTAGTTCTATGACTCCTTGATTATTGATTGGAGGAGTTACTTGTGTTGTTTGTTTTATTGTTGAAATGTTTGATAAATCCTCTTTTGACTAATGCCTCCTCAATTTTAAGACCATTTTCGATGACTTTCTTGAACATGGGAGGACATTGTAATTCCATTCTATAACTCATTTCCTCCGTTAAGTTGTCAATAAACAACTCCATCTTTTCTTCCTCGGGAATTGATCTAGGATATCTGGCGAATAGGCATCGCCATAGTTGGAGAAAACATAAGAACATTTCCTTTATTGTAACATCGTGTTGGATGTTAAAGGAGTATTGGGAAATGAACGTGTTGACTAATTCCTCAAAAGTTCTGATACCAGGTTGTAGTTTTGAAAACCACTCCGTACATGATCCTCCCAAGCTCCTTGAGAATAATCTCATTAAGTAATTTTCCTCTTGGGAAAACTCGAGACTCATTGTTTTGAATTCCCTTATATGATCTATCAGATTCGTTCATCCATTGTACTTATCATACTTTGGGATTTCATAATGTCTAGGGAAAGGTATTAGACCGACTGTTGCGTCGAAAGGATAAGGAAAACTTTCCTGTATCACATATATTTTGGTACTCCCTTTCGTCATATCCTGTATTTGTTATTGTAATAGTTGAATTTGAGATGTTAAAGTGGCAACTGGATCTATTGTTTGTGTAGGTTGCATAATTTTAGTCTCACTTGTTCTAGGTGCTTCCTTCAGTCGATTCATGTCGAAGTCCTTGGGAAGTTTGGCACCTGATTCAGCCAACATCAAAAGATACTTCTCCATATCTTGTTCTAAAATCTTTTCCATAAATATATGGAACTTGGGATCTTGTTGAGCTGCTTGAATATCCTCAGGAGTTATTTCATTCTTATTGTTTTGGTTTAGATTGTTCCAAGGATTTTCCTCTACCATTGCTTGGGATTTTAAAATTTCTTGCTCTAAGAGTCTCTGTTTTTGGGACCTAGTGAAGATTGGCATACAAATTTTTATCCTTTCTTCTAAAATGTTGATCTTATATGCTGGGAAAATGTCAATTGAACTTTTAACAAAAGTCGAATAAGATGATTGATCTTATTGATGAGACTATGTTAAAAATTTGATTACTATACTTGGTTTCATGATAAAAGATGATAATATCCTGATGATGAAACTTTAGTGTAGTAACCGATTGTGTATTTTGATTTTGACACTTGTGATTTGCAAGATCTTGTTTTAGTTGATAAGATTGAAAGTTTGTATAAACCTATCTATTTTCAGTCTCTAGACAGTGATTCTGATAAAAAGAAATTTGATTCTGATGAAAAATGTGGGTAAAATGACAGACTGATTGACTGGTAAAAATTTTGAACTCTCTGTTTTAAAAGCGCTAAAATAGAGGACATAGGTGCTATTTCACAGAAGCGTTAGAACAGAGTCTCGAAGTGCTGAAACAAGCGACAAAAATGCTATGTTGACAGAAGCGCTAAAAAAGTGCTCAAAAGCACTGTAGAAAGTGATGGAAGCGCTACTTTACAGAAGCGCTAAAACAGTGCATGAAAGCACTATAGAATTTGATGGAAGCACTATCTTGACAGAAGCACTAAAATAGTGCATGAAAGTGTTGTAGAATTTTATGGAAGCGCTGTTTTAATGAAAGCACTAAAATATAGACTATAAGTGTTGAAACAATGCCTGAAAACGCTATTTCACGGAAGCACTAAAACAGTGACTCGAAGCGCTGAAACAGGATTCCAGAGCGCTAAAAACAGGACTTTAATAAGACTTTTTATTGTAAAATTTGATCTGGCCTTGTGGCATATTGTATTATGGATTGTGGTAGATAAGAAGGATGTATGCGCTAACTACGGTTGTGATACTGAGTGAGAGCTCTTCTTTGGAAGAAGGCTCGTGAATAGAGTGGTTCTACTGCATAATCTAAAGTGTAACCCCTAGCAAAATCATGATATTTATGGATGAATGTTCTATGTTGTAACAAGAGTTTTCAATTTTAAAATAGAAAATGTTGTCTTCTTAATTTATTTTGATAGCTGAGAGGTTCCTTGGTTTTTGTGATTTTGATTTTTCTCTTGGCAAATGTGGTGGACTTCCACTTTCGCAGCATGGATTTTCTGATTTAACTTGACTTTGTTTGTTTTGAGGATGATCTTGAATCTAATTTTAATGAATTTGTGAAAACATAGCAAGCAATTTTGACTAATTGTTTTAATTGAATAGATCATGTATGTTCAAGAATCACGAATGATTCTTATTGATTTTGATGGGTTGCTTTGACAATTGTACACAAATCAAACAGACTCACACTTAAGGACAAGTAGGTCATCATTATACTCACAACCCACATCTTGAATTGCGTTGATGCACATAGCCTTGTCACCCCCTAGAGGGCGCCTTTGTTTTTGTCGTTTCCAGGCGCGTACTCAGAGTTGGATTTCTCGTCCCCTGATCAAACGGTCCATGGCAATTATATGGTGAGTGTCTTGGGGGCAGATTCTTCCCTCCCCTTGCACTGCGAGTATGACAATGTATGGATACTGACTTGGTGAGATACTACTCTATGGTTCGTAGATAGGGCTTCTGTGTAGTGCGGCAATTGATAAACTCCCTCAGGAGACCTCCCAATCTTTAGAACAAAGATTTTGGGGATGGTTATCTTGCTCACTACTATCAAGTTGGACTTTCATCAACTTGCATTTTTATTATAGTGGGTTGGAATCCTTGGCTTTAGGTGTTCCCACTTAGGTCGTTCCCGTAGGGTGAGTACTTTTTCCCACTATGACAGGCCTTCTAAAGGATTTAATAAAGCATAAATAGCATGAATTAAAAGTGAATCTAGCACTTTGGTAACCCAGTTAAGGGAAGAGCATAAGCCTAATCACCACAAGCACATCATATAAGTTGTTATGTTTTAAGCCCAAAAAGAAATTTTCTAATCTATGTGAAGGTGTTGCTTCACAAAAATCATGTTGTTCTTTTTAACTTGTACTAAAAAAAATGCAATGACTATCCTAGGATTGATAAATTTCAGAAAACCTGAAGTGACTATCCTAGGATTGATAAATTTTAGTCCAACTGTGAAAAAAATAAAATCTGGCCGCAGTCGCGTCAGATCCAGACTGATTTTACAAAAGTGTTGGAATATTGCACCAAAGGGCTAAAATAGTTACCTGATGCGCTAAAACATGAAAGCGCTGAAACAGGACACCGAAGCACTGAAGTTTGTCATGGAAGTGCTAAATCACGGATGCGCTGAAGTTTGTAATGGAAGCGCTAAATCACGGATGCGCTGAAACAGTTGACGAAAGCGCTAAAGTTGAAAGTGCTGAAATTTTTTACGGAAGCGCTATAGTAACATGGAAGTGCCGAAATAGAGCACAGAAGCGTTGTAGTTTGCCACGAAAGTGATATAGTTTTTGACGAAAGCGCTAAAAGAAAACACGTTGAGAACTTGCGTGACACTTTCCAGAAAAATTGTAAAATTGGGGTTAATGCCCCATGGTGGGCACCAAATTGTAAGTGTGGGATTAGGTGTAAATCACAAAACACACTTCTTAATAAGACATTATATCAAAGACAAATCAAATTGAACTAATTCAAATCAATAATCAATTGAAAATGTCATATTGTTCTCTATCCTCAAAGATTTATTAAATCAAAATGGCTCTCAGATCGTGAGTGCACTATGATTGTTAAAATGACAATTCAAAGAACGAGATGGATTCTAATGCAATGATATATAACTAAATATGATAATACTAGATGAAAAATGAACTAAACTAGCATGAAATTACATGAAACAGATAATTGCAGCTATAGGAGGCAGCCATGGTATGAAAGTTTGATTGTTGGATGCTTGGATGTTTGATGCTTTGTGCTTGAATTCCTGTAGAGTAAGAGTGCATAAGTTAGATTATCTGGATCCTTTTCTTGGTTCAATGAGGTTGTATTTATAGATTTATTGGCTGTAGAAATGCTTAGGGAAGGCATTGAGAAGTTTGGATTCAATCTGGAGGATTGAATGGTGAGATATGGAGGAGATTGAGAGAATTTTGGTGATTGTCTCTACCCATGAAAACACCAAGCAAGAGAAGAGGAAGGATTGATGGAGGAGGATTGAGAGAATATTTTGGAATTTGTCTCCAAAACTTCTCGTGAAGTTTCAAAGCATTAATTATGACATAGTTTAGACATAGGATATCTAATTCATTTTTGAGAGAATATAGATGGAATATTCTTTATGCCTTAATTCAAATATTTTTGATTTATTTAAATTAGCAAAATGAGGGATAAATAATTTAATAAAATTAACTATAGGATAGTTGTTTATTAAATTAGACAAAAGAATAGGGCAATTAATCAATAAAGTGTTTTGATCTTTATTTAATTAATTTAGAATCGATGTGATAGAATAAAATAGGGAAATGATAATTAAATAAAACAAAGTATTTAATTTTGTTTATTTAATTAAGATGAATTTATAGATGTGAGCTATATAAATAAATATTTCTATTTATTCAAAAGCAGAGGAAATTAGGATAATTAATCAAATAATTCATATTTAATTAATCGGATGATCCAGACCAATTTTAGGTGTATACAGTTGATGTTAAAAGTGATATCATGGTTTCTTGGTTGTGAGTGTTTCCTTGAAAATGAGTGTGTTTAAATGTTTTCAACCAATTATTGTTATTATTTTTTTGTTTTATTAAATTGTGGAATAGAAGTATTTGATATAATATTTAGATTCCTATGTTTAGTAGTGATAACAAGACCTAGTTTTGGTTTTCCACTTATGTGTGTGGAATCCATATGGTTCTCTCTACTGGGGGATGGCTAGGGTCTTATAATGGCCTCATGATGCCATAATGGTAGGGTGGAGAGTTTTACTTCTCCTTTTGGTTTGCATCTCTCATGGGCATTGAAAAGATATTTGGCAGAGTATTTTTGTTACCTCCATTTTGAGGTCTATGCTTGCATAATGAAAGGAATTTAAATTGTATTAGATTCAAATATTTTATGAAAGAGTATTTGCATTGTGCCCTTACTTTAAGAAGAGGAAAATGTACTTGTGTTAAGGAAAAATAATTCATTGTAAATGATATTTCTGGTTGTACGAATAGCTTAAACTATTGATTTTGTTATTTAGCAAAATATGATTGTTCAAAGGATACAAAACAAAAGAAAGAATTTTATATTTGTATAAGTACATTTTGTTCCAATTGTAAATTTTATTGAGTTATTTAATGTAACTTTTACTAAGAAGAAATATTATAATATTGGATGTATTTTATTATACATAAACCATTTATCAAAAAGTGAAATAATTACATTTAACCCATTTTTTGTTTTAGCTTCAAATATATAAATAAAAAAATTGATACCTGTAGAAATAACAATAACGCCTGCTCAGTAAAAAGGGATACTATAAAGAGAATCCATAGTTCTGTAGTAGATTTATAACTGAGCAAATGAAATAAAATAAAGATTTGCCAAAAAGAAATAAGAGAAAGGGTTTTAATGCTTGTAGGTGATTGCTTTAATTGAAGGCCTGCAACAAGCAACCAAACGAATGTAAGATTAAACATTAACTTGTTGCATTTTGTCATGCAGTGAGAGGTTTCAGATCTTTTACGAAATAAAATAATGAATATACACATTCAAGTATTTATGGATTTATCTCGTTTTAGCCTGTGCCATTAAATTCAAAGGGGTATTTTGTCCAAAATCTCAGGAAGAATACTAAATCAAATACAAATCTACTATTTCACCAGCAACTAAAACAAAACCAGATATCATTGCCATGGAAATCTATAGACTGCAACATAAACTCATATTCGTGAAACTCATATTTGTAGTTATTTAAGTGGAGGTTTAAGTCTATTTAAATATGATAAGAGTGTTTTAAAACTGGAAATTTTACCTTTCAATTTTATTTTAACTGTGTAGTTACTTAAGTGGAGGTTTAAGTCTATTTAAATATGATAAGAGTGTTTTAAAACTATCAATTGCACCTTAATGTGCAATGGGTACGCCAAAGAAGTATGGAAGGTCAATTACGATAATTTTTGGTCTATTTTTGCATAGATTTGTGTAGTACATGAGGTCAATTGATAGACCATTTAGCAAATGATGTTGTTTGTGCAACAAAGATCTCAATGGAAAAGTGATAGCTTTAGATTTTTTGAAAGCTTTTAAATTAGAAAGATAAATTTTCTCATACATTATTGAACAAGCAAACCCTAGCCCTTTCAAACGATTTAGCATTGTTATGTTACAACCATTTGTTCTTTTCAATCATAGTCTCTTGAACAAAATCTCTAAAAAGTTATATGGAGAATAAATAAAAAAGTCTCAATACCCCTTTATATATAGGAACAATAGAACTAATCAATAAAACTAAAAGGAATAGAACTTTCAGAATTTCCATTGTGCATGATTTTCTGAGTTGGCATGGGTCATCAACCAATTTTCTCCATGTTTAGGGTCGTAGAAAAATCAAAGTGCATCTGTCTAGCAATCACCACCTGTTTGAAGAATCACAAGTCAATCAGTTGTAATGCCAATTTTATTAATTGATATATGATTTAGATATGACAACTATGTAAATGTTGAATTTAGGAAATTACAATTATTTTAACCTATTATCAAAATTGCAATCAAAAGGTCACTTCCAATTGCACACAAGTTTATATTAAATTTTTCAGAACTAGATTTAAGAATATAATTAATATGCTTGGAACCCAAATGTAAATTAGGGCAAGTATTAGCTTTGATATTAGTATTCTAAAAAACATTAGCAATAATAAATTTTAAAGCCCCTTCCCTAACTGGCCATATATGGTTCATCTCCCCTGCTACTGGGAAAATTGTTCTTACATATGTTAAATCGCACTTCTAGAAGTTCAAAGATGTTGAATTCAATTCAACATTCATGTCACTTGTTGCCTCAAGGCTCATTTTTCTCGTGACTATTTAGGTATATATTTGCATTAAAACCTTAAACTATAAGAAGACATAAAAGGATAAGCAGAAATACAAGGTTCTATTATTATAAAGAGAAAATAGAACTCCAATCAATTAGAATCATATTCATTTAGAGGATTGAGAAAACATTTAATCCTTAATGTAGTTCTGGTAGAAGCAATTGTACATCTCTCTTTATTCCAGCCATTATTCCAAACAGTTACAAATTTAGAACTACTTTTCAGCCCATAAGTGTTTGTTTATCTTGCTATTTGGAAAAGTAAAGAAAGGAAGACTTTGAAGGTTGGCTTCTCTAAAGTTGGATTTTAGAGATTTGGTGCAATTTTTTCTGTTGTGCTAACCAAATAGGAGGAAATACCCATGAGATCTTACCACAAAATATTTAGTATTTTTTTGCAATGTTCCCCATTGGAGAAATTTTGTAAAGGAGATATCCAAAAAATTAGTCACTGAAACCATGGAAAGTGACTTACCTCAAGACTTTGCACAAATTGTATCATGCTGTTGATGATGCAGAACATAAAAAATGGGTAGAGTTTGCAAGGAAAAAAGTACAAAACCTTACCACACCATTTTTTTAAATGACACGAATGAAAACCAGTCTTTTTACAGCTGCTACTTCAATCTATTCAGTTGATGAGATTTAATTTTAAATAAAAACAAAAAAAAATGATTTGTCTACCTCTAGCATTCAAAAAAGTAAAACTCATTGAAACCATGGAAAGTGACTAACCTCAAGATCCTACACTTTTAACACTTAAAACACTAAGGAAAATTTATTTACAAATGGAAAATAGGGCACCATTTTTTATGTAATGCTATCAGATCGCTCCTACTAAATAGAAACTACCAACAAAAGCTTGGAGAATAGGCATGATAGAAGCAGTCCATGAAATAGAAGTAAAAAGAAAAAGAAATTAGCAAGGCTGTAGACAAAAACAATTACATCAGTGAGGTTAAGAATGTAAACTAAGTTACCTCTAAATCAATGACTACAAATTTGCACAAAATAGATGTGTTGAAAAGGGTTTAGAAGCTTTCAAATAATTGCAAATGATTTCATTTTAATTAACAAAATAATATTTGGAATTACAAGTCAATATAATTTAAATGAAGTTAAAAACTCAAATTAGCATAGGATATTAAAATTTTAATACACTTATTGTAGCGCATTTCTTAAAGTAATTGCAAATAATTCCTCTATGAATATTAAATACATAAAGAAAACCAAGCTTCTTGTCACTTAATGAACCCAATCATTTAAAATTGTAGTCATTTGGTCTTTAAAGTACACAAACAAGTATAATGGCATAAAATTGTGATGAAATATTTACTATGTAATGCACAAAATTCCTCTATGAATATTAAATACATAAAGCAAACCAAGTTGATTGTCACTTAATGAACCCAATCATTTAAAATTGTAGTCATTTGGTCTCTAAAGTATAAGAACCAGTATAATGGCACAAAATTGTGATGAAATATTTATTGTATAATGCATAAACTTGGTATTTCAAGTTATAAACTAAAATTAGCATAGAGTTTTTTCACAAAGTAATTGCAGTTAATTCGTCTATGAGTATTAAATGGACAAAGCAAACTAACCTGTTTGTCCCTTTCCTTCTGATATTTTGAATTTAAAGTACAAGAACCAGTACAGTGGCACAAAATTGTGTTGAAATATTTACTATGTAATGCATAAACTTTGTAAAGAAGAATGCATTAAGTTTAACATATAAAGATGATCTAATCTCAAATGTTTTTTTGTGAAAATAGCTTTGGAAACCATTGCATTCACAACTTCAACAATAGGTGCTATACATTCAGTAGTTACTAATGTTCTTCAGAAAGCTATAAAAAAAAATAGCCTCAAGAAAAGGAAAAGAAAATAAACAAAAAATGTAAAGTGTAATAAGAAAAACATGCTACACATATATCTTTTGGAGTTTAATGTAAATCAGCATTTACAAATGAAAAGTGTCCTCCCTCTTGCCACATAAATGGGTATGATATGCATGTTGATGCCAAAACAACACTTGAAGGTGTATTAGCTATAGAGTAAACCAGAAGACATCATCCATTGTTATATGCAGTTTTAATTCCATGGAGATGTAGGTTGCATTAAAATATTTTCTGCATCAAAAAGTGCTTCCATTCCATCCAAAATTAGATCCCTACCAAAAACTAGACATGTCTTTAATTCACAATTGACACTGAATTATTAATTATTAACTATGTTTTGAACCTGAATCTAAATCAACAACATAGCTTGAGAATGGAAAATCGAAGAATAAAGGTATTATGAGTAATCTGAGAAACAAATCAAATTATTAAACAGAGAGGAACACTATCTAGAATCCATTCAACAAAAGTCTAAATGACATATCTGAAATAATCTAATTTTACATCTTGAAAATGATGATGGATCCAAAAATAAAGGCATCATTATTTATATTTTATCTTGGAAACATGGTAGAATATCATACAACTAGAAATCCATCAGCGAATCATTCCAAAAAAAAAATCTCAAAAGATATTTGTAATGGGTACAGTCATCAATTCTAATTGTAATTGAGTATAAAAAGTGAATTCAAGGAAACTATAATTCAAAGAAGAAAATAAATGCTGGTATTATTTTTAGTTTGGGTGTTACTATTAACAGGTTTTTTAAATTTGTCTGATAAATTACTATCAATGAGTGCAAAAGTAGAGTTTTGGGTATTCAGAACTTACATAGTCTAAACAAATTTTGAGAATCGTGTTAAGGATTAGAGGTGTTTTATTGGTTGGAAAATCATTTGAGGGGATATTTTTTAAATGTAGTAGGTAAAGAGAATCATGAAAAGTTTAATAAATTTCTTGAAATTTTGTGCAGAACAAAAGAAAATAGATCATCAAATGCACTGCAAAGAATAAAGAAGGTATTCAGCTCTTCTCATGTCTAAATTTGACTTAGGTAAAATCTCATTTGTATATTGCATATGTTAATTATTTATAATTGAAAATTGCAAAATTACAAGAAGGAAAAGTTTTTTTCCTACTTTGATGCTAGAGATATCTGAAAGAAGTGTATTTTTTTAAATAAATGTATGTTGCAATGGAGGAGGAAAGAGAACATTGTAAGAAACAAGTATTTGGGTTCAACTGGATTTTGGATACATTTATGTTCATTGAAAGACGATCTTTCTTACAATGTTAGTCTCATTCCATTTGTGTTGAGAAGTCAGTTTGTCTAACACACGAAGCTTCTCTTGGGAGTTGACAAGCCCCAAGGTGCGGCCCATGGTCACATGCAACTATACATGAAATTAAAAGGGTGTGATAGAAACTAAACTCTATTCCAATCATGATGGTAAGAAAGAGGGACCATGCAACAATATGTATTGTAGTATCTATAAATTGAAGATCATAATGAATACTTTAGTAATAAACTCACATTAGGGGAGAGGAGTCGATATGTAAGCGAGGGCCCTAACTTGCGATGGGACATGCACTCATTGGGGCCCACACCTATATGCCGGTCCTCCACAACTTTAAAAAAAAATCATCCATAAATAGGCATGATGACATTAAACGTAAATCAGATTTAAAATACACACTTAATAGCATTCATTTCAAAACAAAAAAGTACACGTTGGTAGCCAAACATGATGAAGTGTATCCAACTTGTATCTGGCATATAACAAGTAGCATTTCAACATGGAATTTAAACAACCCAAACATTAAGACATGCACCCTTCCCCGTAAATTGGTAAACCCAACTGTCACACCAATGCAGGCGTCACTTTGGCATTAATCACAACTACACAACATAAACAAGGTGCCAAGTCAACAACATTCAAACCCATCCAACCCATCTTTGACCGACTGGCGAACCCATTACAACAATATTTCCCATTGTAGCATAACCAAACCAACACGCAAATGCTTTCACCTATCCCATCAACCATGAGACCTACAACATGTATTAGCTTCAATCTGTCCCATCTCACCAAGTAGGGTGCGCACGTATTGGAGCCAAAGATAAATATCCCACCTGCATCCATTTAACAGTCTTGTAAGGCCGCCATTATTCAAAAACAAAACATGGAAACAATTTCAAACAATCCACCAAACCAATCAAGTCAAGAATTAATGGTCGAAATCAATCAAATCTCCAATTCATATGAAACAAAATTCAAATTGAAAATAGGACAGCAATTTATTTCACCACACCAAACAAGCATCAATCAAATTCAAATAATTCCCAATTCAAATAGCCGTGAAAACCAACAAATATTCACTTATTCTGCAGTGAGTGACATAAGAAAAGGAGGAGTGACAAGCATAGAATTTAATGAGTTAACATCAAGGGGAGGCAACAAATCAGATCCCAGTGCATCGACATCCATATTGTTCCAGGTTTTCCTTTCACACTTTTCCATTCATTTACTTTATATTATTCTTCATTACAACCATTACTATTTTCCATTTGTAAGCTTTATATTGATCTTCATTACAATCATTACAGTCATAGGTTTTTTATTTATGTTTCCCTAGGGTTTATATTGCAAATATTACAGTCACAGGTATTTCTTTATGTATCCCTAGGGTTTATATTGCTAATATTGTAGTCCTAGGTTAGCATATGTGTTCCATAGGGTTTATAATGCAAATTTTACATTCATGGTTTACCATTTAAATATTTTCTTAGGGTTTATTTTGCAAATAATACAGTAATTCGTTAGCATATACATTCCCTAGGGTTTATATTGAATATTACAGTCACAATTTACCATTTTTGTTTCCCAAAGGTTTATATTGCAAATGTTATAGTCATAGTTTACCATTTTGGTTTACCTAGGGTATATACTGCAAATATTACAATCATAGTTTACCATCTCTATTTCCCTAGGGTTTATATTGAAAATGTTACAGTCATAGTTTAGCCTTTTTGTTTCAGTAGGGTTTATATTGCAAATATTACACTCATAGTTTAGCATTTTTGTTTCATAGGTTCTGCATTATCATTCACTATGCTTATATTATTCTCATAGGTTTTGCATTATCATTCACTCTAGTTATCTTATTCTCATAGCTTTTGCATTGTCATTCACTCTGGATATCTTATTCTCATAGGTTTTGCATTATCAGTCACTAAGGTTTCTATTTTTATTAGGTTTTTTTCATCTTTTTCATAGGTTTTTGCTTCATGAATTCAAAAATATTTATGCCTGTCAATGAGTTCATCATAGACAAAATATGTGAGCTTTGTTAAACTCTTACTATTTTTCATTTGTAAGCTTTCTATTTGGTCATAGTTCAAATATGAGTGTGGTTTTCACTTTGTTGTGCATGAGAATGTTAATGTTGTAAACGCTTAAGAGATATGAGATGTTCTTAAACTCTAACTCCCTTGCATAGTTTTTAATTTTGTGCTTCTTACTCCTCTATTTCCTTATGTCGCTCACTCCAGAATAGATGTAACTCTCTAAACAGTTAGAAAAGATGATCTCAATTGAAATGCAACAAACTAAAAAGATAACACATACAAAAACTAAATAATATTTTTCAAGCATCACTCTCTTCATACATATAAAGATAACTATTCAAATAACTATTCAAGCATTTGTGTTTCATAGTTTACCATTTATGTTTCATAGGTTTTGCATTATCATTGAATCTAGTTACCATAATCTCATATGTTATTCATTACAAACTAATTATTCTTTTTTTCAAGCATCACATCACTCTCTTCATACATATAAAGATAACTATTCAAGCATTTGTGTTTCATAGTTTACCATTTATGTTTCATAGATTTTGCATTATCATTGACTCTGGTTATCATATTCTCATATGTTCTGCATTACAAACTAATTATTTTTATGTTCAAGCATCATTGTTTTGATTGTACTTATTCTATGTAGATGGCCAAGGGCAATGCAGTGGTGACCAGTACTGGGAACAAAATAAAGAAAAGTGTCACAACAAGGTTTCTCTCTGACAAATGAGGAGCTAGATTCCCCCCTGAAATAGATCTTGTTGCACAAGTAGATGAGGTTTCTACTACTCAAATACCGTAGATTGAGGTTACTAAACCTCAAATATCGTAGAAGGTAAAATAAATACAAAAGTTGTAGTCTTCGAATGACATGAAAAGGGAACTCTATGGCATTGGAGAGAATGACATGTCAATAAGGGGGGCTTCCAAAAAGTGGTCAATCCCAACAACCACACTGTCCAAATGGCTAGGGGGTCTAACAACAACTTCCAAGAAAGGTTCGCCAATAGTCCTCACTGAAGAGGAAGAACATCTTATTGTGGAATGGTACAAGCAAATGGCTGATATTGGTCATGGTCTTGGGATAGTCAATCTTAAGTCTGAGGTTTCTCAAATATGTCAAAATAGTCCAAACTGTCTCATCAATGGGTTCTGAAGGAAGTCCTGGTGGATAGGCTTCAAGCAGAGACATCCTAAACTTGCATTACGAACTGTTGAAGTCCTAGACAAAGACAGGGAATTCAATCTTAGATTTGATGTTGTAGCTGCATTCTACAAAACATTGTCTATAGCATATGAATCCATGTCGTATGGTCCTGATCACATATGGAATTGTGATGAAACTGGCATCTAAGCAGGCAAAAATGGGTCCATGAAGGTGCTCGCAAGAAAAGGTAGCAGGAATGTCTCTTACATTATCCCAAAGAGTCGTGAATGGATAACCATTCTATGTTGTGTCAATGTTGTTGGGAAGAGCATTCTAGGATTCTACTTGTTCAAGGGGAGTGTGAACATAGATAAGTACATCATAGACTGAAAACCAGGTGCTTGCATGGAAGCCCAACCCCATGCATGGATGACCAAAGAATTTCTCATAGATTGGTTGACCCACTTCAAAAGCTCAATTCCAGGCAGTGTCTCACCCACCAACAAGGTATTGCTGATCTTTGACGATCATGGAAGCCATGTAGCACTCAAAACCATCCAAGAAGCAAGATAAATGGGTGTAGAATTGTTAACATTTCCATCACACACATCACACAAGCTACAACTATTGGATGTGAGTGTGTTTGCACCTTTTAAAGCTTACTTCAAATCAGAAAATGCAGATTTTTTTGTCAAGGTTTCCAAACATTGAATTGAGGAGGATAGAACTTACAATGTTAGGCAGCAAAGTAATGAAAAGAGATTTGGCAGTTGACAACATTAAAGCTGGGTTTAAAAGGACTTGTATATGCCCGCTGAACCTTGATGCACTTTTCAACGAAATGCATCCCAGTGAGACATTTGTGGTCAATGAGGATGTTGATGCAGTTGAAAACATTCTCAGCCTTTCTGAACTTGGTATGTCAAGCAATGATGTCACAGTATTGCAGTCCACTCTTCCAGATGGACACTTGCAGACTGCAACAGAAACACAACACTCACCTCATACCTATCATGTTGAATCAATTGCACAAGTGGTGGTTAATTAAGACACCCCTCCCATGGTGGACAACTTCATTGATCAATTCAGGGAAATTTTAGATCTTCCATCACAATGAATCCAACCATCCTAGTTGGTTGAGGGAGCAATGAACTTGGGCATTGATTTGGAAGTCACAGAACAACAGGATACCCATACTTTTCCATCACCACCACCAAAAATTGACCCTTCTCAAGTTGTGCATTACTATGCTCCTTCTTGCAATTCAAATTTATGAGGCAATGAAGATGTACCAGAGGTCTCACAGGTAGTGGAGGAGGTCATTGCCACACAGTCAGATGGGACACAAGAAACACAAATAGTTCCGCACTTGAGCAAGTTCCTCAAGCTTCTTGTGCACACTATCTATCAAAAGAAATCCAAAGTTGGTGCAATTCAGATCAGCAGACAGTCTTAATTGTTGAAAAAAAATGACTACATGAGGTTGTTAATGGAGCAAGAGAAAAGGAAGAAAGAGGTCAAGGAGATAAAATAAAGGAAGAGACAACAGAATGAGGAGAAAAGGGCAGCAAAAATTGTGGGAGCAGAGTTGAAGGAGAATGCCAGAATTGAGGACATATTGTGAAAAGAAAAAGAGCAAAAAAAATTACAACAGAAAAAGGATAGAGATGTGAAAAGGAGGAAGAGAGGCTTTACAAGGCATAGAAATGAAAGGAAAAAGAGATTGAGGAGGCGCATAGGTCTTTACAAAGAGAGAGGCGGTTAAGGAACCATTCTAATCCGTTGTCTCAAAGTAATGGAGTCTTCCATGATATTCTCAATATTAATATCCCTCATTTTTCCACAATAATGAATTATTCAAGCCTCTCCCAATTTGACTTCAGGGGCACTCAATATCCATATCAATTTGGCACTCAAGATGTATATATGTGTTCACCACCACCCCCAACACATGTCACTTGAACCCAATTTACCACTCCAAGTCCCACTCATGTATGCAACAATCCTCGTCAAGTGGAAGGGGATGAGAACATGGCAATTTGCACCCCAACCAACCAAGATCCATTTCACAGCAGCAACAGCTAGATGCTGCCTTTTTTTTGGTTTTCACATGCAATTCAAGTTTCATACACTTTAGAAGTTTTGATATTTGCAAATGCACCAAAATTGTGGACAATTGTAATTTTTTGATAAGTACAGATTGACTGTTATTATTTTGGTTTGTTAAGTAATCTGATCAAATTCCAACAAGTGTTGTATGTAATTTTCAATGTGTATTATTGTTTTGATTTGCAATGTATGCTTCTTCGTTGATAGTTCTAAATATATGATAATTACAGGTGCATCATTATTGTTTTGATTTACAATGTGTTATGATCATATTGCAATGTGTGTTCTATGTAATTTGCAATGTGTCACTGTTTTGATTTTCAATGTTTGCTTCTTCATTGACATTTCCTCATTTTCTATTCCTTTTTTGATCTATTTTTCCATGTGGAAGGATGATATTTGTCCACACGTTTTACAAATCGAAAAAATGACCTATCGACCAATACGTAGGCACCTCGGATGCCACTTCCTACATGGATCAGCGTTCGAAGTTGACAGCCTTGCCACGTCAACTTCTCTGAATCTGCCACCCTAAGAATCCACTATGTCACATTTATCACTCGCCGCCACTTCCTATGCTTCTCGATTGTCGTGTTGAATGCAAGTCTCCTCTCCTTAGCTCCATGCCACCCCGCAATATTTTTCCAACCAACCTATACATATATATACATATACATTACATATGTATATAGATATGAATATCTATATACATAGATATGCATATGTATATAGATAGATATGTATAAGTATATACATATGTATATAGATATGTATATAGATATGCATACATATATACATATGTATATACATATGTATATGTATGCATATGTATAGACATCTACATACATATTTTCTAAGCCAACCTACATTGAATGCTCCCAGTGCCTCGCTCTTTTCGCTAGCTTTTCAACCTTTCATTCTAGCAAGTTGTCATTATTTCTTCACTTGCACGCCACTACCTGCTCGGTTCGTCATCTGCAACCTTCAAACCTTTACCACAACTTGCGATGCTCAAACTCTAGTTAAGAGATGGGTAGATGTCGGTTGGTGAACATTACAAGTAGCTTCTTTGTATTGTTACATATACATATATGTATATATTTATGCATATGTATATGTAATTGTAATTGTATATGTATATTTATATGTATATACATATACATACATATATGTATATGTATCTACATATACATATGTATATACATATAAATTGACATACACATATACATATGCATACCAATAAACATATACATAGACATAGACATATACATATACAGATATATATACAATTCAATCATGCAATCATTCTATCTTTTTTAGGTGTCATTGATAAATTTGGGGGTGTTTTCTTTTTCATAGGTGATGCTTCATCTTCAATTTAATGTAAATGAATGCATATATTATTCTTTTGTGATTCATTTCAGTCATGCAAATGAATGCATGTAAGCAATGCTGCAATTTTTCATTTCACTAACAAACAATATAGTTGGTTGTTTTGATGCCATTCATAAACCTGGGATTGTTTTCTTTTTCATAGGTTCTACATGTAAGCAATTCTATATACATATGCACATATATATATATATATGTATATGTAAATATATATACATGTATACACAAATATACATAAATGTATACATATAAATATATACACATACACATACACATACACATACATATATACATATACATAACATTGTATGTTGTTTATGTGCCATAGATAAAATTTTCATTGCAGTAACAAAAAATTTGTTGGTTGTTTTGATGCCATAGATAAATTTGGGGTTCTCTTTTTCATAGGTTTTGCATGTAAGATTCTATATACATTAACATACACATACACATCCACATCCACATATACATATACATAAAATATACACATACAAATATACATATAGGTTTTGCTTCATCAATTCAATCAACTAAGCAATAGAGACATAAATATATTCTTGGTAAGCAAAATAATGCATGTAAATAATTATATATACATATATTTATGTATACATGTATATATACATATATATATATACACATATACATGTACATATATGTACACATACACATATATATCTAGATATATGTATACATATACATTGATATACACATACACATTGGTTGTCTTTTTCATTGGTTGTGCTTCATCAATTCAGTCATATAAATATGGTTGTTTTGTTAATGTAGACCATAGAAAATTGGATGTGCACGTTTTAGATCATCTCCCCTATAGAGTTGTGTATTCTTACATTCAGTAATGAATTAGGGAGACTTGATTTCATGAATACTCGTCTGATGGCAACCTATGCTGCATGGGTCCATAATTCCATTCAAATTGTGAAGTGTTGCATAGGTAACCATTGAAAGCCTTCACAAAACCAAGTCCCCTAAGTGATTCAAATACAAAACTACAATAGTTCTATGATTCAATTGATGTACCCTAACCTATTAAAAAGATACACCCCCAAATGAATCAAAGCACCTATAAAATAGAACACACTTGCAATTAATCAAAGGAACCTAAAATTAATAGAATTTTTGTAGGGCTAATTTGATGAAGGATAACCTATGAAATATAGAACTCCCCAAAATTAATTGAATAGTAGACCTTCATGTTGGAACCATGAAAATAACTGTAAATTCCAACCATACAAATATTAAACACAATTTGCAATGTCAAAGTTTGTGCAATTGTTACAAGATGTAATGGTATAGGGAGACTTGATTTTCCCAAAGCCTTTGTAATGGTAATCTATGTTGCAATTTTTCCACAATTGGACCTTTCAACTATGAAGTGTTACATAGGCAACCATGAAAGGCCTTAGGAAAACCAGGTCCCCTAAATACATGTTCTAACAAAGCTTTACTGGTCATTATTGTTCTATGGTAATACATGCGAATACTTGAAGGTTTTCATGGCTATTTGAATTGGGAATTATTTGAATCTGATTGATTTCGGCCATTAATTACTCAATTGATTAGTTTGGTGTATTGTTTGCAATTGTTTCCATAATTTTGTATTTAATAATGGATGCCTTATAGCTTGTAAAAATGGAAGCAGATGTGGTTTTGGAGTTCACCACAACTACATTCGCACCATACTTGGCAAGATGGGATATACTCGTGTTGATATGTGTTGTAGGTTTTATGATTGATGAGACATGCAGATGCATTTTCTTGTTGGTTTGGTTATGCTACAATGGGAAACATGGTTGTAATGGGTTCGCAAATCGTTCAAAGATGGGTGAGATGGGTTTGAATTGTGTTGACTTGGCACCTTGTTTACGTTGTGTAGTTGTGATTAATGTGAAAGTGACAAATACATTGGTGCAACAGTTGAGTTTACCAGTTTATAGGGAAGGGTGCATGTCTTAATGTGTGGGTTGTTTAAATTCCATGTCGGAATGCTACTTGTTATATGTCAGATACAAGTTGGATACACTTCATCATGTTTGGCTGCCAGCATGTACTTGTTTTGTTTTGAAATGAATGTTATTAAGTGTGCATTTTAAATATGATTTATGTTTGATGTCATCATTCCTATTTATGGATGAATTGTTTTTTAAGTTGTGGAGGACCGACGTATAGGTGCACATCATATAAAGTAGAGGACACCCCCAAATTAATCAATGGCACCTAAAAAAGATACAATTTTTGTAGGTTTGAATTTATGAAGCATACACATACACATACACATATACATATACATAGACATAAGTGAATTAAACATGACTATAGAGAAGTATAGAAAGGGGCAAAAAGTGATAAATGCGACATAGTGGAGTGTTAGGGTGGTTGATTGAGAGAAGTAGACGTGGCAAGGTTGTCCACATAAGACCTTTTCACACATCTATACGCACACACATTTACATATACACATACACATTTGCACATACACATTTACACATACATATACATACACGTAGACATACGCATACACATACACATACACATACACATACACATACACATACACATACACATTTACATAGATATAGACATACACATACACATACACATACACATACACATACACATACACATACACATACACATACGGATTTACATAGACATAGACACATAGATATAGGCATACACACAAACATAGACATAGATATAGACATACACACAAACATAGAAATAGAAATAGAAATAGACATACACATACACATACACATACACATACACATTTACATAGACATAGACATAAACGCATACACATACACATACACATACACATACATTGCCATCATTGTGAAGAAAAAATGAGAAGTTGCTAGAATGAAAGGTTGTAAAGTTGACAAGTGTGTGAGGCATTAGGACCATTGGATGTAGGTTGGCTCGAAAAATACACAGGATGTCGTGAAAGTAGTATATGTATATGTATATACACATATGCATATACATATACATATATACATAGACATATTCATATACATATGCATATATATATAAAGAAGATGCAAAGACCTTAAGCATATACAAGTTGGATACACTTCATCATGTTTGGTTGTCAACGTGTAATTGTTTTGTTTCAAAATAAACACAATTACATGTGCATTTAATATTTGATATACATATACATATGTCCATGTATATGTCTATACATATGCATATACACATATATAAACGAGTAAACATGCATTTAATATCCGATATGTGTTTGATATCATCATGTTTTTTTATGCAAGAGTTTTTTCATGACTTGTGGAGGACCAACATACCACTGTGGGAAATTATTCATTGGTAGAATAGATGGCTGAATTGATGAAGTGGAACTTACAAAAAAGAGAAGACCCCAAAAATTATCTATGCTACCTAAAAATGGTACAATATATGCATGACTGATTTGATGAAGCGTAACCTAACAAAAATAGAACACCCCCATATATTTCCAAGGCACAAAAAGAAGGTACAATAATTGGATGACTGAATTCATGGAAAATAACTTATGCAAAAGATAACTCCCCCAAAATAATCAATGACACCTAAAAAAAGATACAAACATTTGCATTACAGATTTAATGAAGTAGCACATATGATAATCGTAACACCCCTATATTTATCAATGACACAAAAAAAATGCTACATAGTTGGCGAATGAATTGATGAAACACGACCTATGAAAAACATAGCACCCAACAAATTCCAAATGGCACCAAAACTGGTAGAATAGATGAAGACTAACCATGATGAATTCAAAGTTACAAATAAGGTAACACCCCCAGAAATATATATGGTACCTAATCAAGCAGAACCTATGAAAAAAATAAGACCCCCAAATTTTTGTAATGCAAACAAAAAAAGCTCCAATAATTGCATGTCTAAATTGACGAATCCTAACCATTGGGAAACATAACACCCCCAATTTAATGAATGCCACCTAAAGAAAATAGCATTAATGAATGAATGAAGTAGCACGTATGAAAAACCTAAACCCCCAATTTTATCAATGGCACGTAGAAATGGCACTGAACAATATTAATTGAAATGTGAACATTAACCATGATTGTAATGATGAAGAACAATATAAAGCTTACGAATGGAAAACAGTAAGAGTATAAAAATTATCACATATGTATATGACTGAATTGATGGAGCAAAACCCAAAATAAATAACACCAACACATTTATCTATGGCACATAAACAACATACATTTTTAAAGTCACTGAATAAATGAAGCAAAACCTAAAAAAAGATTAATCCAAATTATTTTTTTGGTTAATGAAACAGAGAACACATCCCAACTGAATGATAATGTAGAACCTATGAGAATAGGATAAGCAAAGTCAATGATAATGCATAACCTATGAGAATATGATAAGGAGAATCAATGATAATGTGGAACCTATGAGAAAATGATAAGCTTTATTAATGATAATGCAAAACTTGTGAGAATACGATAAGCAGAGTCAATGATAATGCAGAACCTATGAGAATACAATAAGAAGAGTCAATGATAATGCAAAACATATGAGAATAGGATAGTCGAAGTCAATGATAATGCAGAACCTATGAGTGTTATATTTGCAAAATAAACCCTAATGAAAGAGAAATGCCAAAATATGAGTGTAATATTTGCAATATAAAAACTACGAAGTAGAGCTCATATAAACAAAAATACAGCTTCATCTATGGCAATGAAACAACGAACAATATTATTCATGAAAGAAGAAAACAACCCTAGAAATTTTAATGGTGAGGAAAAAACCAACAATATTATTATCTATTCTATAAAGAGAGCGATGCTTGAACAAAAGATGAATTTCCAAAGATTTAGTGTGTTTATGAACACAAATAGGATAGTGTTCATGAACACTAAACTTCAACCAAAAAAATGATCTCGGCAACACAAAAATTCCAATAAAACAAATGGAAATTGCGAAGAAAACTTAAAAAACCAAATAATTGCTAGCCTTAGTGAGCAAGCTCACCTGGGTCGAATGGCTCGATGCACGACCTGGACAACAGTTGAATCTTGAGCACATGAGGAACCCGTTTGTTGCTTGCGGTTACCTTCATGGCAGTGAGGAACCCGTTCATTGCTTGCATGGTGTAAGTGGAGATGCTAGTAACGTTCACTAACTGGCGTGTACCCATCTCCTAATCGGCTTCTACCCAAATACGAACTGGTCTCCAAGCATTGCAGGTTGTGGTAAATTTTTGAAGGTTGCAGACGATAAACTGAGCAAGTAGTGGCATGCAAGTGAAGAAAGAACGATAAATTGCTAGAATGAAAAGCTGAAAATTTGGCGACAAGAGCAAGGTACTGCGAGCATTGAATTTAGGTTAGCTAAAAAAAACATGGGGTGGCATGGAGCTTAGGAGAGGAGACTTGCATTCAACACAACAATCGAGAAGTATAGGAAGTGGCGGTGAGTGATAAATGCGACACAGTAGATTCTTAGGGTGGTGGACTGAGAGAAGATGGCGTGGCAAGGATGTCAACTTCGAACACCAAGCCACATAGGAAATGGCACCCAAGGTGCCTACATATCGATCGACGGGTCATTTTTTTGATTTGTAAAATGCGTGGACAAATATCATCCTCCCACGTGGCAAAATAATTGGAAAATTAAACAAAATTTTATATTGTTTATTATTGGTTTTTGCATAATGGGTTTTTTTTAAATGCTATTGGTCTACGTGGCCTACCACGTGGATCGTGCGATTTTGGGTGTGTACGTATCGACTCCTCTCCCCTGGAGTCCCTTGAAAGATTCAAGATAGTATTAAAAATGGATGATTATTGGAAAAATTTATTTTCTTTAGTAATAAAATTATTTATTTTGATTTAGCTTCTCCTTATGATTAAGGCGGTTCTTTAATGATTCTTTGTAATTTTTGTAATGATATGATAGAGGAATCCTTTTTCCATGAAAATATTCAAGCAACAATGACAGTTCACAATTGTAGGTACAAGCAACCATACAAACTGAAAATAATATAAGAATATTAAAAAGAGAGCAATAGTAGCAAAACTGGTATTAGAAAGGCACACACCTTCTATGGCATTTACCTCTTCACCGTTGTCTGAGCTATTGTCACTCTGGTATCCAGATTCTACAAACATAATAAACTGAAAAAACTGAATAAGAGAACATTCCTCTAGTACTCAAAAATTATACCAAACATTGTCACAACCATCAAAGAACAAGGACTTATAGGATTAGAACCAGTGTTACCATAATTTTCAAATTAATCATGATTTTCTTATCTTACTAAACACAATTTTCATAATATCCCCATTTTCAACATATGAAATGTCATGATGATGCTAGCAAAAGCCTAGGGACTAACTGGCCCACAAATAATTGGAATTTCAATAGTAAAGTAAGAAATTGAAATAACTAACTCCTCGAAATCATAGGTTACAACATAGTTTTATTAATCATCATAAAATCCATATAATCATGATAAATCATGAGTGGCAAATTATTTCCAGCAAAAAATTGTGATTTTTGAAATAAATTGTGGGGGCCAAAATATGCCCAATTGTTTGCCACTAAATCACCAACAAATTGTCCAGATCATTATAAATCACAAGTTTGACCGACTTTGACAAAGTTTGACCCTTTTTTTGGCTTTTTTCTATGGAAACCCTATTCCCAATTTTCACCAACTGCATAATTTTTCTTTTTTTCTTAAAACCCTAACCCAAATTTTTTCAGGTTAAATCATGTTTTTTCTAGAAAATTTATCTTTTGGTTTGCTGATTTATTCCTAATAATGATTTTTGTTACACAACTATAGCCTGGTATAGTTGCTAGCAATATCTTACAAGAGAAATAAATATGAATCCCCAATTGAAAGCAAATAGAAAATCCCATTTGTTTATGCAAAAAGTTTACAATCAAGGAAGTGGACCTATTAATTTCAGCATTACAGATCCTTTCTAGTTGACACTTGAGCCAGAACACACTAAATATTCATCTTCAGTTTGAATAAAAAAATTCATAAAACACATTAAATAAGTATATCCATTGGTAATTTATATTGATTATGTAATACCCCTTCGTTTTTCTCTTTTGATCGAACAATGTTCTGTTTCATTATGCCTTATTTTCTATTGGTACTTTGACTATGGTACTCAGTTACTATTTGATCACTATCTATAAAGCGATGTGAATGTTATATTTTGATGTGATGGTATTTTATTTAGATGTTATCATTATGGCATGCTTTAGATTAGCATAAGTAGATATTTGAATTAATGATGCTTTATGCTTTTGATTATATTATTGATGTTAGATTTGTCAGTTAGTAATACTATATTGGTGAAGGGGAAGGGATTGCACCACTCACTTGTGAGTGCTCTACGATTCCGTAATTTCCTCTTCATGGTGTGTTTTATTATGCTATATAAGTACATGTTGATATACTCTTTGTTCACAGGTTAATAGGTATAGGACATCGACTCCACCTAGTTTCACAAGTTTGAGCATGTCCAGGGCCCAACGGTATTCGATTGGGAGATAGTAGCTAGGTTTCTCGTGTCAAGTCATCACCCTGGTCATAGTGTGTCATCGGGTTTTAGTCGGGTTAAGTTGCTTTAATATTGTTCATCTCACCTTGATTTTATTTAATTGCAAGGTTGGAAAAGGTTAAATAAATGGCTTATGTAGTTAAGTTGTTTATTAAATATATTTGGTTTTATGTTAGAAATATTATTTAATTTAATTTAATTAATAAAATAATTTAATCTTGGATTAGATTTATTTTATCGATTAATTAAATTAATTGTGTTGAATTAAATTAAGTTATTCATTTTGAAATTCATTGATATATTGTTTGAAATTGGAAAATTAAAGAAAAGGGTTTTAAATTTCATTTTTAGAAAATTTTGAATGCAAAAATTGAAAAAATTAAGATATTTCCTATTCTGTTTTTGAAAATTTTTGAGGGTGGTTGATGAGATATTTTCATTTTTTTTTTAATTATTTTGGTTTTTCATGAGTTTTTCAACAAGGATGGAAAATTGAAAAATAGAGGAGGAAGAGGAATTTTTGCTGGTTGTGGATTTTGGATTGGATTTGTGGAATTGTTGAGCAGGAGTTGGGATCAGAGGAAGAACTTGTGCACCATCTGGCATCTTCTCAAACTCTAGAATACCAGGGCAATAAATTACTGAATGTTAATAAAAGAAGTGGATTTAGGAAATCCAAAGTAGATTTAATTCCTGCCTTCTTGCTCGATTTAATTATAAACTGTTTCCGTTTCCGCTTGGGGGAAATTGTGTGGTAGGGGTAAATAAGTCTTCTAGATGGGGTTTTTCATTTAACTAGGGTTGTCGTATTATGTTATTCAACCTTTGGATTGCCTTGGGTAGTGCGTCTAACTGTATCCAATTTGTTACCTGGTTATCACGAACGGGGATGTGTTGACTATATGTTGTGGATGGGGATTTAATATCTTTAGGTCGCACTTATGTACCCTTGGGTTGTGGATTTTTTCCATGTGTTGTCTTAGAGGAGTGGCTTGCAATGAGGGTTGGCACACAAAGTGGTGCCAGGATAACTCATTGTAAGTTAATTAATCCAGTGATAACGTAAATAAACTGATTAGAGGATTAGGTAGTCTCAAACACTTAACAAAGATAATTGTGCCTCGCTCAAGGATGCAAGGGCTTGTATAGACTTAGGATGAGACGAGAAGGCCTAGAATGGAAAGATCGTTATCTTGTCTCTACGAGAGATAACTGATTTCGCATTGGTTAGCATGAGGGGCCAAAAGTCGTTAGAGGTTACCAGGATAACCCGAGATGGGGGTCGGAACCTAGGAAGACTTACCAAGATATCCCATGTAACATTGTGATGACACTTCTCCAAGTCAACAGTATGTATGTATCAGTGATGTAATTAATTTTTTAACTTTGGAAGCATTGTAACCATTGTGTTAAGTAATGATATATTTGTATTTGCTTCAGTTTAGTTTTGTATTAGCCTGTGTCTAGAGGTAGATGGTCTTGTCTTGGGATCCTTGTTACTATCTCCTAGCACGGGGGGTGGGCCTGCGGGTACCACTTGGTTGGGTGGCACGTGCACCTTACTTTGTTGGGTTTTCTTCTTGTTTGTGTGGATGAGATTTCCAATTGGAGAGCTCATGGGATCCAGTTACATTTCATGCTTTATTCATTTTAGTTGATCTTGTGATTTATTACCCCTCATTTGTTATTGAGGTGGAAAGTTGTAATTGTAACCATGCTCATTGGTTTTACCTCATTCGGGGAATGAGAGATGTAATCTTATTGTTTAATTATTGTTAAATGAAATCACATGGTATCTCTTATTCTTTGATGTAATTTATCATGTATGGAATGTATGTGTTTCTAATTTATTAAATAAATGAATGTTATGGATTCAATTCATGTTTTTGTTGGGGTTTTAAATTAACCTCAGTCTCATAACCTTAGAGGTTGTTGGCAATGGTTAGTGAACTTGCATGTTAATTAATCGTTAAAAAAAATAAAATTAGTTCATTTGAGTAGTTAATTGCAACTTCCTCTAGAGTTGTGTGGTGGGGCGTTATAGATTCAATGAGTAAGTGTGGCAAAAAAATGGTACAAAAACATAAGGAGAGCTTAAATCAAAATATATATATTTGAAGGGTTAAATTTTAATAATTAATTGTACTTATAAGACTATGAAATTCTTGTGATCTTGAAATAGCTGAAGATGTATTCTGAGAAAATAAATAAAATACCGATTTCAGAGGTACAATATTTGGGAAGAATAGGTGTGAAAAAACATCCCCATTTTCATCCCTAAAAATTATCCTCCTCACTTGAATGTATACTGTGGAAAATTATATATAAAAAACATACCCTAAATTTTTACTGCTCTACCTATATACAAATGATCCCATTTGTTGCAATCTTCTTGTCTGATCTTTAGTTGGAGAAAATGGCAGCAACCTTCTCTTCTTCTTAGACACAATCACAGGTGTAGAGCACTGTCTCCGTTTTCTCAACTCTGTTCAAACCCAAAACTAAAACCATTTAGCATACAAAAAAACACCAAATAAAAATATACCCAAACTTTGGGTCAAATATTTTGTACCTTGATGGAATGGATTAAGTTCCTCGGAAGATCTTCTGATATGAAATAAGTCAATGATTTTAGTTTGCACTAGAGGAAACTTTGCACATTAGAACCCAAGGAGTCTTTCATGCTTGCCACCAAGAAAACATTGAAGTGCACGGGGAAAGCAAAAACCAAACAAAAGTTGAAACGGGTATTGAATAAGATCATAATACCTAGCCTTAACGGAGCAAATTTTTTTGTTAAAAAATTGAACCGAATCCAATCTGAATATTATTGTTGTGTCAATCTATTAGCTGTTAGAGTAATAAGTTATTAAACTTAATTAATTATATCATATTGGTTAATTAATTAAGTCACGTCTTCCTTTAGTTACTTAAGCTAAACTTAAGCACGTTAATAATTGATTAATTATTAATTGTGCACACTAGGGTTTCCTTTTATAAAGCAAATCATCTTATTGTAATTTAAAAATTCCTAAATAATATCAATTTGCACATTTCATGCAAAGCTTTGCTTTTTTCTGATTGTCTCTTTTGTGGAAGGTATTCTGGCTTGCATGTCTGATCTTGGTTTCTAACATTAGCATTCAAGTAAAAGAAAGGACAAATCATAGAAGTAGATGAGAATTTAAAATTCACCATGCTGATGAAAATAATGGGTGTAATTTGCAAAAAAACTTACAAAACCAACAAATATTTTTAGTTGACTAAGTTTGTAGGATGAGGAAGTTTTAGGTGTAATACTAATACTGCCTTTGAATTGCTCAACCTATCTATGGCGCCAGATTTGACACTCAAGATTTCTTTATCAGACCATTTCAAATCTTTTCATTATTGCAAGTGATTCATAGTGTTTGATGGTTGCTGATAGAGGAAGGATGGGCCAAGCTCATATTTCGGTAGTTATAACAACCTTCCTAAATCCATATGACCAAGCAAGCATTTGCATATGATCTACAGATTAAGCAATAGTTTATGAACGAAGTCAAAAGGGATTCTTAGACGGACATGATGGAGGTCAGCGAAGGGTGGAGTTAAAGTGACCGATGGATGAGGGGTTTTAGAACAACCTTTTGCTCCCTTATTTCAGTGTAGTAATGTTCTTCTTCTTATATTTTTTAATATATTTTTTTTATTGTCATATCTAAAAGATATCGGCCTCCTATTTCAGGCTCGGCTTGTATGTGGGGCTCGGCCCTCACACTCAGTCATAGCCACTAAGGGATGACATATGCATGGGGGTTTGACCTTCCTATCCATTTTTTATTGTTATCCTATCCAGAATGAATGTGCTATATTTTCCAATACGGAAGGGAAATAGAATCATTTAATGCTCTATATAGTTCCACACAATGTGCAGAAGAATATCATTCTCTTGTTGTTTTCTTATATTTCAAATACATGAGGAAACAATAAAAAATTCTCATTCTTTAATTTGTTTGAAATCTCACCTTTACTTAGATTTATGAAGAAATATGTATATTAATAAGTTCTTCTATCATTATTTACAACTTGCATGATATATGTTAAGATGGAAGATCACAAACTAAAAGCCCACACAAAATGAATAGTTTATATACGATAAGTCCATATGCTTATTTTTTTTGTAAAAGAACTAATATACTATTTCTCAAATGCAAATTTAAACCAGGACACCTTCATATCCTATACACAAGGATGATACCATTAACATGACAATGGAATAACTTCTCTTTTCATTCTTTTCTTAATAGATGTGAAATCCGCCTTTCTCAAATCGTAATTCTACCAATATTATTGAAGAAGACAATGGTTTATATACCCAAGGATTTAAACTTTCTATTTTATCATTCTCATTCATATTACAAAAAATCACTAGCTTACCATATTACAATTTTTTTTATAAATGTACAATGAGGGACACATAATTGATTAAAGCTTGCTCTCCACCCTACCGTAATGGCGTCACGGAGCCTCATGGGCTCTAGCATTACCCTTGAGCAAGAAAATATGTTAACCCTAAGATGATGAATGGAGTCTTCTCACATTCACAAAAGGATGAAATTTCATACCAAGAAATTACATGACAATGGGCTCTCCACTCACCATATTCAACAATGAATCATATAATCATGTTTACATCCTTCAACAATAAAACAACAGAGGGTGAAAGTAGGGAAAAAATTATCTTTTCTTTTCCTTTAGGTGAAGGGATTGAGCTCCTTTGTCCATCTTTCCTCTCCAAAATTCATCTTGATCACTATCTTTCCAAAGAGGTGGACTCTTCTCCTCTTCTCCTTCTTTCAAGCATCTGCACTAAGTTCTCCAAGAGGAGAACTGGGTAACACCCCACTCCTTCTTTCTCTCCAAATATATAGAAGTTTCACAAATTGCAACTCTTGGATGGGAAGGTGTGGAGTGTACCTCTCCCCATCAATGAAAGTTCTTTCCCCATTAATGAGAACATACATTTGGACAACCACTCAATATTTCCACCCCTTCCTTTCCTCAAAATTCGTCACTCTCCATTATGATATCTTTTTCAGGGGTCAAATCATGTGGTAGGGGCACTATTGTATGTCCACTTCACCCCTACCACTATGGTATAGACCCTAGGGGGTTTATTTTTGCACCCTAACCCAAAAAATTGACCAACAACTCTCATTAAAAGCCCACTCAAGGTTACATCCGAGTTTCAAACTTAGCTAGGGGTTTCCAAGACCTAATCCCCACTTACAGCTCACATGAATCACAACTAAATGCCCTCAAAACCTTAGTCTTCTAATACATTAACTTTACTTGTTTCTAGGCCCCAAATGGGGTCAAATTTATATCCTCATGAAGAAGTCTTTTGATTTGTTCTTGATGATTCTCCCTTCCCATTCTAACACCATTTCCTTCCTACACATTACCAACGTGATCATAAGTATCAATTGTGTATCACATTAATTTTTTAGCTAAACATTCTTATAAGCTTTAACTATATAATATTACATTTAGAATCTCAATTCTCATTCCACAGTATACAAGTGCATTCCACCTTCATGGTAGTGACAATACAACATAAAGTCCAAATGATATGCAAGAATATTACCAAGAGATCACCTTATTTATTATCCATAATATAATTAATCATCAACTCAAGAAAAATAGAGAACGGATTATGTTTGTATTAAGTACATACGAGGTGGGATGTTACAAGTCTCATGTCAAAGAGTCAGGCACTTTGACAGGAGTTTGGTACCAATGAACCTATTGAACTAATTACATTATGTGGCATATCAGAAGGTATATTTCCCATGAAAAAGTAGAGGCATGGATTTGGCAGAGTCCTCTTCCAAGGCATCACATGAAAGAATTATAATCATCATCTAATAGGGAAAAATTAATGAGTCTAAAATTTGTAAAAAAAAACTGAAAAACTCATTGTCAATTCTCCTTGTCATTGCAAATTAATGGATAGTATTCATATCACTACCATTGAATCTCGACCTACTCTCATGTTGTATTGAACATATAAGTAGCTGAAATATTCCTATCAACTAATAAGTAGGAGGTATTTTCCATAGCGTGTCAAATTATGATATTGCTATCATAATTCAATCGTGTAGTTTTGAGTCAAACTCATTGGCCCATGTTTCATGAGTAGTGGTTCACAAGAACCCATCTCTCATGATAACGAATGGTCCACTTAGCACTCATTGCATCTAGGTGATTCTCACAAAGGTGAAGCATTGGGCCTTCCTGAGAGGTCACCCATCCTAGTACTAATCAAGCTCAAGCGTGCTTAACCAAAGAGTTCTCTCCAAGGTTAAACGCACTTAGCTTGCAACCTCATTTGCAAAACCTTCAACAAGTATTGTGTCTTATGAACTATTCATTATAGAGCCCCTTTAGCTCATCAATTGATAATTAGGAGGTATTTTCCACAGCATGTCAAATTATGATATTACTCTCAAGATTCAACCATGTAGTTTCGAGTCAAATTCATTTACCCATGTTTCATGAGTAGTGGTTCACAAGAACTCATCTCTCATGGTAATGAATGGTCCACTTACCACTCATTGTATCTAGATGATGCTCATAGAGGTGAAGCAATTGTCCTTACTAGGAGGTCACCCATCCCAATACTAATCCAGATCAAGCACGCTTAACCACATAGTTCTCTCTAAGGTTAAACCCACTTAGCTTGCAACCCCATTTGCAAAACCTTCAACAAGTATTGTGCCTTATGAACCATTCATTATAGAGCCCATCTAGCTCATCAATTGATAATTAGGAGGTATTGTCCACAACATGTCAAATTATGATATTCCTATCAGCATTAATCATGGCATCAAACATCTCAAGTTTTAGTGTCAAATATGAGTGTTAAGCAGTGTCAATCAATAGTGCTAGTTTCAATTGGGCAACACGAAAAATAAAGACTACCCATAAATTTAGTGTTTTGGTTAATAAAAAAGATTAGTTTATTATTATTTTTTATATGCACTATAGAGTGCTGGTAGTAATTAGATTGTTACTAATATACTTATATTTTGTAGCTATACTCCACTGGTAAGAATAGTATCAATGCGAGTAATATGGTTATCATGAGATCAAATAAAATATTGCTAATTATAAAAATAATATTATTAAAGGAGAGATTGATATCTATAGTTTCTTGCTAAGTTAAGATTGTCAATTAATGTAAATAAATTGTCAGCTCTATTGCCCCAAGATAACTATGAGTGCAGTGAAGGTGATGAATGCGAGAGGGAGAAATTTTGAATCTGCAGAGGATGCAGATGGAGGAAGTGAGGATGAGGGGGACTCGGATGGTAGTTCTCCACATTGTTCCACCTTGCTTGGTGTTTTCCATGTGTTGGTGAGAAGTGGGGTTGTTCATGGGCTAGGTGCAGATTTGGTTGGAGGAATAGCTTTGTTGTGGCCTACTTTGGGTGTTGCCTCTTGGATTTTTTTGCCTATTGAGGCTTCCTTTAGATCTGGGTCCTCTTTTTCATTGAAGCGGTTTGTGGTGGATGTTGAATTGCTAAACCAGGACACCTTCATATCCTATACACAAGGATGATACCATTAACATGACAATGAAATAAATTCTCTTTTCATTCTTTTCTTAATAGATGTAAAATCCACCTTTCTCAAATCGTAATACTACTAATATTATTGAAGAAGACAATGGTTTACATACCCAAGGATTTAAACTTGCTATTTTATCATTCTCATTCATATTACAGCGAATCACTAGCTTACCATATTACAAATAATTTTATAAATGTACAATGAGGGACACATAACTGATTAAAGCTTGCTCTCCACCCTACCATAATGGCATCATGGAGGCTAGTGGGCTCTAGCCTTACCCCTGAGCAAGAAAATATGTTAACCCCAATATGATGAATGGAGTCTTCTCACATTCACAAAAGGATGAAATTTCATAAAAAAAAATTACATGACAATGGGCTCTCCACTCACCATATTCAACAATGAATCATATAATCATGTTTACATCCTTCAACAATAAAACAACAGAGGGTGAAAGTAGAGAAAAATTTATCTTTTCTTTTCCTTTGGGTGAAGAGATTGAACTCCTTTATCCATCTTTCCTCTCCAAAAGTCATCTTGATCACTATCTTTCCAAAGAGGTGGACTCTTCTCCTCTTCTCCTTCTTTCAAGCATTTACACTAAGTTCTCCAAGAGGAGAACTGGGTAAGACCCCACTCCTTTCTCTCCAAATATATAGAAGTTTCACAAATTGCAACTCTTGGATGGGAAGGTGTGGAGTGTACCTCTCCCCATCAATGAAATTCCTTTCCCCATTAATGAGAACATACATTCGGACAACCACTCAATATTTCCACCCCTTCCTTTCCTCAAAATTCGTCACTCTCCATTATGAGAGTTTTTCAGGGGTCAAATCATGTGGTAGGGGCACTATTGTATGCCCACTTCACCCCTACCACTATGGTATAGACTCTAGGGGGTTTATTTTTGCACCCTAACCCAAAAATTTGACCAACAACTCTCATTAAAAGCCCACTCAAGGTTCCATCCGAGTTTCAAACTTAGCAAGGGGTTTCCAAGACCTAATCCCCACTTACACCTCACATGAATCACAACTAAATTCCCTCAAAACCTTAGTCTTCTAATACATTAACTTTACTTGTTTCTAGGCCCCAAATGGGGTCAAATTTATATCATCATGAAGAAGTCTTTTGATTTGTTCTTGATGATTCTCCCTTCCCATTCTAACACCATTTCCTTCCTACACATTACCAACGTGATCATAAGTATCAATTGTGTATCACATTAATTTTTTAGCTAAACATTATTATAAGCTTTAACTATATAATATTACATTTAGAATCTTAATTTTCATTCCACGGTATACAAGTGCATTCCACCTTCATGGTAGTGACAATACAACATAAAGTCCAAATGATATGCAAGAATATTGCCCAGAGATCATCTTATATATTATCCATAATATAATTAATCATCAATTCAAGAAAAATAGAGAACAGATTATGTTTGTATTAAGTACATACGAGGTGGGATGTTACAAGTCTCATGTCAAAGAGTCAAGCACTTTGACAGGAGTTTGGCACCAATGAACCTATTGAACTAATTACATTTTGTGGCATATCAAAAGGTATATTTCCCATGAAAAAGTAGAGGCATGGCTTTGGCAGAGCCCTCTTCCAAGGAATCACATGAAATAATTGTAATCATCATCTAATAGAGAAAAATTAATGAGTCTAAAATTTGTAAAAACAAACTGAAAAACTCATTGTCAATTCTCTTTGTCATTGCAAATTAATGGATAGTATTTATATCACTACCATTGAAGCTCGACCTACTCTCATGTTGTATTGGACATATAATTAGCTGAAATATTCCTATCAACTAATAAGTAGGAGGTATTTTCCATAGCGTGTCAAATTGTGATATTGCTATCATAATTCAATTGTGTAGTTTCGAGTCAAACTCATTGGCCCATGTTTCATGAGTAGTGGTTCACAAGAACCCATATCTCATGATAACGAATGGTCCACTTAGCACTCATTGGATCTAGGTGATTCTCACAAAGGTGAAGCATTGGGCCTTCCCGAGAGGTCACCCATCCTAGTACTAATCCAGCTCAAGCGTGCTTAAACACAGAGTTCTCTCCAAGGTTAAACCCACTTAGCTTGCAACCCCATTTACAAAACCTTCAACAAGTATTGTGTCTTATGAGGCATTCATTATAGAGCCCCTTTAGCTAATCAATTGATAAGTAGGAGGTATTTTCCACAGCGTGTCAAATTATGATATTGCTATCAAGATTCAACTGTGTAGTTTCAAGTCAAACTCATTTACCCATGTTTCATGAGTAGTGGTTCACAAGAACCCATCTCTCATGATAATGAATGGTCCAGTTACCACTCATTGTATCTAGGTGATGCTCACAGAGGTGAAGCACTTGTCCTTACCAGGAAGTCACCCATCCCGATACTAATCCAGCTCAAGCACGCTTAACCACAGAGTTTTCTCTAAGGTTAAACCCACTTAGCTTGCAACCCCATTTGCAAAACCTTCAACAAGTATTGTGCCTTATGAACCATTCATTATAGAGTCCATTTAGCTCATCAATTGATAATTAGGAGGTATTTTACACAATGTGTGAAATTATGATATTCCTATCAACATTAATCATGGCATTAGACATCTCAAGTTTTAGTGTCATATATGAGTGTTAAGTAGTGTCAATCAATAGTGCTAGTTTCAATTGGGCAACATGGAAAATAAAGACTACCCATAAATTTAGTGTTTTGGCTAATAAAAATAGATTAGTTTATTATTATTTTTTATATGCACTATAGAGTGTTGGTAGTAATTAGATTGTTACTAATATACTTATAATTTTTAGTTATACTCCACTGGTAAGAATAGTATCAATGCGAGTAATATGGTTATCATGAGCTCAAATATAATATTAATAAAATATTGCTAATTGTAAAAAAAATATTATTAAAGGAGAGATTGTTATCTATAATTTCTTGCTAAGTTAAGATTGTCAATTAATGTAAATAAATTGTCAGCTCTATTGCCCCAAGATAACTATGAGTGTAATGAAGGCAATGAATGCAGGAGGGAGAAATTTTGAATCTGTAGAGGATGCAGATGGAGGAAGTGAGGACAAGGGGGACTCAGATGGCAGTTCTCCAGGTTGCTCCACCTTGCTTGGTGTTTTCCATGTGTTGGTGAGAAGTGGGGTTGTTCATGGAGCTAGGTGCGGAGTTATTTGCAGGAATAGCTTTGTTGTGGCCTACTTTGGGTGTTGCCTCTTGGATTTTTTTGCCTATTGAGGCTTCCTTTAGATCTGGGTCCTCTGTTTTGTTGAACTGGTTTATGGTGTATGTTGGATTGCTAAACCCCTAGTGTCTATGGGGGTTGTGTGGGTGCCCTTCCTAACTTTTCTCTAGCTGCTTACTTTGCTGTGGGAGTGTGTTGGATTCTCTAAGGCTTTTTGGTTGTAGAATGGACTATTTTTGGTTCCTATTCAGTGT
This sequence comes from Sequoiadendron giganteum, assembly GCA_007115665.2. Classification (NCBI taxonomy): domain Eukaryota; kingdom Viridiplantae; phylum Streptophyta; class Pinopsida; order Cupressales; family Cupressaceae; genus Sequoiadendron; species Sequoiadendron giganteum. Next base: position 435,010,150 of record CM021109.1, on the reverse strand, counting down.
AATAGGAAGGCTTGGTGACTCCTCATACTAGTATCTTCTGTCTTTGGCTTCTTCTTGGGTGCCCTCCACTTCTGCCTGCCTTTTGTTTGGTGGCTCTATTTTGGGGATTTTTTTTCTTCTTGTCCCCTCTCTGTCATGTGGTGGTCTCTCCCTTTGGCTGGGTGTTTGGATTTTTGGCCTTTCTTTGGCTCTGATTGGCATGCTAGGGTTACTTGGTGGTCTTTCATGTTAGTCCTTCTCCTTATGTCCTTCATGTTTGGGGGCCCCTGTACCTCTTGGGGATCGCTTGGTCTTGTTCATTCTGAGATGGGGACTCTGCCTTTGGGGGTCTTTCAACTTGTGTATCTTTTTGATTTTGGGCTCTCTGTGGCCTTGGTCTCCCTGGATGAGTTTCTACTGCCTTGTTCTCTTTGGTTGAGTGTCTTTGGACCCTTTTTGCTGAGGTTGTTTTTTGTCCTTTTGCCCCCCCAAGTTGCTGATGTTGGGGTTTGTTGTCTTCTTGTGGGTTGAGTTGCTTCTTGTTTATATTTTGTTGGCTCAATTTTTTTGGTTTATTGTGAAGACTCAGAAGTGGGTGAGCGGTTGGCTTTTAGCTGGGTTAATTTTCAAGTTTTCTTTGGAAACCCAGATGATTTCTTATTTGGAATTTGTTAAGGTGGACCGATGGTGTTTATTTGAGATTCTTCCCCTTGTCCACAGTTTTTTTTTGGTGTAGTGGTTTCCAAAGGATGCTACGATTGTGTGCTTGACTAATGTCTTGGCTTTCTCCTTTCATCCTATGGAGGTGGGCGTCCTTGAGCTGTTCTTATTGAGGTGGGTAGTTCTCCTCTGGAGATGGAGGTGGAGGGTGTTGGTGATTTCTGGCTACAGTGATTTTGTTGTTCGTATCATCATCTCCAATAAAGGGGATCTCTTTCCTTTAGAGGTGGTTTTGGATTTGGTTTCCTATTACCAAAATGATTCAAAACTGGTGTTGTTGTTGGAGCGATTTTTGGGCTACAAGGCTTCTCATGTTTTGTTGCAGGTTGGATGGTTTTCTAAGTCTCTCCCTATGTCCCAAAAAGATGAGCTATTTAGGGGTTTGATGGTGTCCTACACCATTAATTTGTTTATCTTTCTTGGCTCTATGGAGTCTTCCATGAGCGGCTAGTTTGTTGATGCCTAGCAAATGCAAGCGGGTTCTTTATGTTTCTAAGGGTTTTTGGTCCCAGTTAAAACTAGGTTATATTAGGGGTTTTAAGCCCTTATTTGTCTATTTTATGTAGTGTGTGATGTCATGTTAATTTGTTAGAGGTTGTGGTGGAGTTGTTGTTTGTTTATGGTTAATTGTATATGCAGTTTTCTTTTCTTGTACTGGTTTTCGGGCCCCATCAAAAATTGCTTTTACCTCTAATCAAAACAATATAGGTATTACAACAAATAAGTTCAATAATAATGATATGAGTAATATGGATAGTAATTTGTAGTATGATAAATAGTATTAGTACTGATAGTAGTAAAAATATTATTAATACTATTTTTTTTAATGAGGATATTATTGTTAGCACTATCGTAATATAATAAATAATGATATTAAGGAGTAATAATAGTATGATGATAAAATTATCATTAACATTAATAAATAGTGTTATTATTTAACTGTAGTCTTATTAATTACAATAACAATATCAACTTTAAGATAATGAGTGATATTAATATCAAAGAGAAATGATTAATTATCAATAATGATAACTTATCAATCTTTCTTACATTCCTTTCAATACTTGAACCAATGAGATAAATAATTATTATTCTAATATTTTTGCGAGCTAAAGTCATGATGAAACCAACACATTAATATTGGGAAAAATTCCTATTGCATCTAATGTTTATAATTTAGAATAGTCATGATCTCTACTATTGACTTTTGATTAAATGATAATGTTGCCAAGTGATAAATATAAAATACTACTAATAATAAGCGGGTGGCTAAATGGAAAAATTGCCATCATACTCAAGAGCTAATTGTAGAAATATACTATTAAGAAGAATGGTAATGTATTATGTGTTTTGATAATACATTATATGTTTTGAGAATATATTATATGTTTAAATTGTGAGTAATTGGAATAATATTATTATTGGTTTGGGGCAACAAAAAAAAGGGGGAGGAGATTAAGATATTGTGTAATGGAGAAATAAATAATAATAATGTGATTGTGTTGTGTATAAATAATATTAATATTATTTTTTTTAAATATTGAAGATTTATTAACAAATATTTATTGGGGCTCAATTATTAATAACAATGTTATATTATGGAATAAATTGCATCTAAATAATAATTTTACTGTTGGAGTGTTGAATAACAATGAAATCATCATCCATATATTGTTGTAATAACAATGGTAAGATTATTAAATCATTAAGTTAAATAATGATAATAACATCATGGGTAATGCCTTGATTTAACATTAAATCAAGTATTTAAACTAGTATCACCTTACACCCATATCAATTATCATTGGGGGGTGGCTATAGGATATGATCCCTTCTCATCATGATAACCCCTCTTTAGTGGCATTCAATACCTTGCTATTTGTGTAGCATCATTGGTTACCAACATTAGTGGGAGGTGTTCAATGTTAATGTAAGGTTCAAGGAGAGAGATGATAGTTGGGGAAGACAAGTATACGTTGGATGCACATATCTGGTGTGTTTAATAAATTAAGAGTCCAATAATTAAGATGTTATTAATAAGGTTTAAATGTTTAGCATGTTAGTCAAGTTATATAAAGTGCATTGTTGTCCATTGATTGTGTTTAATCCATTTGCCTTTTTTTAAAAGTGTTTTCTTTTTTTGGTGTAAAATTATGGGCATGACACTTGGTATCAGAGCATAGGTTGCAACACTGGGTACTCTAGAAATAAGATGGGTTTTAGCTAATGAGCATGTGGTCATCAAGTGAATCTCATTGCAATAATTAAGATTCAAAATATCTCCAACCTAATAAATTTTGAGGGTCTATCTATTGTGGAAACGTTGGAAGCTAATTGCAATTAACCATCCCTATTAAAAATCATAAATATGTGTTAGACAAATTCGAACATTTTAGGGGTTTAATTAATGATAAGTAACTAGAAAGAACTTAAGCTTCCAAAGGTGAAACCCTCAAGAATATTATGATTATGCAAGTGATGAAAATGTGTTGGTTCATCTAATAAGAGTATCACACCTATCTTTATTTGGTACTTCATCTTTGAATTGAAAAAGGTAGATATTGTTTGTTAAATAGTAGATATCACCTTAATACCTATAATTATAGGAATTTAAGGATGTTGATAGAGAATTTGAATTATTGTGGATAGTAAGGTATAATCTTGAATAATTAAATAAAAATTATTAATGATTTTATAGTCCAGCCTTAGAAAAGTAATCATTTATTTCAAATTAGAAATGTAAGGGAGTGTATAGAGACTATTTTTTTATATACCTCCTAGTGAACCTTAGACAAGGTTTAAATGGAAAATCATAGTTAAGTTTAATCGAAAAGATGAAGATGGGGTTAATCTTTGAATTGGAGGCAACACAATTAAGAAATATTAGCTCAAACCAAGAAGGTTATACTGGGATTTTCTAAAATTTCCTTGAGTAACCTTAAAACGAAGGATTGATTTACCCATAAATATGCGTAGCATTTTGCAAACCCTAGTTGTTAGAGTAAGGTTTTTGTGAGTTTCACTTACAAATAAATTATATCTTCAAAATAGTGTACCACACTTGAAACCTCATAAATATCATCATGTATGCATTAGAAATGCCTCTAGTTTTTAATTAGAGAATGAATAAAGAGAAAATTGAGCATGTAACTTTGGAAGTACATAATCCTTGGTTCTATGCAATGACATTTAATGCAACTTAAGCATGTGTTAGAATTGATCTTGTGCTCATACCTTGGGTATAATTAGCACATAAGCCTCCTAAAACTTATTCAAATCATGATTCAACATAAGAAAGTCACCTACAATTGAATGTTTTAAATTCCAAGGCGAGTCAACTTATGGTTGGTAGATAAGATTGTATGATTAAGGGCAATAACTAATGATTAAGCCTTGCTTTGTGTCAAAATCCCAACTTAGAAGAGTAGTCAAAATTAAATTTTACCTTGGATTAAATGATGAAAATTTAAAGATAATTAAGAACTTTTGCAAGTAAATTGTGACCTAGTAAACTTAATGTAGTTATATAGAACTACCAAGCTCCTATGTCCTATTGTTTAAAGATTAAATAGTAAACAAAACAACGTGATTTCTATGATTCTAGTCAAGGTGAAGGCATAGAAGGATAAAATTAAGATAATATTGTTACAAACCAGTAAACATGGTGTTTAAATCAACCCCTTCTAATAATTAAACATAGGAAGATTTGTGAAGAGATCTTTTCAAAATGAGAATTTAGAGTTAAAACATTATCTGGAACACATGCTATTACTACTCCCTTATAAATGAGTTAGGAACTAAAGACTTGTTGTTACCCAAATAAGAAAGGATGCATGTCATATATAGGAAGTAATAACATATTCAATTACGTGTTGACCTTGAAGGTTGTGTGCGTGTCATAAGAATTGAATAATCAATTGTAAGAATTTATAAATTGAGTAGTGAATTAGGTGTGATTCATGGTATATTAATAAGTTAAAAAGTCACACTATATAGATAAGTGAACTAAATTAGACTCGAAAAACTTTTAACTCATGTTGTACATTCTATACCATTAACTATATGTAATCTTTGAGGGAAAAACATATACACTCAAACGTAAAGGAGAAAACTTAAAGGTCGATAAAAATTTCAAAGAATTTTACTTGTGGTGTATCTTTATGAGGATGGATAGAACTATGATTGTCAAAAAACTATGATTATAATGTGTGATTAAATGGTTCAATCTTGGATAGTGAAATGTAAGACTTGTAAAAGAATATTAATTAGTTGTGAGAATTACTATTTTGTGATTTTCCATGTGATACTATAATGTTTCAAATGAAAATGGTTGACTATCTTCATTATTAAGTAGGAAGTCTTATTTAGCATGTTGAGAAAATATAGTGGAATCACCCATACTGATACGTTAGTGGACATAACAAACATAGTTGAATAAACTAAAATAAAGGAAGAATGGTATGGATAAAAATAGAAAAACAATCTTGATCATAAATGCGATGTCAGTAGGATGAGAAGTGTGATGTACCATGTATGGTTAATTGTAAGAAAATTGAGTATTATCTAGATTACAATTGTGAACTATATGGAAATTTATATTACAAGTATGCAAAGGATAGATGTTAACAAAAGAATAAACAAAGTGAACATTGTGTTGAAAAAATAAAGCATGTATGTGCTAATAGTGTGGTGAACTATGTATTGTTAAGCTACAGTTGCACATCTTCTAGTGGTTCTTGTATTTATGCAAAGTTGGTAGATGTTTCCAAAATTGAGACGAGAAGTGAATACTATCTAAAGAAAATAGAATGTGTTTAAGTGTATTTCCCTTGTTCTATAATATGGGGAAATTTGTAAAGTGTATTGTGTTATGACATGTGAAGTAAAAAACCAGTAAATGTGTTGTGCCCCAAGTATAAGATACTAGATATTTGACTTGGGATAAGGGTGAGGGACATCAAGTATGATCCCTTATGCCTACCCTTTGTGATGGTCCATTGTGTGAGTCAATTAATTTTGAAATAATGTAAACATGATATGTGTAGATATGTGTCTACTAAATGAAATGTGAAGTAAATATTTGTGTAAGTCTTGTTCATATGTTACTTGTCTACCCCTAGTATATGACTCCCCTATGGGATTGAGATGCTTGCTAGTGTAAATAGGGGTTGAGTGGTGAGAGAACCCCAAGTGGGAACTCCATGGTTTCCCTTGGACGTGTTCCTAATCTACTTCCCCACATATGAGAACCACCTTGTTGGTTCATAGTGAAAACCTACTCCTTGACATTTATAACCCATGGGTAAAGGATGGAATCACTTGGGGCATATTGATCACAGATTTTGGATACTTCAGTAATGTAGGGCATTGATACTATGTGGAAGAGTCCACCATGGTATTATGCACTATTATATTTATGTGGTTAGGGACCACTAGTTATTGCATACTATTATACTTATGTAGTTAGACAAACACCATTCCCCTCCTCCCCTTAGGTGTATTTGTCAAAGCCACGTGGTGCTTGTAATGTGAAAGTTCTATTATTATTGGAAATTTCCTAATTGTTGTTTTATTTATTTTATGTCAACAATGTTAAATTTTATATTTCTTTTATTGGGGCTATTTAACCATTTGAAAGTTTTCGTAAACCATTTCATCAAGGATGTATTTAATTTATGTTTTTGAATTAAGACTGGAATGTTGAAATGTAGTTGCAACTGATCTTTACTTAGTTTTCCTCCTAAATTTATAATTTTTTTTTTATTGAAATGTTGGTTTTTGATTTTATATTACTCAGTTTGAGGCATCTTATTGTTTTGCTAACTACTAGAAAGTGTGGTGTAATGTGACATTTTTAAAATTTTCATATCTCAGGGGTTCCCTAGCAAGTAATATAGGGGAGTAGATGCACTGGGGAATTATGCATTAGTTGAAAGGGGTTGCAATGGGACTGGTATGGGATGGTCTATAGTGCCCCTTCATTCTCACCATGGATATGCAAGTAGTTTGGCTTAGGAACCTAGAGATGAAGGTAAAATAATAGGGGTATTTAAAGGTATGTGCTAATGATGTTAAGTAGTTGATGTTGTATATTACAAATTTATGGACTATGTGTGAAGATTGGAATAGGACTAACCCTATCATGAGCACTATGTGATTATCTTATCATGACTATAATGTGATTATCATATGACTGACAAAATCGTTCATTATGAGTGAGGTTTCCAATATTTTTCTTTTTCTTTAAGTAATTTTAATTAATACTAAATTGTCTAGCTTTAGTTATTTTATCAAATACTGCTTAAATTTTGTTGTTTAGTTGTGTTTAAATAGCATAGTTCGAGTAGGCATTTCAATGTCTTTATGGTTATTATACTATAATTAATTGTTTATATTTAACAAAGTGTCTTGATTATTAGATTGAGTGTTTATAGAATTATTGTCAACTGTGTAATGTGTGTTCAAGGTTTTGTATCATTGGGAAGTGTGTTTAGTAAGTTGGTTTCCAAAGGCCTAAGAAGGGGTATATAATGTGTAAACGGTTCTTATGATTGTTTCACTTTGGAAGTGGTTTGGAAATATTCTAAGTTATGTGCAAGATGGCCAATGCCTTACCCTGTGGTTGGATTCATGTTATTATGATAAGTGTGCAAGATGGTAAATGCCTTGCTTGATGTGTAGGATTTACTACTTGCAAGTAGGGGGAGTGGCTCTCCATGGGGGCACAAACTCAAAGTGGTGTCTAGGATAACCCATTGGAGGGTTTCTTAATAAAGTGATAACCTTAATAATGAATTAGGGGGGTGAGTAGAATTCACATTAATCAAGATAATGTATGCCTCACTCATGGCTCATGTGCTCGTTTAGGCTTGAGATGAGATGGGAGGGCCGGGAATGGAAAGATCAACTGCCTTGTCCTCATGAAAGGTACGTTGATTTTGCATGAGTTTGTATGGGGGTCACGAGCCTAGGAAGATATGCTAGGATAACCATTATCAATCCATGTGATGACACTCCTCCCTATTACAGTCTAGCATCCCCTAGTTGTGTGTCCTCTTTCTGTTATGTAAGTGCCTATAGAGGTGTTGTGGGTATTGTAACTGATGTAAGTGATAGAATTGAAGTAATTGTTGTAGGTGATGTTGATGTTGTTAGCGTGTTGTATTGGAGTCATGTATAGCCCTTGTTATGTTAGCCAATTTTTTTCTTGTCTATCTATATGATGTGAGACCTTGTGTTATCTCCTAGCATGAGGGGTGGACCTCAGAGTTCCACATGGTCGAGAGGTTGATGCTCTTTCTTCCATTGGGTATTCTTGTTGCATGCTCGTGTGCATGGAGGTTTTTCATTGTACTGTGGATTCCAATTCCTATTCCAGTTCCTAAAGGAAACCTTTCATGTATTTGTATATTGGATTGTATATCAGTTGTATCATTTATTGTAATCTGATGTATTCTTCCCATGTACTAGGGGAAGCATTATTGTAAATATTGTAACGATGTAGCAGTTATTGATGAATTCTTCTTGTAATGAATACTGAGATGTAATGCATTTTTCATATGTTAATTAGTTAGAAATGATCTTTAATGTTGATTATTAGTTGACATGTTATGGAAGTAAGTAATGTAGAATCTTATAATGTTGTGTTTTAAAATGAACCTTGCTTGTTAGATAAATCATGATATCGTAGTAGTTAATGAAATGATTCTAGTTATCTTGATTAATAGTTAAGTGAGTAGCACAGTTGAGGAACGTTAGAGGACCTAGGTTTAGATTATCATGTTATGTTATGTTATGCATTCTATTCGATAAAAGCAGAAAAGTGTGTCACACTTTCGACCAAATAAACGGTTTTGATCAAGTTTTTTTTGATCGAAAGGTTTTTGATCGAGTGACTTTCGGCCAAAACCACATGGCAATGACTTGGTGTTGATGTGGTTGTACCCTTCTGGTTAGAAGATTTTTGGCCGAAAGCTACTCAGTCAAAAACCTTTCAGTTGGAAACCTGGATAAAATAAAAGAGGGACCCGACCATTTTGCTCGGGTGAAAGGGTTTTTGTGCGAGAGGAGCTTGGCCAGATAGGGTTTTGAAGCATCAACATAAATTCACATCACACACATTGACACTCCTCCCAGGTTCTCTTATATGTTTTTGTGCTTAATTTTTTATTTATTGAATTGCATCAGAACCAGACATTCATTTATTGAACTGCATCAAATACTAAGCGCTACAAAACTAGACATTCATTTTGTATGGTTTTTTCAATAATTTGTAATCAATGAACATGAATCTGAATAGATCTTAGTAAGTTAGCAAAGACACATCTACCTCAAACATGATGCAATAGGAAACTATAGGTAACTTCAAATCCCATCCACACAATCTAAACTTCAAAGAAAATTTATCACATTTTGAAATCATTCAAGTGAGAATTTGTGCATAATGAAAATTTATCACATGTATGTTTGTATGTGTGTATATATGTATGCATATATGTGTATGTACAAGTACGTATGTATACATACACATGTGTATGTGTGAATGTATGTATGCATAAATATGTATGTGTATATGTATGTATGCATATATATGTGTACATGTGTGTATGTATGTATACATGTACATATGTATGAATATATATAATATATGTATACATGTACATGTGTATGTGTGTATGTATATATACATACACATGTGTATATGTATGTATGAATATATGTGTATGTAAGTATGTATGTATGCATATATGTGTATGTGTGTATCTATGTATGCATATATATTTGTGTACATGTGTGTATGTATACATGTACACATATGTATGTATATGTACACATGTACATATATATACATATATATATACATATGTCATGTACATGTGCACGTACATGTATGTACATATATACATACATATGCACATGTATACACATATATGCATACATACATATGCATGTACATGTATGTATATATACATGTACATATGTACATGTCTATACATACATACACACATCCACATATATGCATATTGTTATGCCTTGCATAACCACCTGATTTTTTGCCTTGGTCAAAATGGGTCCCCCTCTTTGTTTCTTGTCTTTGTGTCTTTTTCGGCAAAGGTTTTGGAGTAGTTGTTCTTTTCTCCAAGTATTTTTATTTGTTCTTTTTTCTCTGGTGGAACCGGAACCAGAATTGAATCTTGACTTGGAACTCAGTTGAGTTTCGCTGCCTAATTTAGTTTCGATCCCACTCCCACTGGTTTTTTCATTCTTTCCTATATGGTCTATGTTGTTTTCCTTTCTCAAGGCCTGATCCGGAATGGATATTGAATTCAAAACTTGGTAAGGTTCCAAGTTTTATTTTTGTCTCGTCTCTGCCTCCACAGTTTTTATTTGTTTGCTTTTTGTCTCGAGGTCGATGCTTTCAATCTCATTTTTGTGTTCTTGTTTTCTCTTTGATTGTTCCCTTCATTCCTTTGTCTTTGTCGAAAGTAGAACTGGAACCGGAATTGAACTTGGAACTTTATAAAGTTCCTTGACCAATCTCGATCCTGATTCCGATCTTGCTTTCCCTGTTTTGTTCGCCACTCTACTTCAATCACACGATAGTTTTGTGCCTGTTCCCGCTGTGATCTCACGCCTGGCCTGCCGCATTAATGGCATTAATTGTAGGCTCCTCACATGTATGAAACTGGATTTTAGCCTTAATTAAGGTTAACTCGATGGTTATTATTATTGTTTAACAAGTAATATCGAACTAGAGTTGAGATAGAGTAGAGGAAGGTCGATTTGGCTAGAAATCAAGCATTTGCATGCAGTTTGGATCAAGTGCCAAGTTATTGAGTTGCGTTTCAAAGTAGGTGTTCTTTTTCACTTTTTATTTTCCTTTGTTGCTTTCATTGCTTGCATTTTTTTTTTGTTTCTCTTCATGGGATTCACGAGTTTTACTTGTGGATCTTTGTTTGTTTGTTGTTGTTTGTTTTCCCCTTTTGTTTTTCTTTCCTTTCTTGTCTTGTTTTCTTTTTCGTCTGGTCTGGTTTGTTTTGATCATCATTGTTGTTTTCACGTTGATTGTGTTTGTACCACCATGCCCTAGGGTTTAGGGTGTCATTTTTTCGAATGGATTCTAGGGTTTTTAATGGTCTTTTGATCTGTTATTTAACCTTTATGTCCTTTTCATGTGTCGACTCGATGATTTCCATGTGGGGTTTTGATGCCCTTATTTTTTAAGTTGATAGTTTCATTAAACTAGGGTTTGACGTGTTCGTGTTAATTTAAAGTTGTGCCCTAGTCATTGGTTTCCCCTTGGTTGTATGGGGGATAGGTTAGTACTATTGATTTAAGCCTCCTCGGCTTGTCAGATGACCTTTTTTTTGGGTCATGATGTCATTATCTCTACTATTGAACCTTCTACTGATGACATCATATTTTGATCTTGGTCAGAGTCAGATCCAGAAATGGTTTTGTTCATGGAACCTTTATTTGCAATACATTTTTGATTCATTCTCAATCCCACTTCTGATGAATTGTGGATTATCAAATGTCTTTATCTCTATCAAAAGTGGAAGCGGAATGAGATAAGAATTTGGAATTTCTTCAGTATCAGGTCCAAATTTCTTCCGGTCTCAGTTTCGATGACCATTTTGTCTCTGTTCCTAATCCCGCTATGTATGTAATTTTGGCTAAGTATGAAGAAGGTATATGAAAGGTGTGATCTCTAACCTGGGTTTTATGCTTCTTATGGATCTAATAATGGGTTTTGTTGAAGAAATTAAGAAATTTCAAGAGCATCAGTGAGGCTTCTCAAAGGATTCAACTTGTAAAGACTTCAAAACTAGGAGAAAAGCCTAAAAAGATCAAGCCGGAACAACTCCCTTATACTTTAAAGTACAAGCATCAGGATCCTACCATCACTATTAGTAAAGTGAATTATGATTGGACGGATATAACTAATACCAACCTAGGCCCATTCCATTGTGAGGAGTTGTTTCTAGAAGTATTTGTTGAGGAAGTAACAGGGAGGACTAAAAGAGTTATTGAATCAGGATTGGCGCATATTGTTGTATTTCCTCTATCAGTCCAATGTCCTGAATTGATAATGGCAGTAGCTGGATTCTACAATCCTGATACTAGACAATGCGTGGACTCACAAGGTAATGTCATCATTGACCTAACTCCATAAATGATCCAATTCATGTTCAATGTGCCCACTCCACAAAATCCTCGGCAACTCAATGAGGCGAAGGCCTTGAAAATATATAGTAATAACAAGGAGGCTAACATAACTCATTTAAACAAGAGATGGATGAGAGCTAAGAAAAATTCCCTGGTTAAGCTTCCAGATCAGCCTAAAAGGGTAGAATTCTACAAAGATATTGGGGACATGATAATGATGTTGTCCATAGTATTTGGAAAAAGAGATGCCTTTCAATGCAAGGAATGGATGTTTCCATCCATTCGGACTATCCTAGATGGCAGGAAACAATTTGATTGGCCTATGATTGTATTTGAATGCATACACTATCAAATGATTAGAGTGAGAGAAACTAAAAGTTTCTTCATGACCTGCTATGTGATTTATGCAATAGTAAGAAGAGGTATCTTTCCTAGGTTAAACAAAGTGGGGATCTTGGGAGAAGCTGATGGAAAAAATAAGATGTGGAATCATTATGATCAGCTCACCTTGCAAAATTCTAAACTACATTATATAAGGTTTAATGATGCATTCCTATATGTCATTATTAACCAGCTCACTGGAGATGTAGGATACAGATTGAGCCAAGAGGCCATGGCATTCATCACAGAGTGGGGATGTTGGTTTATCCAATACCCCAAGTTTACTTATTTCAGACTAGCTAGATTTGATGGTCACCCTCACCTACTCCCTAGATGATATGGCAACAGGATTGTTTTGATGGATTTCATCTATCAAGCCTTGGGGGTCAACTCCAAATAAGGAATAAAGCATAAGACTGGCTGTCATAAGTTCCCCATGAATTTGGGTGAATATAGTTGTCCACACATTGTAGGAGCCAAGGTAGTTTGCAATTAATTAATGCATTTGAAGTTGGGTTTGTACACTGATAGGAAGCATTTTGACCCAAAGAATAAAATGAACACTTTGCTTGCTTCTATTTTTGACAAACATTTCAAACTGTTAGAGGACTTTTGGAGTGCTCTTCAAGACGATTATGACCTAAGAAAAAGGAACTATGAAAGGTTTCCTATTCCACTCATGGTTGAGTATGGGGTGAAGGTAGATATTCCCAAAGCATTATTAGATGATGGGGTGACTTTGGATCCCCAATATGATGCACAAAATATAGGAACCAAAATCTTGGATCCTGTAGATTGGGAGGCAAAAGAATCTATAGATATCAAATAAATAGAAAGGCCGATGTGAGATAGAAGCATCCAATGGGTTGTGTTGAAAACCAAGGAACCTAAGATTTAGAATTCTAAGAAGAGGAAAGTCGTAGTTACCAATCAAGGTACAAGAGAACATAAAGAAGAATGCCTCCTAAGGATCCCTTGGAGTTCTTTCATCCTGATATAGAAGAATTTGATCTTGAAGTTCCTGGTCAAGATCTTCCAAAAGCACATGAAGAGGAAATCATTAAAGAACCAGAGGCCTCAATATTAGCTGTAGGTGAGCCATCTACTCAACCCCCTCTTCCAGAGAAACCAACTGAAGATATTCCTAGAGGAACCCTCCACAAAGAAGTTAAATAATTGAAGGAAAAGGATCCCGAGGTGGAAATCCATGATGTAGAGACAAAATTTGAGGATACTTTGTCAAATAAAAAAACACATGTGGAGACACCTCTTGATGAGACTGAGAATGTAGGAATTGAACATGTTTTGACAGAAGAGGACCAATGGAATTTGTTTGGGGAGGCAAAAAGAGAATCAGATGCCAAGGCACAAGTTGAAGCATTAGCAAAACAATAGGAATTGGAAGCCAATGCACGAGCTAAGGCATTGGCCAAACAAAAGGAGATACATGCAAAATCTCAAGTTTATGCATTACTCTAGCAACAACAATTAGAGGCTAAATAAAAATTTGATGAGTTGGCAAAGCAACAACAAGAAAAGGAGCAGGAGCTCAGAATGAAGGAAGAGAATGCCAAGTTGACAATGCTACAAAAGATTCGTGATCTTGAAGAAGAAAAGGTCAGAAAAAGAAGAGAAAAGGAAGCCCTTGAGGCTAAATTTAAGATCATTGAAGAATCATATAAGAAATGGGAAGAAGAAGAATGCTTACAAAATGAAAAAGATGCTGAAGACCTTGCCAAGCAACAATAAAAGAAAAAGGAAGCATGGGACAAGCTCACAGACTTGGAGAGACAGAGAGATCAATTTCTTGAAGAAAAGAGGTTAGAGAAAGAACGTTTGAAGAAGGAACACAAAGATAAAAGGTTGCAAGAGTAGAAGGATAAGGAAGAGGCTGAAAGGGTTGAACAAGAGGGAGCACAAAAAGAGCAACAAAATATATCAGAAGTTAATTCTCAGCCTAAGGCTACTATGTTATAACCGTTATCTTTTTCCACTGCTACCTCTTCCTCAACACATTTAGTCACGACTCCCAATGCTCCGACATGGCTAAAGCTTGACTTAGAGAAGAAACAAATAGCTCAAACTCAACCTCTCAACTGGGATGAAATGATGAAGGAGATAGAAAAGGAAAGACCTAAGAAAAGGGTCAGGGTTCTACATTCTACCAAACTTATAGATGCAAGGGAGATAATTGTTGAATGTGCAATTTTGGTGGTAGATAAGAACAAGGAAAACATGCAAGTAACTGATTACCAATTGGGCACAATCAACTTAGGGAGGCCTACAAGGAATCAACAAATGAATCTCATTGATATTGTAGCTTCCTCCACCAAGTCCAGGATGATCAAAGATAAGCAAAAGAAAGATGAACATAAAGCTCAATTGGATTAGCTACATAAATTCTTAAAGGATGTCTCCACCCAAGTGTCCCAACAAGCTACTTCTCTAGGAACCTCAGTTCTACTTAGTAAAAGACAAGATGATGATTTAGTACAGATGAGGAGTAAGTTGGGGATGCTTGACAGATGGGTCGATAGCTTAATCAAGAAGCTGGTAGATAGTTTTTGCATTCATGAAGGGGCACTTGAATTAATAGAAGAAATCAATCAGCATGCTGAAGTCCTAGGGAAACAGGAAGAAGAATATAGGGAATATATTCAAAATTTATGGACATTAGAAATTTTCCAAAATCAACTCTCCTAGAGCAATCAATCCTTGAAGAAGATAATGCAGATTTGTTGGAAAAGGCCTCAAGCATAATCCGGTTTAGGTTTGACTTCATATATAAGCATAGAAATGAAGTTCAAGATGC
This sequence comes from Sequoiadendron giganteum, assembly GCA_007115665.2. NCBI lineage: Eukaryota > Viridiplantae > Streptophyta > Pinopsida > Cupressales > Cupressaceae > Sequoiadendron > Sequoiadendron giganteum. Next base: position 434,995,089 of record CM021109.1, on the reverse strand, counting down.
TAGCAAATACTTGAATGAGCAACTTGATGAATTAGAGGTTGTAATAGCCAATTTAGTCAATGTAGATATATTGGTTAAAGAAGGCATGCATTTGGATCAATTGAAGGAGAAATGGAACAAAAGATTCTAGGAGGTCATGCAAAAAGAAGATGATGGAGAATATTTTTTGTTGGATAGACTTATGGATATTAAAGAGGAGGTGAAAGCTGCTAGAAGGGAGTTGACTAAATTAAAAGATATACAATATTTTTCCTCAACAAAATTGAAAAGAATCAAGTTTGAAGATAAATTGGTTGATGGACCTGATGTAAACATCCTTCAAAAAGTATTCTCCAGCTATGATGAATATCTTCTTGAGAAAACAACACAGGAGTGAGTTGGCAACAAAATGTTCTATTTTTGGCACATGACTTCCCCTTTTCTCTCCTACTTTACAAGGATTTGACATAAGTTGAACTAAAGGTTTTCATCAGTCAGTTCTATCTTTTTCCTTTGGCATCAAATTTTGCATAGCAAGGTAGTCAACCCTTGAACTGAAGATCGGCCTGCCTAATTTCTTCATGCAGTTATGGCTCCTTGATTAGTGGATCTTAATTTTTTATTGAGATAAATTTATGGGTGGCATGCCTATATGTACTTTTGAGCTCCATGTTGTAAAGGCTAGCTGATTGAAGAAGGATTAGCCACCTGATGATAGAAAATATGATTTTATAGCTTTCAGCAACGATAATTTTTAAGATTATGTTTAATTTAGATACACTTTTTATACAGTTTTTATGTTGGAGTTGAACTTATTGGATGAGGTTAATGAACCATAATCAATCTGTATGCTAGTGAATTTTTGAGCCTAGTGTTTTCTGCCTGATGCAAATCAACAAAGAAAGCCAAATTTTAAGATTATATCATTAGATTATCAGTGAATGAAATTACTGTTATGTTTGTTTGATCTATATTATTGGCAACGAATGAGGGATTTATTTTGAATCTTGTAGTATTTTGATGAATGGTTGTGATGATTAATTTAAGCACTCTGAATGTATGCAATGGTATGGATTGTTATGTGGGTTGCATCATGTTATGGTTTTGATCTATTAAGAAACAATCATTGTTGAGAATATATGTCTTGATGTTAAGGAATTTTGTTCTATTTTACTGATCTATGCCTTGATCTATCTTTTTTGTTTATTTAAACCCCCCCTATGTAGGTTAATTGATCTGATGCAGTTTGTATCATTTATTACTAGCAAAGGCCCCTTGAATATTACAGTTACATTGTCCATTGAGTAACATACACATAGTTGAGAACCAACTACCAAGACCTTGGAAGTCAGATTACTATATGTTGTCTCTCTTTTTCAAGAGAAATAGGGTAGAGATACTCTGTTTTATGTTGTTGTGCTATTTTGACCATCAACAAATCTGATGCTAGAAGTAGGGCCTGAAGGAACAAGCTAGCTCGGATTGGGTCATTCTCAGCAGAAAAGTATGGAAAGATTCTCAGATCTTCTATGGACCCTAAACCATTAGTAGAATTTCAAACCTCGATTAGATACAAACCCCAAGCTCGTAGATTTTTGATACCACCATTGTCACCACTACTTAATCCACCTGGATTTCCACCAAATCCATCTTTACCAACCCAATAAAATAATCCACCCACACCACCACCAGTTCAACTAGTATCACTACCACCCGTTCGACTAGTATCACCACCACCCATGGCCTTCTTTGTGAATAAACCCTCTCCACTAGGAACTATTCTTGGTGGTATGCATGATCTGCCCAAGAATCTGGAAAGGTTTTGTTCCAAGTACATGCATGGAGAATCAAGGAGTGTCGAAGAACATATTCAAGCATTCAAGGATGCATGTACTCATGCTTAGCTAGCTCACCCAGACATTGTGTGTAGATTATTCCCCTATTGTTTAGGAGACATGGCATACAATTGGTATCTAAATTTCCCCAATGGTCCATTCTAGGTTGGATAGATCTATAAAATGCCTTTATTAATTAGTTTAGGGTCTATGTAGACCCTTCCATTTTCTATCATCAAATTTCCACCATAAGAAAGGAACCTCATGAGCCCTTTCCTTTGCTTAACATGAGATTCCAAAGAATATTCCACCGATTACAAGATCCATACTTGGTTGCTAAAAATATTACCATTTTGTCATATTTAAGAGTTGTGGACCCCTTGATTGGCCTCTTCTTGTAGAGGACTTCTACTACTGCTGACATTGATTCATTGTCCAAGGTTTATCATTTAGCCATCAAACTACAACAACAGATAAGTCTCCAATCAGGGAGCTTGGGAGGAGTTCTACCCCCAATGGGTTATCAAATGCCTAATACGCCTTTATTCAATACAGTCCCTAGGATGTCCTACTCCCAATATGGGCCTATTTCGGAGTTACAAAATTCACCTCCCCTCCCATTATTTACTAATGGTGGCCAGGATTCTTCTCAGCAATCCTAAAATTACCATGAGCAAGGGGGAGGGTCAAATCATGTTCATTCTCCATCTGTAGGAAAGATTGTGTAAAATGAACAAACTGTTCAACTAACTAATGAGGTAGAAACTCTCAAAAAGAATCAATCACAAATTTACAATGACATGGCACAACTTAGACATAACCCACCTTAGAACCAAAATCATAATTACCAGAATCAGGGAGGTTATAACAACCAAGGTAGTTACTCTAATTAGAATGAAAATTAGAACACCAATAGGAACTTCCAGAACCAAAACCAGACCTAATAATGGGGGAGTTTCCCATAATTATCAGGCAAGTGATGACAAGACACATACTACAAATGTGGAAAATCTAAACTTTATGATGAATTGGTGTAGACTGCATGACACTGCAACTCATTCTAAGGTTAACTACCCAGAAATGGAAAAAATGGTTAAGATTGCACAAGTTGATTTTCACCTCGCACCAGGAAATTCTAATCCAGAGGGTGGATCGATGAATACAACCATGACCTTTGAAACCATTGATGAACAATATCAGTTCCTGATATAGGGAGAAAATCAGCCAGAGGAGGATGTATATGATGCTTAGGCTTTCCAATCCGAAGGTGGTCATTTTATGAGAAATCAGAATAAAGGGCCGTTCACCACATCTAATCCTCTGAATGCCATGGTGCCACCTAATCGAAATGTAGATAATAACCCACCTCCACCAAGAGGCCCACTTGACCTTCAAAATAAAGGTAATTCACCTTTTATTCCCAAATATTCAAAGAATAATGAATTAGAATTTGATTTTGTTTCAAAGATGTAAAGACAAAGGCTTCCCTGCCATTCTTCGATATCCTCAAATGGTGCCCAAAACAAAAGGAGATTGTGTTAAAAACTTTAGAAGAATTAGATCATTCAAAACAAAAAATTAAAGTGACTCCAGCTGCTGACATGAATGCTACTGTATATAAAGGTAAGACTGGAACCCCACCATTTCTTCTAAGTCTTAGAATCTTTGGGAACAATTTGGATAATTGTTCTTTGGATTCTAGGGCATCGGGTAAAGTTATGCCTTTTTCCATTTGTAAGAAGTTAGGATTAAGTCCTGCTTAGACTCATAAAAAGGTGATTTAGTTGGACAAAACTGAGGTCAATGTGGTAGGAGAACTAAAAAACATGCATGTGCAAATTGGATTAGACCCAAGGATCCAAACTTACATAGATATACAGGTAGCAGATATCCTTGAAACATATGGTATGTTGTTGAGTCGTGAATTGATGAAAATTATTGGGGGATACCTATCCTTAGACTTTTCCCACATGTGGCTACCATGGAAAGGGATGGCATCACAAATTAGGATTGAAAGCGAGCCCCGCCCCAAGCATATGATAACTGAGTATGGCTATCCTAATGAGGTGGAATTCTTTGAAACTGAAATGGAGGTATACAAAAGTGAGGAAGTCATGAGTTTCTCGGTACTAAATCCTAATTGTTCCCAATCCCAAGGGTCAAGTAACTCTATGAGCACAGTTAACCAACAAGTGTTGATTAGAAAAATACAACATGATAGGCTGGTCGTTGGGGATGAAGTTGATCTATTGAATTTATTACTTCTGAATTGGTGTCGGATTCATTATGAAGGCCATTTAGAAAGAACATGCCAACCATGTGTGGAAATTTTGAATTATGTTTATGAATCAGAAGAGGCTTGTGAGCATCATCTAGTGACATCCCCCAACTAGTTGTCATTTCAGGACAAAGATGCAACTATCTTGACAAAAGAAAGTATTACCCATGAGGAAGAATCTCCTCATCAGGAACCATCTCAGGTTCTATGCTCTGAAGTCCAAAGGGAAGTTGAGGAATCTCAATTTTTCTCTGCAACACCCACCCCGGATACCCTTCCAATGCCTAAACCATTGATGAAAAATGAATTTGATTCTGATCTAATCCAAGGAAATGTTCAAGAAGCAATTCCTGAAGAGGTTTTGAATGTAGGTAAATTTCTAGTGAAACCTGCCCCAAATCACCTTTAACTCTTGATGGCCAACAACAGTCTGAGCCACCACCCATCTCAAGAAAGTCATCCTCTATCATCCTAAAAAAGAAAGAACTCCTAGCTAAAGATCAATTATGGAGTCTTAAATTTGATGGATCTAAATCCAAAGCAAGAAGTGGAGTAGGGATTGAAGTAACCAACCCGAAAGGGAAGAATTGCTTTGCATCTTATAGGTTGTAGTTTGGCTGCACAAACAATGTGGCTGAATATGAAGCACTTGCTCACAAACTTATGTTTGCCCATCAAAAGAAGGTCACCCCTCTCATGGTAATGGGGCATTTACAATTTATTGTAAAACAGGTTCGCAACCAGTATACTTGTCACAACAAAATATTAGCCGCATACATAAATAGAATTTGGAATTTGATTGAGGACTTTGGGTCCTTCGGGATCACTTTGATTCCTAGAGAAAGAAATCAAATTGTATATGCTCTTGTCGTTACTGCTAGCACCTTGGATCCTATGCAAGACTCCAAATTAAAATATTCTCAGTTGAAATAGTCTCAATCCCAACTATCCCGGATTATATTTGAAACTTTCAAGTATTCGATGATGACCAACATATACTTGTGTTCTTGGCAAGTTCAGATGTCTTCGAAGGACAGATAATTGATGAATTTGAGAGAGATCAGGGAGATTGGGATCCTGAGAATGGTGATATAGAAGGGATACTGGATTTGAAAAGCAATAGTATTCCAAAGGGGATGGTAGCTTTAGAAAGGATATTTGACTCTGACCCACTAGCTCGTCAAAGGGTGCCCACAGAGAGTGATAGAGGGAAGTATGAATCTGTTAATCTGACTCACTCATGTCCAGAAAGGAATGTTCTCATAGGAAATAATTGTCCTAAAGAAATTAAGAAGAAGATAGTTAAAGTTTTGGAAGAGAACATTGTAGCCATTGCTTGGGGGTATGAAGACTTAAAGACCTTTGACACTTCGGTGATCACAAATACCATACCTCTCAAGCTAGAAGCCAAGCCCTTTCATCAAAAACAATGCCCGGTGAATACATTTAATTGAGCCCTTAATCCAAAAAGAGGTGCAAAAGTTGATGTCTGCAAGAATAATCTTCCTAGTCAAACATTCTACTTGGGTTGCAAATTTAGTTCTTGTGCGCAAGAAAAGTGGTGAAATCGGGTTATGTGTTAATTTTAGGAACCTAAATAAGGCCTCTGAGAAGGATAACTACCCACTGCCTTCCCTTTATGAGGTACTAAAAATGGTCAATGGATCTCAGATGATGTCATTTTTGGATGGCTATTCTTCGTATAATCAGGTGCTTATCAGTCATGAGGAAATAATGAATACTGCCTTCACTACCACGTGGGGAACATTTTCCTATCAGAGGATGTTGTTCGGCCTTATCAATGATGGAGCTACCTTTCAGCATGCAATGGACGTGGCATTCAAGGATTTAATAGGTAAGTGTATCATTATTTATGTGGATGAATTAACTATTTTCTACAAAAATAGAGAGGACCATGTTGCAGATTTGAAAAAGGCCCTCAAAAGGTGTATAAGCTATGGTGTCTCGCTTAATCCAAAAAAGTGAGTGTTTGGAGTATCTGAAGGGAAAATCTTAGGCCATATAATATCAAAAGGAGGTATAACCATAGACCTAGATAGAGTAGAGGCCATCTTAAAAATCACAATGCCAGGAAGCAAAAAGGAGATGAGATCCTTCTTTGGAAGGATTAATTTTGTGAGGAAATTCATAACAAGGTTTGCATAAATTGTCAAGCCTCTTAATGAGATGATGAAAAAATATGTGAAAATAGAATGGAGCAATGAGGCTAAATCCACTTTCTTGCAGATTAAAAAATCAATATTTGAGGCATTGGTCTTGACTAGCCCAGATTATCTAAAGCCCTTCTATATCTATTCTTTCACATTTGATCATTCATGTGCAGATGTTCTAACAGAACAAAGAGGTGAGGGAGAAGAAAGGCCTATCACCTTCATGAGTTCCCCATTTAAAAATGAAAAAGTCAGGTACCCATCCCTTGAAAAGAAGGCCTTTGTAATGTTCTAGGCAGTAAAACAATTCAGACATTACATTCTTCAGAGTCAGGTTATCACCATAGTTCTTGATCCAACTATGAAGTCTCTCCTTATGGAGAGTGATTTAGGGGAGAGAAGAGGGAAATGGATGGCTATTTTATAAGAATTTGATTTAGAGATCCATCCAATGAAACTCGTCCAAGGGAAGGGCTTATCAAAGGCTATGGCAGGTGTTGACAAGAGTATCACTTGCCAGTAGTACATGGTACAGACGTTCACTAAGGATCCCTGGTACACATATTTGATCTTCTTCCTCCTCCTCAATGGGCTAATAAGCATAAAATTATTGTGAAATATTGTTCTAATTATTACCCTCAGGAAAATGGAGTAGCTAAGTCTACCAACAAGAATCTCTTGGAGCTAATTAGATAATTGCTAGAAACTAATTCTAGGGACAGGCACACCTAGCTAAGATTTTCCTTATGGGCAGATCGAACTCAAATCAAAGCCACCTTGGGAAATTCACCTTTTAACTTAGTCTACGGCCAAGACTCAGTTTTCCCAATTCATTTACAAATACCTGTTCTCAAGTTTATGTAGGATTTTTATAAGAAAGATGATCAGATTGATGTTGGGCTAACAAATTTTTTAAACATGTAAGAACAGAGAGACACTGCTTTGAAAATGTTCTCCAAACACCAAGCTTTTGTCAAATGTTGGTTTGAAAAGAGGGCCAAGGTAAAGGCCTTTAGGATATCAGATCTTGTGCTACTATGGGACAAGGCTAAAGAGAAAAAGAGAGATCACCAGAAGTTTGATAGACTCTGGTTGGGTCCCTATCAAATAGTTGAGATACTAGGCGAGAATGCTTTCTGATTGAGTGCTTTGACTAGAGAACCTATTCCAATGCCCGTTAATGGTCATTTTCTTAAACATTACTTTGGCTTATAAAGGTCTGATTTTCTTAAAGGTTTGTACTATGTGTACTATATGTACTATATGTACTATATGTAATTAGTTGCTTTTTTTTTTTTGGTCTTCTCCTTTGTTTCTTTTCTTTGTTTTCTTTTTTTTTTGGTTTTTTCTTGTTCGTTGGGGATCTTCATTTCCATCCATTCCAATATAAGGGGTTGTTATTCAAAGTATGTTGTAGGCACTAGGAGAGAAATTGATCTAGGTATTTTCAGGGAGCTTTGGTTGAGAGATTTCATTCTTATCTTATGTGTTATGACCATTCTAATGTTGGTTTCAAAATTTATTAAGGATAAGGTACATTGTAAATATCTCATGAATTATGATTAAATTCTATCACAAAATAGATAGAACATCTACCTAAGTAAAGTGCTTACTTACCTCAGGGTGGATGTATCTTTGATTCAAGAGAAAAAATTGACTCCAAAACTGTCATGAGGTCCATTGTAGTTCTCAACCCACATTTCAAATCAAATACATCTAAGTATTGAGAAAAGTCCATAAAGAATTTCCACAAGTAAAAGTGCTTAAAAAAATAAGAGAGAAAAGAGAATTGTTGAAAGAAAAGGTAAAAAATTAAATATCAAATGGGTGATTCAAGTATCTCTATTGGGGCTATGGATGCCTATCTGGAAATAGAGAAATGCTTGAAGATAACAAGAGGTATCTTCATCGGGGATATGGACGCTTGTCTGGAAGTGGAGCAATGCCCAAGATTTCATTGCATGACAGTTGCAGGACTCAACCTATGTAGCTTGGATCTTAGGTGTAGTTTTTCAGGGGTGGGGAAAGTTTTTATAAAGAAGGATGCCATATATGCACACAATAAAACTAAAATTAGTTCATGATGACATACATATGAGATTTTAGCTCAACCTTACCTTGCATATCTGATCTTATTTCATGTTGACATGATTCATAAACCAGAGGTTCTAGGTGACTAAATTCTTCAGTGTTTGAAAATGGGTAAACCTTTTTTTCTAGCCGAGTCACCATTTGTTATTCCTTGCATAACCACCCCATCTTTTGCCTTGGTCAAAATGGGTCCCTCTCTTTGTTTCTTGTCTTTGGGTATTTTTCGGCAAAGGTTTTGGAGTTGTTCTTTTCTCCAAGTCTTTGTGTTTGTTCTTTTGGCTCTGGCGGAACCAAAACCAAAATTGAATCTTGACTTGGAACTCAGTTGAGTTTCACTGCCTAATTCTATCTCGATCCCGCTCCCACTGGTTTTTTCATTTTTTCCTGTTCGGTTCGTGTTATTTTCCTTTCGTGGGCCCGGATCCAAAATGGATATTGAATCTGGAACTTGGTAAAGTTCCAACTTTTGTTTTTGTCCCGTCTTCGCCTCCGTTGTTTTTCTTTGTTCACTTTTTCTCTCGAGGTTGGTGCTTTTGATCTCATTTTTGTGTTGTTGTTTTCTCTTTGATTGTTCCCTTCATTCCTTTGTCTTTGTCAAAATAAAATCGGAACCGAAACCGAAATCGAACTTGGAACTTTATAACGTTCCCTGACCGATCTCAATCCCGATTTCGATCTCGCTTTTCTTGTTTTGTGCACCACTCTACTTCAGCCACATGATAGTTTTGTGCCTATTCCCACCACAATCCTATGCCTGACCTAGTGCATTAATGGAATTAATTTCAAGCTCCTCACATGTATGAAATTGGATTTTAACCTTAATTAAGGTTAACTTGATGGTTATTATTATTGTTTAACAAGTAATATCGAACCAGAGCTGAGCAAACACGATTTCGTTAGAAATCAAGAATTTGCACGTAGTTTGGATCAAGTGCCAAGTTATTGAGTTGCATTTCGAGGTAGGTTTATCTTATTCACTTTTTATTCTCCTTTGTCGCTTTCATTGCTTCCTTTTTTTGTTTATTGTTCTTCGTGGGATTCACGAGTTTTACTTGTGGATCTTTATTTGTTTGTTGTTATTTGTTTTCCCCTTTTGTTTTTCTTTCCTTTCTTGTCCTGTTTTCTTTTTCATCTTGTCTAGTTTGTTTTGATCATCGCTATTGTTTTTGTGTTGTTCATGTCCATACTGCAATGCCCTAGGGTTTAGGGTGTCATTTTCTCGAAGGGATTCTAGGGTTTTTAATGGTCTTTTGATATGTTATTTAACCTTTCTGTCCTTTTCATGTGTCGACTCAATCATTTCCATGCGAGGTTTTGATGCCCTAATTTCTTAAGTCAACGGTTTCAATAAACTAGGGTTTGACGCGTTCGTGTTAATTTAAAGTTGTGCCCTAGTCATTGGTTTCCCCTTGGTCGTATGGGGCATAGGTTAGTATTGTTACTTTAAGCCTCCTTGGCTTGTCAAGTGACCTTTTTTTGGAACATGATGTCATTCGTTCTACTATTGAACCTTCTAATGATGACATCATATTTTGATCTTGGTCGGAGTCGGATCCAGAAATGGTTATGTTCATGGAACCTTTATTTGCAATACATGTTTGATTCATTCCTGATCCCACTTTCGATGAATTATGGATTATCAAATGTCTTTGTCTTTGTCAAAAGCGGAAGCGAAACAGGATAAGGATTTGGAATTTCTTCATGTATCGGGACCAAATTTCATTCTAGTCCCAGTTTCGATGACCATTTTGTGTTCATTCCTGATCCCGCTATGTATTTTATTCAGACTCTGATTTTTATTCTGGTCTGGATCCCAACAGTGCTTTAAAAGCTTTCTAGGGACGTTCTTTTGCCTGGTCCCACCTCTGATGAGTATGTAATTTTGGCTAAGTATGAAAAAGGTATATGAAAGGTGAGATCTCTAACCTAGGTTTTATGCTTCTTATGGATCTAATATTAGGTTTTGTTGTAGAAATTAAGAAATGTCAGGAGCATCGGGTGAGGCTTTTGAAAGGATTCAACCTGCATAGACTTCAAAACCTGGAACAAAGCCTAAAAAGATCAATCCAGAACAACTCCCTTATACTTTAAAGTACAAGCATCAGGATCCTTCCATCACTACTAGTAAATTGGATTCTGATTGGGCATATATAATTCATACCAACCTAGGCCAATTCCACTGTGAGGAGTTTTTTCTGGAAGTATTTACTAAGGGAGTAACAGGGAGGACTAAAAGAGTTGTTTTATCAGGATTGGTGCATATTGTTGTATTTCCTCTATCAGTCTAGTGTCCTGAATTGATAATGACGGTAGTTGGAGCCTACAATCCTACTACCAGACAATGTGTGGACTCATAAGGTAATGTCATCATTGACCTAACTCCATAGATGATCGAGTTCATGTTCAATGTGCCCACTCCACAAAATCCTCAGCAACTCAATGAGGCAAAGGCCTTGAAAATATATAGTAATAACAGGGAGGCTAACATAACTCATTTAAACAAGAGATGGATGAGAGCTGAGAAAAACTCCCTCGTTAAGCTTCCAGATCAGCCTAAAAGGGCAGAATTCTACAAAGATATTGGGGACATGATAATGATGTTGTCCAGAGTATTTGGGAAAATAGATGCCTTTCAATGCAAGGAATAGATTTTTCCATTTATTCGGACTATCCTAGATGGCAGGCATCAATTTGATTGGCCTATGATTGTGTCTGAATGCATACACTATCAAACGATTAGAGTGAGAGAAACCAAAAGTTTCTTCATGACCTCTTATGTGATTTATACAGTAGCAAGAAGAGGCATCTTTCCTAGGTTAAACAGAGTAGGGATTTTGGGAGAAGCTAATAGAAAAAATAAGGTGGGGAATCATTATGCTCAGCTCACCTTTCAGACTTCTAAACTATATTATAGAAGGGTTAATGATCTATCCTATATGTCATTATTAACCAACTCATGGGAGATGCAAGATACAAATTGAGCCAGGAGGCCATGGCATTCATCACAGAGTGGAGATGTTGGTTTATCCAATACCCCAAGTTTACTTATTTTAGACTGGCTGGATTTGATGGTCACCCTCACCTACTCCCTAGATGCTGCAACAACATGATTGTTTTGATGGAGTTCATCTATCAAGCCTTGGGGGTCAACTCCAAATTTGGTATAAAGCATACAACTAGTTGTCATAAGTTCCCCATGAATTTTGGTGAATATATTTGTCCACACATTGTAGGAGCCAAGGTAGTTTACAATAAATTAATGCATTTGAAGTTGGGTTTGTACACTGCTAGGAAGCATTTTGACCCAAAGAAGGAAATGAACACTTTGCTTGCTTCTATTTTTGGAAAACATTTCAATCTGTTGGAGGAATTTTGGAGTGATATTCAAGATGATTATGACCTTAGAAAAAGGAACTATGAAAGGTTTCCTATTCCACACATGGTTAAGTATGGGGTGAACGTAGATTTTTCGAAAGAATTTTCAGATGATGGGGTGACTTTGGATCCCCAATATGATGCATAGAATATAGGCACCAAAAACTTGGATCCTATAGATTGGGGGGTAGAAGAATCTATATATATCAAACAGCTAGCAAGGTCGATGTTGGATAGAAGCATCCAATGGGTTTCCTGAGAACCAAGGAACCTGAGACTCAGAATTCTAAGAAGAGGAAAGTTGCAGGTACCACTCAAAGGTACAAGAGAATGAAAAAAAGAATGCCTCCTAAGGAGACCTTATAGTTCTTTCCTCCTGATATAGAAGAATTTGAACTTGAATTTTTTGCTCAAGATCTTTTGGAAACACATGAAGTGGAAATCATAAAAGAACCTAGGGACTCAACATCAGTTGCGAGTGAGCCATCTACTCGACCCCCTCTTATAGAGCAACCAACTGAAGATATGCCTAGAAGAATCCTCCACAAAGAAGCTAAATCATTGAATGAAAAGGATCCTGAGGTGGAAATCCATAATGTAGAGATAGACTCTGAGGATACTTTATTTGATAAAGAAACACATGTGGAGACACCTCTTGATGAGACTGAGGATGTAGGAGTTGAACATGTTTTGACAGAAGAGGACCAACGGAAGTTGTTTGTGGAGGAAAAGAGGGAATCAGATGCCAAGGCTCAAGCTAAAGCATTGGCAAAACAATAGGAATTGGAAGCCAAGGCACGAGCTAAGGCATTGGCCAAAAAAAAGGAGATAGATTCAAAATCCCAAGCTAATGCATTACTCCAGCAATAGAAATTAGAGGCTAAACATAAAGTTGATGAGTTAGCAAAGCAGCAGCAAGAAAAGGAGCAGGAGCTCATAATGAAGGAAGAGAATGACAAGTTGACAATGCTACAAAAGATTCATGATCTTGAAGAAGAAAAAGCCAAACAAAGAAGAGAAAAGGAAGCCCTTGGGGATAAATTTAAGATTATTGAAGAATCATATAATAAAAGGGAAGAAGAAGAACGCTTACAAAAGGAAAAAAGAGGCTGAAGAGCTTTCCAAGAAACAACAAAAGGAAAAGGAAGCATGGGACAAGCTCACGGACTTGGAGAGATAGAGAGATCAATTGATTGGAGAAAAGAGGTTAGAGGAAGAACGTTTGAAGAAGGAACAAGAAGATAAAGTCTGCAAGAGCAGAAGGATAAGGAAGAGGCCAAAAGGGAGAACAGAAAGAGAAATAAAATATACAAGAAGTTGATTCTCAGCCTAAGGCTACTATTTTATCACTGTTATCTTCTGCCACTGCTACCTCTTCCTCAGCACAAGTAGTCATGAATCCCAATGCTCCTACATGGTTGAAGCTTGGCTTAGAGAAGAAAAAAATAGCTCAATCTCAATCTCTCAACTGGGATGAAATGATGAAGGAGATAGAAAAGGAAAGACCTAAGAAAAGGGCCAGAGTTCTACATTCTACCAAACTTACAGATGCAGGGGAGATTACTGTTGAATATTCAATTCCAGTGGTAGATAAGAACAAGGAAGACATGCAATTAACTAATTACCAATTGGGCATGGTCAACTTGGGGAGGCCTACAAGGAATCAACAAATGAATCTCTTTGATATTGTAGATTCCTCCACCAAGTCTAGGATGATCAAAGATAAGCAAAAGAAAGATGAACTTAAAGTTCAATTGGATCAGCTACATAAATTCTTAAAGGATGTCTCCACCCCAGTGTCCCAACAAGTTGCTACTCTGGAAACCCCAGTTCTACTCAGTAAAAGACAAGTTGATGATTTAGTATAGATGAGGATTATGTTGGGGATGCTTGATACATGGGTCAATAGGCTTAATCAAGAATTTGGTGAAGTATTGGTAGACAATTTTGGCATTCATGAAGGGGTACTTGAATTAATAGAAGAAATGAATCAACATGATGAAGTCCTAGGGAAATAGGAAGAAGAATATAGGGAATATATTCAGAAGTTGAAGGACATTAGCAAGTTTCCAAAATCAACTCTCTTAGAGCAATCAATCCGTGAAGAAGATAATGTAGATTTCCTAGAAAAGGCCTCAAGCATACTCCGGTTTAGGTCTAACTTCATATATATGCATATAAATGAAGTTCAAGATGCTAGTAAAGACTTGAATGAGAAACTTGATGAATTATAAGTTGTAATAGCCATTTTAGTCAATGTAGACATACTAGTTAAAGAAGGCATGCCTTTGCATCAATTGAAGGAGAAATGGAATTATAGATTCCAGAAGGTCATGCAAAAAGAAGATGAAAGATAAGATTTATTGTTGGATAGAATTATGGATATTAAAGAGGAGGTGAAATTTGTTAGAAGGGATTTGACCAAATTAAAAGATATGCAAGAGCTTGCCTCAGAAGAATTGAAAAGAATCAAGTTTTTAGATAACTGGGTTGATGGACCTGATGTAAAAATCCTTCAACAAGTATTCTCCAACTATGATGAATATCTTCTTGAGCAAACAACACAGGAGTGAGTTGGCAGAAAAATATTCTATTTTTGGCACATGACTTCCCCTTTTCTCTCCTACTTTACAGGGATTTGATATAAGTTGAACTGAAGGTTTTCATCAACGAGTTCTATCTTCTTCCTTGGACGCCATATTTTGCACAACAGGGCAGTCAACCCTTGAACTGAAGATCAGCCAGCCTAATTTCTACATGCAGTTTTGGTTCCTTGATTCGTGGATATTAATTTATGATTGAGAGAAATTTATGGGTAGCATGCCTATATGTACTTTTGAGCTCCATGTTGTAAATGTCAGATGATTGAAGAAGGATTAGCCACCTGATGATAGCAGATAGGATTTTATAGCTTTGAGCAAAGATACTTTTTAAGATTATGTTTAATTTAGATACACTTTTTATATAGTTTTTATGTTGGAGTTGAACTTCTTGGATGAGGTTAATGAACCATAATCAATCTGTATGCCAGTGAATTGTTGAGCCTAAATATTTTCTCCTTGATGAAAATCAACAAAGAAAGTCATATTTTAAGATTATTTCATTAGATTATCTGTTAATGAAATTACTATTATGTCTGTTTGATCTATATTATTGGCAACGAATGAGGGATTTGTTTTAAACCTTGTAGTATTTTGATGAATGGTTGTGATAATTAAATTAAGCACTATGAATGTATGCAATGGTATGGATTGTTCTATGGGTTGCATCATGCTATGGTTTTGATCTATTAAGAAACACTCGTTGTTGAGAATATATGTCTTGATGTTAAGGAATTTTGTTCGTGTTTTACTAATTTGTGCCTTGATCTATCCTTTTTGTTTATTTAAACCCCCCCTATGTAGGTTAATTGATCTGATGCAGTTTGTGTCCTTTATTACCAGCAAAGGCCCCTTGAATATTACAGTTACATTGGCCATTGAGTAACATCAGCATAGTTGAGAACCAACTACCAAGACCTTGGAAGTCAGATTACTATATGTTGTCTCTCTTTTTCAGGAGAAATAGGGTAGAGATACTCTATTTTATGTTGTGCTATTTTGACCATGAACAGATCTGGTGCTAGAAGGAGGGCCTGAAGGAACAAGTTGGCTCATATTGGGTCATTCTCACCGAAAAAGTATGGAAGGATTCTCAGAACTTCTATGGACCTTGAACCATTAGTAGAACTTCAAACCTCGGTTAGATACAAACCCCAAGCTTGTAGAGTTTTGATCCCACCATTGTCACCACCACTTACTCCACCTAGATTTATGACAAATTCAAATTTACCACCCCAGCAACATAATCCACCCACACCACCACCAGTTCAACTAGTATCACCACCAACCATTCAACCAGTATCACCACCACCCATGGCCTTCTTTATGAGTAACCCCTCTCCACTAGGAACTATTCTTGGTGGTATGCATGATCTGGCCCATAATCTGGAAAGGTTTTATCCCAAGTACATGCATGGAGAATCAAGGAGTGTCAAAGAACATATACAAGCCTTCAAGGATGCATATACACATGCTTAGGTAGTAGAATAGGATGTTGTGTGTAGGTTGGACAGATCTATAAAATGCCTTTATTAACCAATTCAGGGTCTATGTAGACCCTACCATTCTCTATCATCAATTTTCTACCATAAGAAAGGAACCTCATGAGCCCTTGCCTTTGTTTAACATGAGATTCCATAGAATTTTTTAGAGATTACAAGATCCTTAATTGGTTACTGAAAATATTTCCATTTTGACATATTTAAGAGTTGTGGACCCCTTGATTGGCCTTTTCTTGCATAGGACTTATGCCCTTGCTGACATTGATTCATTGTCCAAGGTTTATCATTTAGCCATCAAACTACAACAACAGATAAGTCTCCAATTAGGGAGCTTGGGAGGATTTATTCCCCTAATGGGTTATCAAATGCCTAATACACCTTTGTTCAATATAGTCCCTGGGATGTCCTACTCCCAATATGGGCCTATTTTGGAGTTACAAAATTCACCTCCCCTCCTATTATTTACTAATGGTGGTTAGGATTCTTCCCATCAATCCCAAAATTACCATCAGCAAGGGGGAGGGTCAAATCCTATTCATTCTCCATCTATAGAAAAGACTATACAAAATGAGTAGACTGTTCAACTAACTAATGAGGTAGAAACTTTCAAAATTACTTTATCACAAATTTCCAATGACATGGCACAACTTAGACATAACCCCCTCATAACCAAAATCAGAATTACTAGAATTAGGGAGGTTATAACAACTAGGTTAGTTACTCTAATCAAAATGAAAATCAAAACACCAATAGGAACTTCCAGAACCAAAACTCCTTTAACCAAAATTATCAAAATCAGAACAGAGGATACAATCAGAGGTCCAACAACAACAATAGACAATGGAATACTAGATCTAATAATGTGGGAGTTTCCCATAATTATCAGGCAAGTGATGACAAGCCACATACTACAAATGTGGCAGATCTAAACTTTATGATGAATTGGTGTAGACTGCATGACATTGCAGCTCATTTTGAGGTTAATTGCCCATAAATGGAGAAAATGGTTAAGATTGCACAAGCTGATTCTCACCCCCCACCAGGAAATTCAAATCCAGAGGGTGGATCAATGAATAAAACCATGACCTTCGAAACCATTGATGAACAATATCATTTCCTCATGCAGGGAGAAAATCAGCCAGAGGAGGATGTATACAATGCTCAGGATTTCCAATCCAGAGGTGGTCATTTTATGAGAAATCATAATAAAGGGCCATTCAACACATATAATCCTCTAAATGACATGGTGCCACCTAATACAAATGCAGATAATAACCCTCCTCCACCACACCAAGAGGCCCACCTCATGTTCAAAATAAAGGTAATTCACCTTTTATTCCTAGATATTCAAACAATAATGAATCAGAATTTGATTGTGTTTCAAAGATGTAGAGAGATAAGACTTCCCTGTCATTCTTCGATATCCTTAAATGGTGCCCAACACAACAGGAGATTGTGTTAAAATTTTTAGAAGAAGTAGATCATTCAAAAGGAAAAAGTAAAGCGACTCTAGCTGCTAACATGAATGTTGTTGTATATAAAGGTAAGACTGGAACCCCACCATTTCTTCTAAGTCTTAGAATCTTTGGGAAGAATTTGCATAATTGTCTTCTAGATTCTGGGGCATCGGGTAATTTTATGCCTTTTTTCCATATGCAAGAAGTTATTCAATTTGACAAAACTGAGGTCAATGTGGTAGGAGAACTAAAAAACATGTGTGTGCAAGTTGGATCAGACCCAAGGATCCAAACTTACATAGATATACAGGTAGAAAATATCCCTAAAATATATGGTATGTTGTTGAGTCGTGAATTGATGAAAAGTATTGGGGAATACCTATCCTTAGACTTTTCCCGAATGTGGCTGCCATGGAAAGGGATGGCATCACAAATTAGGATTGAAAGCGAGCCCCGCCTCAAGCATATGATAATTGAGTATGACTATCCTAATGAGGTGGCATTCTTTGAGACTGAAATGTGGGTATACAAAAGTGAGGAAGTCATGACTTTCTCGGTACTAAATCCTAATTTTACCCAATCCCAAGGGTCAAGTAACCCTATGAGCACAGTTAACAAACAAGTCTTGATTAGAAAACTACAACATGATAGGCTGGTCCTTGGGGATGAAGTTTATCTATGGAATTTATTACTTCTGAATTGGTGTTAGATTTATTATGAAGGCCATTCAGAAAGAACATGCCAACCATGTGTGGACATTTTGAATTATGTTTATGAAATGGAAGAGGCTTGTGAGCATCATCCAGTGACACCCCCCAACCATTTCTCATTCCAGGTCAAAGATGCAACTATCTCGACAAAAGAAAGTATTACCCATGAGGAAGACTCTACTCATCAGGAGCCCTCTTAGGTTCTATTCTCTGAAGTCCAAAAGGAGGCTAAGGAATCTCAGTTTTTCTCTGCAACACCTACCCTAGATACCCTTCCAATGCTTAAGGCATTAATGAAAAATGAATTTGATTATGATCTAATCCAAGGAAATGTTCAGGAAGTAATTACTGAACACATTTTGAATGTAGGTAAAATTTCTAGTGAAACCTACCCTCGATCACCTTTAACTCTTGATGGTCAGCAATAGTCTGAGCTGCCACCCATCTCAAGCAAGTCATCCTCTATCATCCCAAAAAAGAAAGAACTCCCAGCTAAAGATAAATTATGGAGTCTTAAATTTGATGGCTCTAAATCCAAAGTAGGAAGTGGAGTAGGGATTGAACTAACCAACCTGAAAGGGAAGACTTACTATGCATCTTACAGGTTGAAGTTTGGTTGCACAAACAATGTGGTTGAATATGAAGCACTTGCTCGCGGACTTATATTTTCCCATCAAAATAAGGTCACCACTCTCATGGTAATGGGGGATTTAGAAGTTATTGTAAAATAGGTTCGCAACCAGTATGCTTGTCACAACAAAAGATTGGTTGCATACAAAAATAGAATTTGGAATCTAATTGAGGACTTTGATGCCTTCAGGATCAATTTGATTCCTAGAGAAAACAATCAGATTGTAGATGCTCTTGTCGTTACTGCTAGCACCTTGGAGCCTATGCAAGACTCCAAGTTAAAAATATTTTCAGTTGAATTAGTCTCAATCCCAACTGTCCCGAATAATATCTGAAACTTTCAGGTATTCGATGATGACCAACATATACTTGCATTCTTGGCAAGTTCAGATGTCTTCGAAGGACAAATAATTGATGAATTTGAGAGAGATTTGGGAGATTGGGATCTTGAGAATGGTGATACAAAAGGGATACAGGAGTTGAAAAGCAATAGTATTCCATAGAGGATGATAGCTTTAGAAAGGATGTTTGACTCTAACCCATGGGCTCATCAAAGGGTGCCCACAGAAAGTGATGGAGGGAATTATGAATCTATTAATCTGACTCACTTAGGTCCTGAAAGGAACGTTCTCATAGGAAAGACTTGTCCTAAAGAAATTAAGAAGAAGATAGTTAAAGTTTTGGAAGAGAACATTGTAGCCATTGCTTGGGGGTATGAAGACTTAAAGACCTTTGACACTTCGGTGATCACAAATACCATACCTCTCAAGCCAGAAGCCAAGCCCTTTCGTTAAAAATAGTGCCTGGTGAATGCTTTAATCGATCCCTTAATCCAAAAGGAGGTGCAAAAGTTGTTGTCTGCAAAAATAATCTTCCCGGTCAGACATTCTACTTGGGTTGCAAATTTAGTTCATGTGCACAAGAAAAGTGGTGAAATCAGGTTATGTGTTGATTTCAGGAACCTAAATAAGGCCTCTGAGAAGGATAACTACACACTGCCTTCCCTTGATGAGGTATTACAAACAATCGATGAATCCCAAATGATGTCATTTTGGATGGCTATTCTGGGCATAATCAGGTGCTTGTCAGTCATGAAGACAGAATTAAGACTGCCTTCACTACCAAGTGGGGAACATTTTCCTATCGGAGGATGTCGTTCGGCCTTATCAATGTTGGAGCTACCTTTCATAATGAAATGTATGTGGCATTCAAGGATTTAATAGGTAATTGTATCATTATTTATGTGGATGACTTAACTATTTTCTCCAAAAATAGAGAGGACCATGTTGCAGATTTGGAAAAGGTCCTCAAAAGGTGTATAAGCTATGGTGCCTCGCTTAATCCAAAATTGTGTGTGTTTGGAGTATCTAAAGTTAAAATCTTAGGCCATATAATATCAGAAGGAGGTATAGACCCAGATAGAGTAGAGGTCATCTTAAAAATCACAATGCCAGGAAGCAAAAAGGAGATGAGATCCTTCTTTGGAAGGATTAATTTTGTGAGGAAATTCATAACAAGGTTTGCATAAATTGTCAAGCCTCTTAATGAGATGATGAAAAAAGATGTGAAAATAGAATGGAGCAATGAGGCTAAATCCACTTTCTTGCAGATTAAAAAATCAATATTTGAGGCATTGGTCTTGACTAGCCCAGATTATCTAAAGCCCTTCTATATCTATTCTTTCACATCTGATCATTCATGTGCACCTGTTCTAACACAACAAAGAGGTGAGGGAGAAGAAAGGCATATCACCTTCATGAGTTCCCCATTTAAAAATGCAAAAGTCAAGTACCCATTCCTTGAAAAGAAGGCCTTTGTAATGTTCTGGGCAGTAAAACAATTCAGACATTACATTCTTCAGAGTCAGGTTATCGCCATAGTTCCTGATCCAACTCTGAATTTTCTCCGTATGTAGAGTGATTTAGGGGAGAGATAAGGGAAATGGATGGTTATTTTATAAGAATTTGATTTAGAGATCCATCCAATGAAACTCGTCCAAGGGAAGGGCTTATCAAAGGCTATGGCAGGTGTTGACAAGAGTATCACTTGCCGGTAGTACATGGTACAGATGTTCACTAAGGATCCCTGGTACACAGATTTGATCTTCTTCCTCCTCAACAATATATGCCCAAAGGGGATGAATGCTACTTAGAGGAGAGCATTGAGGATGAAGAGTGTTCATTATATGCTCAAAGGGGGATCTATATACAAAAGAAGTTTCCAAGGAATGTACTTGCACTATTTGGATCAACAAGTGGCCAAGCACGCCATTGTTGAGTTTCATGGAAGATATGGTATGGGAAATGGATTTGTAGATGCTTTGGCCCATCAAATTATTAGATTATGCTATTACTGGCCTTATGTATTTTGGGATGTACACCAACATGTTAGGACATGTCATGTATGCCATACCTCTACACCTAGGGAAAGAAATCCAACAATGCCTTTGCAACCGGTGTATGAGGTAAGACCATTCACTCAATGGGCACTTGATTTTGTAGGTGTCATTAATCCAAAATCCTCTATAGGTGACAAGTTCATCCTGACTGGAATCGACTACTGCACACGTTGGACCGAGGCTTAGCCCTACAAAAACAACACCACAGATGTGGTTATCAAGTTTATGACTGAAACCATCACCACCAGGTTTAGAGTACCATTCACTTTGGTATGTGATAATGGCCCTACTTTCTCATCAGATGAATTCATTCAATGGGATTATGGGCATAAAATTATTTTTAAATATTCTTCTAATTATTACCCTTAGGGAAATGTAGTAGTTGAGTCTACCAAGAAGAATCTCTTGGAAGTAATTAGAAAATTGCTAGAAAATAATCCTAGGGATTGGCACACCCAACTGAGATTTTCCTTATGGGCAGATCGAACTTGAATTAAAGCCACCTTGGGAAATTCACCTTTTAAGTTAGTCTACGGCTAAGACCCAATTTTCCCAATTCATTTCCAAATACCTGTTCTCAAGTTTATGCAGGAGTTTTATATGAAAGATGATCAGATTAAGGTTAGGCTAACCAATTTGTTAAACATGGAAGAACAGAGAGACGTTTCTTTGCAACAGTTCTCCAAACACCAAGTTTTTGTCAAATGTTGGTTTGACAAGAGGGCCAAGGTAAAGGCCTTTAAGACATCAGATCTTGTGCTACTATGGGACAAGGCTAAAGAGAAAAAGGGAGATCACCAGAAGTTTGATAGACTCTAGTTGGGTCCATATCAAATAGTTGAGATACTAGGCAAGACTTCCTTTTGATTGAGTGATTTGACAGGAGAACCTGTTCCATTACCCGTTAATGGTTAGTTTCTTAAACATTACTTTGGCTCATAAAGGTCTGATTTTTTGAAAGGTTTGTACTATATGTACTATATGTAATTAGTTTTTGCTTTTATTTTATTTTGTTTTGTCTTTTCCTTTGATTATTTTCTTTGTTTTCTTTTGTTTTTGGTTCTGTCTTGTTTAGTGGGGATCTTCATTTCCATCCATTCCAAGATAAGGGGTTGCTATTCAAAGTATGTTGTAGGCACTAGGAGAGAAATTGATTTAGGTATTTTCAGGGAGTTTCTGTTGAGAGATTTCATTCTAATCTTATGTGTTATGACCATTCTAATGTTGGTTTGAAATGTTATTAAGGATAAGGTACATTGTAAATATCTCATGAATTATGATTAAATTATGTCACAAAATAGATAGAACATCTACCTAAGTAAATTTCTTACTTACCTCAAGGTGGTTGTATCTCTGATTCAAGTGAAAAATCTGACTCCAAAACTGTCATGAGGTCCATTGTAGTTCTCAACCCACATTTCAGATCAATTACATCTAAGTATTGAAAAAATTCCATAAAGAATTTCCACAAGTAAAGTATTTAAAAAAAATAGAGAGAGAAAAGAGAATTGTTGAAAGAAAAGGTAAAAAACTCAATATCAAATGGGCGATTCAAGTATCTCTATTGGGGCTATGGATGTTTGTCTAGCAATAGAGCAATGCTTGAAGATAACTAGAGGTATCTTTTCCGGGGCTATGGACGCCTATCTGGCAACAGAGCAATGCCGTGGAATTCATTGCACTACAGTTGAAGGACTCAACCTATGTAGCTTGGATCTTAGGTGTAGTTGTTCAGGGCTGGGGAAAGTTTTTATAAAGAAGGATGCCTTATATGCACACAATCAAACTCAAATTAGTTCATGATGACATTCATCTGAGATTCCAACTCAACCTTACCTTGCATATCTGATCTTATTTCATGTTGACATGATTCATAAACCAGAGGTTCTGGGTGACTGAATTCTTCAGCATCCTAAAAATGGGTAAACCATTTTTCAAACCGAGCCACCATTTGTTATGCCCTGCATAACCACCCCATCTTTTTCCTTGGTCAAAATGGGTCTCCCTTTTTGTTTCTTGTCTTTGGGTCTTTTTTGGCAAAGGTTTTGGAGTTGTCCTTTTCTCCAAGTCTTTGTGTTTGTTCTTTTTTCTCAAGCGAAACCGAAACTAGAATTGAATCTTGACTTGGAATTCAGTTGAGTTTCATTGCCTAATTCAGTCTGAATCCTGCTCCCATTGGTTTTTTCATTTTTGCCTGTTTGGTCTGTGTTTTTTTTCTTTCATGGGGCCAGATCTGGAATGGATATTGAATTTGGAACTTGGTAAGGTTCCAAATTTTGTTTTCATCCCGTCTCTGCCTCCGCCATTTTTCTTTGTTCACTTTTTGTCTCGAGGTCGGTGCTTTTGGTCTCATTTTTTGTGTTATTGTTTTCTCTTTGATTGTTCCCCTCATTCATTTGTCTTTGTTGAAGGTGGAACCAGAACCAGAATCGAAATTGGAACTTTATAAATTTCCCTGATTGATCTCGATCCCGATTTTGATCCCGCTTTCCTTGTTTTGTTCACCACTCTACTTTAGTCGCATGATAGTTTTGTGCCTATTCCCGCCACGATCCTACACCCGACCTGCCACATTAATGGAATTAATTGCAGGCTCCTCACATGTATGAAATTGGATTTTAACCTTAATTAAGGTTAACTCGATGGTTATTATTATTGTTTAACAAGTAATATCAAACCAGAGCTAAGATAGAGTAGAGGAAGCACAATTTGGTTAGAAATCAAACATTTGCATGTAGTTTGGATCAAGTACTAATTTATTGAGCTGTGTTTCAAGGTAGGTGTTCTTTTTCACTTTTTATTGTCCTTTGTCACTTTTGTTGCTTGCATTTTTTGTTTCTTTCTCTTCGTGGGATTCACGAGTTTTACTTATGGATCTTTGTTGTTTGTTGTTGTTTGTTTTCCCCTTTTGTTTTTTTTCCTTTCTTGCCTTGTTTTCTTTTTCATCTTATCTAGTTTCTTTTGATCATCATTGTTGTTTTCGCGTTGATCGTGTCCATACCGCCATGGCCTAGGGTTTAAGGTGTCATTTTTTCAGAGGGATTCTAGGGTTTTTAATGGTCTTTTGATCTATTATTTAATCATTTTGTCCTTTTCATGTCTCGAATCGATGATTTCCATGCGGGTTTTGGATGCCCTAATTTCTTAAGTCAATGGTTTCAATAAACTAGGGTTTGATGCATTCGTGTTAATTTATAGTTGTGCCCTAGTCACTAGTTTCCCCTTGATTATATGGGGGATAGGTTAGTACTGTTACTTTAAGCCTCCTCAGCTTGTCAGGTGACCTTGGTTTTGGGTCATGGTGTCATTTTCTCTATTGTTGAACCTTCTACTAATGATGTCATATTTTGATCTTAGTCGGAGTTGGATACAAAAATGGTTATGCTCATGGAACCTTTATTTGCAATACATGTCTAATTTTTTCCCGATCCTGCTTCTGATGAATTGAGGATTATCAAATGTCTTTGTCTCTATCGGAAGCGGAAGTGGAATGGGATAAGAATTTGGAATTTCTTCATGTATCGAGACCAAATTTCATTTCGGTCCTGGTTCTGATGACCATTCTGTCTCCATTCTTGATCCTGCTATGTATTTTGTTCAGACTCCAATTTTCATTCTGGTCCCAACCTCGACAATGCTTTAAAAGATTTCTAGGGGTGTTCTTCTTCCTGGCCCTACCTCCGATGAGTATGTAATTTTGGCTAAGTATGAAGAAGATATATAAAAGGTGAGATCTCTAACCTGGGTTTTATGCTTCTTATAGATCTAATATTGGGTTTTGTTGCAAAAATTAGAAATTTCAAGACCATCGGGTGGGGCTTCTGAAAGGACTCAACCTACAGAGACTTCAAAACTGAGAGCAAAGCCTAAAAATATCAAGCCGGAACAACTCCCTTATAGTTTAAAGTATAAGCATCAAGATCCTACCATCACTCCTAGTAAAGTGGAGTCCAATTAGGTGGATATAACTGATACCAACCTAGGCCCATTCCATTGTGAGGAGTTGTTTCTGGAAGTATTTGCTGAGGAAGTAATAGGGAGGACTAAAAGAGTTGTTGAATCAGGATTGGCGCATATTGTTGTATTTCCTCTATCAGTCCAGTGTCCTGAATTGATAATGATAATAGTTCGAGCCTACAATCATTCTACCAGACAATGTGTGGACTCACAAGGTAATGTCATCATTGACCTAACTCCATAGATGATCCAGTTCATGTTCAATGTGCCCACTCCACAAAATCCGTGGCAACTCAATGAGGCAGAGGCCTTGAAAATATATAGTAATAACAAGGAGGCTAACATAACTCATTTAAACAAGATATGGATGAGAGCTAAGAAAAATTCCCTCATTAAGCTTCCAGATCAGCCTAAAAGGGTAAAATTCTATAAATATATTGGGGACATGATAATGATGTTGTCCAGAGTATTTGGAAAAAGTTGCCTTTCAATGCAAGGAATGGATGTTTCCATTCATTCAGGCTATCCTAGATGGCAGGCAAAAATTTGATTGGCCTATGATTGTGTTTGAATGCATACACAATCAAATGATTAGAGTGAGAGAAACCAAAATTTTCTTCATGACCTCTTATGTGATTTATGCAAAAACAAGAAGAGGCGTCTTTCCTGGGTTAAACAGAGTGGGGATTTTGGGAGAAGCTGATGGGAAAAATAAGGTGTAGAATCATTATGATCAGCTCAACTTGCAAACTTCTAAACTACATTATAGAAGGGTTAATGATGCATTCCTATATGTCATTATTAACCAGCTCATGGGAGATGCAAGATACAGATTAAGCCAGGAGGTCATGACATTCATTAAAGAGTGGGGATTTTGGTTTATCCAATACCCCAAGTTTACTTATTTTAGAATGGATGGATTTGATGGTCACCCTCACCTACTTCCTAGATGTTGCAGCAACAAGATTTTTTTTATGGAGTTCATCTATCAAGCCTTGGGGGTCAACTCCAAATTTGGTATAAAGCATAAGACTGGTTGTCATAAGTTCCCCATGAAGTTGGGTGAATATAGTTGTCCACACATTGTAGGAGCCAAGGTATTTTGAAATGAATTAATGCATTTGAAGTTGGGTTTGTACACTACTAGGATGCATTTTAACCCAAAGAATAAAATGAACGCTTTGCTTGCTTTTGTTTTTGACAAACATTTCAATCTATTGGAGGAATTTTGGAGTGCTCTTCAAGATGATTATGACCTAAGAAAAGGAACTATGAAAGGTTTCCTATTCCACTCATGGTTGAGTATGGGGTGAAGGTAGATATTCCTGAAGCATTGTCAGAAGATGGGGTGACTTTGGATCCCCGATATGATTAATATAATATAGGCACTAGAAACTTGGATCCTATAGATTGGGGGTAGAAGAATCTATAGATATCAAACAAATAGCAAGGCCGGTGTTGGATAGATGCATCCAATGGGTTGTGCTGAGAACCAAGGAACCTGAGACTCAGACTTCTAAGAAGAGGAAAGCTATAGGTACCACTCAAGGGTACAAGAGAATGAAAATAAGAATTTCTCCTAAGGAGCCCTTGGAGTTCTTTCCTCTTGATATAGAATAATTTGAACTTGATGTTCTTGCTCAAGATATTTTGGAAGCACATGAAAAGGAAATCATAAAAGAACCCAGGGCATCAACATCAGCTGTAGGTGAGCCATCTACTCGATCCCCTCTTACAAAGCATCCAACTGAACATATTCCTAGAGGAACCCTCCACAAAGAAGCTGAATCATTGAAGGAAAAGGATCCCGAGGTGGAAATCCATGATGTAGAGATAGACTCTAAGGATACTCTGTTAGATAAATAAACACATGTGGAGACACCTCTTGATGAGACTAAGGATGTAGGAGTTGAACATGTTTTGATATAAGAGGACCAATGGAAGTTGTTTGAGGAGGAAAAGAGGGAATCAGATGCCAAGGCACAAGCTAAAATATTGGCAAAACAACAGGAATTGGAAGCCAAGGCACAAGTTGAGGCATTGGCCAAAAAAAGGACATAGATGCAAAATCCCAAGCTAATGCATTACTCCAGCAACAAAAATTAGAGGCTAAATGGAAAGCTGATGAGTTGGCAAAGCAGTAGCAACAAAAGGAGAAGGAGCTCAGAATGAAGGAAGAGAATGACAAGTTGACAATGCTACAAAAGATTCATGATCTTGAAGAGGAAAAGGCCAGAAAAAGAAGAGAAAAGAAACCCCTTGAAGCTAAATTTAAGATCATTGAAGAATCATATAAGAAAAGGGAAGAAGAAGAATGCTTACAAAAGGAAAAAGAGGTTGAAGAACTTTCCAAGCAACAACAAAAGGAAAAGGAAGCATGGGACAAGCTAAAAGACTTGTAGAGATAGAGAGATCAATTGCTTGAAGAAAAGAGGTTAAAGGAAGAAAATTTGAAGAAGAAACAAGAAGATAAAAGGTCGTAGCAGCAGAAGGATAAGAAAGAGGCTGAAAGGGTTGCACAAGAGGGAGCACATAAAGAGAAGCAAAATATACAAGAATTTAATTTTCAGCCTAAGGCTACTATGTTATCACCATTATCTTCTGCCACTACTCCTCTCCCTCAACACAATTAGTCATGACTCCCAATGCTCCTACATGGTTGAAGGTTGACTTGAAGAAGAAACAAATAGCTCAACCACAACTTCTCAACTGGGATGAAATGGTGGAGATAGAAAAGGAAAGACCTAAGAAAAGGGCTAGGGTTCTACATTCTACCAAACTTACAAATGCAGGGGAGATTTTTGTTGAATGTGCAATCCTAGTCGTAGATAAGAACAAGGAAGAAATGAAAGTAATTGATTACCAATTGGGCACGGTCAACTTGGGAAGGCCTACAAGGAATCAACAAATGAATCACATTGATATTGTAGCTTCCTCCACCAAGTCCAAGATGATCAAAGATAAGAAAAATAAATATGAACTTAAAGCTTAATTGGATCAGGTACATAAATTCTTAAAGGATGTGTCCACCCCAATGTCCCAGCAAGTTGTTTCTCTAAAAACCCCAGTTCTACTCAGTAGAAGACAAGTTGATGAGTTAGTACAGATGAGGAGTAAGTTGGGGATGCTTGACAGATGGGTCGATAGGCTTAATCAAGAAGTTGGTGAAGTGTTGGTAGACAGTTTTGGAATTCATGAAGGGGCACTTGAATTAATAGAAGAAATGAATCAACATGCAGAAATCCTAGGGAAATAGGAAGAAGAATATAGGGAATATATTCAGAAGTTGAAGGACATTAGCAAGTTGCCAAAATCAACTCTCCTAGAGCAATCAATCCTTGAAGAAGATAATGCAGATTTCCTGGTAAAGGCCTCAAGCATAATCTGGTTTAGGTCTGACTTCATATATAAGCATAGAAATGAAGTTCAAGATGCTAGTAAATATTTGAATGAGCAGCTTGATGAATTAGAAGTTGTAATAGCCATTTTAGTCAATGTAGACATCCGGTTAAAGAAGGCATGCCTTTGGATCAATTGAAGGAGAAATGGAACAATAGATTCCAAGAGGTCATGCAAAAAGAAGATGATGGAGAAGATTTATTATTGGATAGACTTATGGATATTAAATAGGAGGTGAAAGGCGCTAGAAGGGAGTTGACCAAATTAAAAATATATGCAAGAGTTTGCCTCAACATAATTGAAAAGAATCAATTTTGAAGATAGTTGGGTTGATGGACTTGATGTAAAAATCCTTCAACAAGTATTCTCCAGCTATGATGAATATCTTCTTGAGAAAACAACACGAGAGTGAGTTGGCAATAAATGTTCTATTTTTGGCACATGACTTCCCCTTTTCTCTCCTACATTACAGGGATTTGACATAAGTTGAACTGAAGGTTTTCATTAGCCAGTTTTGTCTTCTTCCTTGGGCATCATATTTTGCACAACAGGGCAATCAACCCTTGATCTGAAGATCAACTAGCCTAGTTTCTTCATGCAGTTATGGTTCCTTGATTAGTTGATTTTAATTTCTGATTGAGAGAAATTTATGGGTAGCATGCCTATATGTACTTTTGAGCTCCATGTTGTAAATTTCGGCTGATTGAAGAAGGATTAGCCACCTGATGATAGCAAATAGGATTTAATAGCTTTGAGCAAAGATACTTTTTAAGATTATGTTTAATTTAGATACACTTTTTATACAGTTTTTATGTTGGATTTGATCTTCTTGGATGAGGTTAATGAACCATAATCAATCCATATGCCAGTGAATTTTTGAGCCTAAATGTTTTCTCCTTGATGCAAATCAACAAAGAAAGTCAAATTTTAAGATTATTTCATTAGATTATCTATGAATGAAATTATTGTTATGTTTGTTTGATCTATATTATTGGCAACGAATGAGGGATTTATTTTGAATCTTGTAGTATTTTGATGAATGGTTGTGATGATTAAATTAAGCACTATGAATGTATGCAATGGTATGGATTGTTCTGTGAGTTGCATCATTTTATGGTTTTGATTTGTTGAGAATATATGTTTGGATGTTAAGGAAGTTTGTTCATGTTTTATTGATTTGTGCCTTGATCTATATTTTATGTTTATTTAAACCCCCCCAATGTAGGTTAATTGATCTGATGTAGTTTGTGTCCTTTATTACCAGCAAATTCCCCTTGAATATTACAATTACATTGGCCATTGAGTAACATCAACATAGTTGAGAACCAACTACTAGGACCTTGGAAGTTAGATTACTATATGTTGTCTCTCTTTTTCAGGAGAAATAGGGTAGAGATACTTTGTTTTATGTTGTTGTGCTATTTTGACCATCAACACATACATACACATGTACATATACATATATGTAAATAAAAATGCATCAAGTCTCTTTGAAGTTTTCAAATTTCTTATTTATGTTATCTAAGTTACATAGAAGGTGAACTATGGAATATAGAGATAGATATAACTTGATCTATCTCATTAGATATAAATTTATTTTAACGATATATATGCACATGTTTTAGTTTTGAAATTTGTTTAACATCATGTATATTATGTTTTAATGATATGTCGATCTTTAGATTTACATATATATACAAATCTAAATATCATGGCCGATGAGGGATCTCACCATTCCCCTCATTCTGATCAAGAGGCTCAAAATAGATAAAATTTATATCAAGATAGTGTTGCTAGATTAGACAATGCTCTAAGATGTTTAGAGAAATCAATTCACAACTCCCCCAATTTGGCTAATCGAGATAGATTAGTCACTATTTGAGATGAGATTCATCGAATGATCGAGAGAATTTGATCATTCAATCCTTATGACGATATTAGCATTGAGAAATTTTATAATTTGTCTCTTGCCAGGAGTGTTGCTAGCACAATGAAATGTAGAGAAGTTGGTAAATTAGTTTTAGATGAAAATGTGTTAACCATGTTCCGACATTATAGAGGACAAAATACAATTAGAGGATATGTGGTTACGAGGTGTGTAGATCCTCTTGTTGTGCCATTCATATACCCTATATGGTTGGAAATGTATCATAAATGGCCTCACAATGATGAGCTATCACAATATTTTGTCAAACAGTTATATGCATAATTTCATTTATAAATAGATGTGGACTACACATCTTATGTTGAGCATGTTGGCTAAGGTAAAGGTCGCTTTTTTGACAAACAATAGTTTAGATGTGTAGGTTTTCCACCGCCTATGGACAAGAGGGCATTATTTGGCCCAAACCTTTTGTTTTTACCAAAAAATTTAGAATTGGCAGCAACATGGGAGTCAACAACATGCTACAATCAATCCTAGATTATTGATAACTTTGCCTCTATTATGACAGATTGATCAAATGTCATCTAATCAAGTTGGTAGATACTTATTACGCCCACAAATCAACCTTCCTCCTACTAAGGCTACATCAACATCTTATGATCTATTTGTTTGTATCAATCTACCTACTCCTTCAAATGTCGAGTATATGACCCACACGACTTTGTGTAATATGTGTTGAGTCTCAGTTTGGGATTTACTATGAGCCACGAGGTGGCAACTCCAGGGGATATTCTAGAGCAGCCTATAGGATCCCACACGCATCATGTTTCTATCAATCCTTTAGCTTGTCCAAGTTGTCAGGATGTTACAGATTACATTGAGGTTACTACAACACTTAATCTTGTCCATGCCACATATACTTAACTTCTTTTTGGCACTAATACTATACATGCTAGAAATCCCCTTGCGATGTCCTTGGATTCTTGTGATCTTAGTGACATTGGTAGAGCCATCAATCAAGCACGACAAGTACTTGAATAATATATATATATATATATATATATATATATATATATATATAATTGTGTTCTAAAAAATTACGTACGATACATGTAATGTATTTTAAAGTCTATTTGTTTAACTCCTGATTGAAATTGTGTAATTGAATTTTTTTAGCTGTATGGTGATTTATCAAAATTTGGAAATTTGGCACATGATGGTGATCCCATGCAACACACAACTGAGGTACATTTAAATAATAGAAAATTTAATTACTTGATGTAAGTTTGAACACATTGAACTTGTACATTGTACAAGTTTAGATAATTTTACATATATGTACACACATATATATACATACATATTAAAAATTAAATCATGCCAAATTGTGTACTTGAACACATGTGCAGGGATTGGGACGAGGCTCAGGACAAGGATCTAAAGAGCTTGGATCGAGACATGTATCCACACATCTTGGATCGAGAGAGGATTGGTCCATGGGTCAAGGGAGGGATCGGGGGAGAGATCAAGCCATGGATTGCAGCACATAGCTGAGGTACATTTAAATAATTAAAAAAAAAATTACTTGATGTAAGTTTGAACACATTGAACTTGTACATTGTACAAGTTTAGATAATTTTACATATATGTAAACATATATATACATGTATTAAAAATTAAATCATGCCAAATTGTGTACATGAACACATGCAGCGCTTGGGATGAGGCTCGAGACATGGATCCACACATCTTGGATCGAGGGAGAGATCGGGCCATGGATTGAGAGAGAGATCGAGGGAAATATCAAGGGAGAGATCCGATGATTCTATTCACACTAGATATCCCTCTCTTTGAGATGTTTTATAGTATTTTTTGGAGTGAAAAGACACTAAGAGGGGGGGTGAATCAGTCATTTTAACTGTTTTCACAATTTTAATAAAATCGAAATAAACGAGATGTATGCTCTCATTTATCAAAGATAAACTCATTCATGTATTGAATGCAATCTCATAAACTGAATTGAGAATTGTAATAGGGAAACATATCATAATAAATCATTCATGCAATAAATCAGATGAACCATAGATACACAAATGAACATAAGATATGCTGAGTGGAAAACCCTCCTGGGGTAGAAAAACCACTCCTTAACCTGCTGCCTTTTTCAGGCTTTCATTTCAATAATCATTTTTGACAATGCCTCATAGGCTATTTTCTGAGCACCAACTCAAGGAGCACCAACCCCTCTTTTAGAAACATCAAATTCAAGGAGCACCAACCCCTTTTATGTTTTCAGTAAATCATACAATGATACAAAGGATCTCTTTGTTTCTCTAATTTCAATCAAGTGCCTCTTAACTGACAATGTATACAATTCTCAAGGTTCAAATTTGACCCTTCAAAATTCTACCCATTGTCAAGCCTCAAGTCAGCTTGAGGAAATAGCTCATAAAGTTTGATTTATCAATCTCAGCACAACTTCTCATCAAAATAATTCACAATGATATGCTATGCCTCTTAGTTTCCCACTTTCTTCTTTCATACATTGCTCATAGTTCTTCACTCTAAGTTAATACACTTCTTTTTTTTATGTTTTGGTTAATTGTTCTACACAAAAACTAGTCAACTCTCAATAATCAAAATTATGTTCAACTACAATAATAACCCACATTTTTCTCTTTTTGATTTTCCTTAATGTTAAAGCCCTAATCTCTTTGTTTTCTTCTAATTATAGATTTCATCATTACAATTCATAGTAGGTTACAACTTAAGCTCGAATTATAATTCTAGAAAAAATAAATCAGAGTTGAATATCAGGTTACCCACTTCCTGTCGAGCAACCCTTGCCAGATAAACTTGTGTCCCTGAGAGATAGATCTTTTCTTCTGAAAAGAATAGAACAACAGTATAAAAAATAGAAATGATACTGAGCTCCTTTCTTCACAAGTGGCCTACATAGGCAGTGCTTATCCAAATAGTAAAACACATCTAATAAATTCATGAACAATACCATTTTACCCCGGCTGTAATAGCAGGGAACCAAAACCCCGATGCAATGTAACTGAAACTCTGAAATGATGCATCCAAACAGTTATAAAAGAATCTAGGTCAGTGACTAAATAGATTTGAAGATATCATGATTACCCACAAACTCAAAGTCACTATTCATTAAACTAATACGGTAACCTTTTAAAAATGGAGTCAAGATTATGTGTAATCCTTTTTAGATTTGACCATGAAAAGAATAAACTAAATTTCCATTTTCCATTTAGCAAAACACACTTATCTCTTTTAACCTTGCTAGCAAAGGTAACGGTTCTGCAAACCAGTTGAAAGAAAGAATACTTGAGAAGGAGGGAGAGACTTTCATGCACATCATTACCAGACTAGTAGTGAGAGAAACGACCAAGACTCATTTCAATCTCGAGCCTTCACCCAATGACAGGAAGCTGACACAACCATCGACCATTATAATGGTCTTCCAACTTTCCTCATACGTTGTCCAAGGTCAGAAGGCTAGCAAAAAACATAGTGAAACGACTGTGAGAGGATCTCCATGGTGGTGGCCAAAATAGGGTTTGAGACCCTCAAACAATGAAGCACAAAGTTTTCCCTAAACTTTCCAAACGAAATCCTTAACAAAATATGATGGAGTTTGAAGTCTGAAAGGACTGACTTAGTAAATCAAAAAATCATTATGCCATTTGAAGTCTGTGGACTATCCAAAGACTTGCATGCCGACAAACTCATTACCCTTGAATCAAAGACCAAGCATGTGAAAGGTTGACTTAATAATTCCTTGCATTATTTCATATAAAGTGTCGAGTGCTTTAGAATTAATGTCCCCAAGTAACAAGACCAAGTCACTTCCAATGTGACAATTAAAATAATCAAAAGCATTATACTTGCTATCCGCCTTAAGGCCTAGAATAATTATCAACCATTAGACCTGATTCTAATGCAAATAAAAGCTCAATTTGAATACCTTTACCCAAGGTCGATTGCCACCTTAAAATGCCACTTAAACTCAATGTATCCAAAGCTTTTTGAACTGAAATAGAGGTTGATTTCATGATATGTTCGCTATGCCATTCACCCAAGCCAAATATCAAAAACCATATGCCCATGACACAATATCTTATGACATATGCCCAAACCATTATCAGTTGGTTAAGGAAACCCGATAGGGTTTTCTTAAAACTAAAAGCCAACTGCATCTTATAAACCCAAGCATCAAGAACTAGAGAGCATTACCTGAGTGAGGATAGAGTAATATGACTCTGAAGAGGATCAAAAGCATTATCAATTTCATGATGCTAGAAACTGATCAAGCCAAATCATACAAACCTATAGAACATTGAACATGCCAAAATAATATAATCAAGTGAATCACTGTAGCACAAATTGTCAAAACAGAAACATGTCACCTGATCAAAGGAACATAACCCTTTAACCAAAATTCCTTAACCGAGATCTGCACATGGAGTCAAGAGATCAATGCCACCAAAGATGATATCATAAATGAAGTAAATATGCCAATCAGAAATGAAGTAGATCAACTGAGTAAACAACCACCAAGATGCCAAAGTATAACACATATTGTCATCAAGGACAAATTAGCACAAGAGAGATTCAACAGTATTATGGTTTGAGATCAGATTATCATGTTGTCCAGACACTTTTTATGATTTATGTACATCACATTACATACATTTATGTTTTATGGTATACACTTGTTATGATTTACATCACATTCATGTACATTTAAGTTTTATGGTTTGAATAGGTTTGTTATCACATTATTATGGTTTGAACACTTGTTACATCTATTTACATCGTGCATCATTAGGTTTTATTTATTTAGCAAGTTTGTACATTTATTTAAATTTATTATGGTTTGTTCACACTTGTTGTACATCTATTTACATCGTGAAATCAAAATGTTGGACTATTTAATGGTTGCTATTTGTAAATTTAAAAAGATGGACATGTACAATTAATTTTAAATAGAAATGAATTTTTCTAAATAAATAGGTCAAGAAATAGAAAAAATTGAATGCAAATATGTAAGAGATTAATGCTATTTTAAAGTGAAACATAAAAATGCAATTGGAAATAGATAACCTAAATTCTTAGCTCTAAATGTTCATTTTAAAGTCACTAGATAGATTAAACATGTAAATTATGCATATATCATGTTATACATGAACTTAAGAATTTCATATATAATCTAATACGTACATGAATTTGAATGTGCATGCAAAGAATTCTTGAACTAGATAATGAGCTATACTTGTGGCCAGTTGAATGTTTAAATGAAATCAAATATATTCAAGTGAACTTAAGAATTCCATATAATCTAATACACATGAATTTGATTGTGCATGCAAAAAAAGTGATCTTGATGATGAGCTATTCATTGAAAAAGGTAAAGAAATTATGGTTTGCAAGTTAAAGAAATATTTGTATGGTTTAAAGAAATCACCTAAAATGTGGTACCAAAAGTTTGACACTTTTGTGTTGTCATTGGGATTTGTGAGATCAAAATCAAATAATTGTGTGTATTAAAAAACTAAGAATGGTCATTTACTTATTATTGCCTTGTATGTGGATGATATGTTATTCTTTGGGAATAGTAAGGTATGATTTATGATCTTAAATCTCAGCTATCAACACAATTTGAAATAAAGGATTTAGGTCCAGCAAGGTATATTTTGGGTATGGGTATCAAAAGGGATAGGGGAAGTAGAAATCTTTGGCTCAGCCAGAGTAAGTACATTAATTATATCCTTGAGAGATTTGTTATGACAAATTGCAAGCAGTTAGTTATTCCAATGTTGCAAGGAATAAAAATTTATGTTGAAGATTGTCCAAAGTCTCCTATTGAGATGGAGGACATGATTAGGGTGTCGTATGCAAGTACAATTGGTAGTTTAATGTATGTAATGGTTTGTACTAGGCCATACATTTCCCAAGTAGTGGAAACTTACTTAGTCGGTTTATGGCTAATCTAAGAAGACCACATTGGGATGTTGTGAAGAGAGATTTTAGATATTTGAAGGGTACTTCAGAGTATGCATTGTGTTATCATGGAAACTTGCCAAGATCTCAGAGATCTCTTAGCATTTGTGGATATGTTGATTCTAATTAGGAAAGGGACATTGAAAGCAGAAGGTTCATTAATGGATACATCCTCATGTTATTTGGCGGTGCAATTAGTTGGATGAGCAAGTGACAAGTTGTAGTCACTTTATCTACTACTAAGGCTGAGTATATGGTAGCAATGCATGCCTGCAAAGAAGCCATTTGGGTTAAAGGTTTTTGTTCTGATGTTGGGTTTAATGCAGAGCAGATTACGATTTGTTGTGACATCTAGAGTGCTATCTATTTGGCAAAAAATCCCACTTTCCATGCCAGGACGAAGCACATTGATGTTCAGTATCATTTCGTTTGTGATATGGTGGAGGATGGAAAGGTTAACCTTGAAAAAGTGGATACTCTGGAGAATGTTGCTGATGCGTTGACAAAACTCGTCAGCACATATAAGTATAGGTGGTGTGCTAGTTCAATAGACCTTGGAGCCTATGAATTTAAATAACTTCTAGTTTGGAAGAAGCCAATAAGTCCTCATCAAGTGGGAGCATGTTGGAAAATGTGCCTCAACTTGCTAGCTTGGAAATTTTGAACTTGGTTTTCTTTCCTTTATGCCATGGGATCACTGAAAAATTGAACTTTGGAACTGATGTCGCGGAGTTCTAGAAACTCATAACTTTTTTGATAGACTAATTGCTAGATTGCAAAAATTTGAAACTTTACAACCTATGTTGTAGTGTATTAGAATTTCATAACCTCCCGACTTAGTGATATTGAGATTCTCTAAGTTCTCGGCATGTCATGGGTTTTGAGAAATTCATCACCTCTGATAGAGGTTCTAAAGTTTGGTTTCTAGCGACATAGCGACTTTGTATGGGACTGGTCAACAGTGATGACATTGACATCATGTTGACAGTGTATAGTGGTAGTAAGGACCACAACAATGTGATGCCATATATCTCAATTGAAGGTTGTGATTATAATAATCCAACATTGCTCATTGATTTCGTTCCCCTTGTGATGGATTCTGATAGACTCCTGTGGAGTGAGTGAAATTGACTAAGCAATGGACATCTATCATTAATCTAACAGTGCCTGATAACCTCATGACTTTTATGGTAGGTCCTGAGTGACTCCCACAGGGTGTGTGGGCTTTGGACGCAATTCGTGGTGGGACTTGACCAGTGCCAAGTTGTTGAGCGATGATTATTTGCCAACTATTGACAGTTAATATAGCCAATTAATGAAAAGCTGATATAGTTTGTGAAGATTTGTGTACAATTGAAATGGTTGGTTTCCTAGAACTAAAGCAACCATGGCTAGATGATGATTATATATTGTAATACTCTAAAATGAGTTGGGTTTGGCTCATTCGATCAATTTTATAATGTTCTACATTGTATGCTTACGAGTGTTGTAACAATGTGTAAGAACATAACTATTTTCTGTTGTGAATTAACACCTTGGGTGGACTCTATAAATATGTATGTAATCAAATTACTATAATACAAAGTGAATTTACTTGGTGTGTGGTTTTTCTCCCGTAAGGGTTTTCCCACATTAATCTGGTGTTCAATTTTATTTGTTCTAAATTGTCTATTCTTTTGTTTTATTTTTGTGCACCTTAATGATTGTAACTCGTATTAAAATGAAATTTTATGTACTTATTTCTTGATAATTTTGTATTTGGAAGGCATTTTCGCACCGAGCTTTCCTTATAGACATAAAAGCATGTTTGCATACTTTTTATATTGTGACAATATATTGATTTTTTCTTTTTTTCCCTATGCTTTGATGCAATCATGCTTATCTTATATCTATTAATATGCATAATTTTTTTGTATGGATTTGATTTTTTTAAGGTTAATAATTGTAAGTATAAAATTGGGTGGGACAATGAAACCTAATTTTTTTTATAATAAGACTTTCTTATAAAGTGGGTATTAGTGTTAGTTGAGCTATACATATTTATACAATCCTATACTTAACATGGGATGATATAATAATTATCATAAATTTTGACATAAATAAATGAAACATTCCATACCAAGTGGGAAATTTGAAATGGTTTAAAGAGATTTAGTATACAACTCTATTTGTCCTAATGGGTATGTGTGGAGACTTGAACTGGTGATTACTTTTAAATTTTGAGCATAATGAGTTTTATGAAATGGTCACAATTTTATTGTTTATTATTTATAAGGTAACCAACCTAGCCTATATGTTAATGAGATGATTTTGTAAGGGACTCTAGGAGGTTCATGTTGAGTTATGAATTATAACAGGATGAGGTTTAATTTGAGATCTTGATGCCCTTGGATGAAAATTCTTTAGGATATGTTTGCTAAACTGGGAACATGCTTGGATTTTTTAATACTAGAGTAAGCATTTTTATTTGTTGGGAATCATTTAAAGGAAATTTGTTAAGATATGAAATAATAATTTAGGATTTTGAGTTTTATTATTAATTAATAAAACTTTAGGAACAATGAATATTTTCGATTGGTCAATGTTAAATGGTGATTTGTTGCACTATATGGTTTCAATCCCTTATATGGTCTTACTCTTACACTATCTCACTTCTATGAGGAAATTTTCTTTAGTGGTTATCAAAGCTTAGGTTTAGGAATTCTATGTGTTTGATCCTTGAGAGATTAAAGTGAGGAGAACTACATGTGACATTGATACCATTCAGAAATGGGTATGTAAACAATAATTGGGTGAAAGGATGCCATGAATCTAAATTGGTAGTGGAATTTTTAGGGGAAAAATCCAAGGTTTGGGGTTGTTGTACTTAAATCAATCATTTCTCCAGGCTCTGAGTATTCTTTTTAGCTTGAGGCTAAAATTTTCCTCACACAATTGTGAATTCATCTTCCCAATTAATATTTCCCCACTATATAGGTATGAGCCAAAAAAAGGCATCCATCCTCATCTATTTTATCTACTTTGAGGTTTGTAGTACATTTTCCTTTCAAACATATCCTCTATTCTTAGATGAAGTTTTAGATTCACCATCATAATGGTCTATCTCTAATATGAATGTATGAGAATGCCTCTAGACTTGTTAGAAATAAAACAATTAGAATTTGTGTGTTGAACACTATGACAATGTGTCTTGGATCAATGATGAGTATAGGAAGGTATATGTTAGGCTCAAGATTTAACAAATTCTATTCTAATAACATTTTGTTTCCACAATCTATGATCATTAGTAATCAAGATTTCTGGATAAAACTATGTGCAAAGTTTTCCTCATCAACATTTTGAATCATACTCCATGATTCATCATCAAGATGATTAGCAGATAGATCATGGAGTATGGTCCCGATGATGGATCATTTTCATGATCTATTTGCTAATCATCCTGATGATGGATCATGGAGTATGATCCGAAATGTTGATGAGGAAAAATTTGCACACATTTTTATTAAGAAATCTTGATTACTAAGTTCTATTCTTCCAAGAAGTAAGAGCATGATAAACTTGGATATGACATTGCTATGAATGAGTTATAAAAAACTACAAACTTTATGTTTACATATTATGTTGAATTAAGCCATTCTCATCTAATGGTTTGAACAACCCTCAATATGTGTGAATGATCAAGCTACTACAAATATTAATTAGCATGGAGATATGCTAAGTTTAAGATAGATTTCCATGTAATTTTCATTACAAATAGTGGGAAAGTAATAGTGATCATTGTTGACTATGGTATATTATTTATCTTTCAGAAACCTATGAGACTGTGTGTGTAGGTTTATCAATCACTTTATGTTTGTATATAAAAATATAACCTACCAAGTGCTTGTGGATCCTTTTGATATCCTGATTATGCATACTTGACTATAAGATGGACCCACATGTTAGAATCGAGTCTAATATAGGTACATGGGTAGTTGGATATCACCAATACTATGTAGGTGATGGATGTTATATATTTTCATAATATATTAAGGATTAGATTTCATACACCAATATTCTAGAGATGCAATTTTCTAGGAGTTATGTATGTTATAATACACAAGTGGTTTTATTAGAAATCAATAGTATTATGTAGGTGAAATATGTTAGGAGTAATTACCATACCTGAGAGTTTAACTATCATTGATGGAATGTAGATGATGGATGCTAAGACTCACTCATGGTATGATATGGATTAACTATCTTTCACTACTACTAGATAGGTGATAGATCGCAAGAGCTACCTCATATTGAGTAGGACTAACTTTCACTAGTGGCACTAAGGTAAAATATCTATTAACATCCATTGAATTAGATGGTTCAACAAGCTATGAAAATATTATTTATGACCAAATGTGTGTTTTGTTGTTACAGTGCCTTTTTTGGTTATTACCACAAGTAGTAAGGATGCTCACTTGTCTTCATAGTTTGTAGTGAACTAATATTAATTATGGGACCCATAGTGTAGTATAGGATGAACTAATACTATTTTTGGTTGGGATGTATTTAAGGGATTATGCATTAGAGAAATAGGTAAAGGGGAAGATGCTTGTAGTAAGGTTCTAACCACATCTTTTTGTTGGTTGGTCACTTGTGTACATATAATAATATTGAGTTATTCACATTGTGTATGTGTATTGTATACATGAGAAAGTCACAAAATGCATATGTGATAATGCATGAGTTATTCAGATTATGTATGTGTGTCTATGGATGGGTTACTCATTAAGCATATGTGATGTATGAATAAGCTAGTTGCATGGAGTAAATGTGTTGTGTTTGTGAGCTAGTCACGCTATGTTTATGTGATGCATGCATGATAAATTTGCAATATGTATATTTTATGCATCCATGAGTTATCACATTCAATTCATATAATACATGTATGATTTAGTCACACTGTGTACATGTTTTGTATGTATAAGATAATCATAATGTGTAAATATGATGCACGTATCAGTTAAGAACTATATAGATTTGTGTGTTCATACATTGATATTAGCATAAAGGTAATACTTGACTAGAAACTATTTTCTAGAGTATTATTATATATGGATTGATTTGAAGCATTAGTTTAATTATTAGTTTAAATTTGATGAAAGTTTAGAGACTTAATCCCAAATGTGAGGATAATAATTTATGTTATTGGTCTATGAATTATAAAGCCTCTAACTCTTAGGAAGTGATATGTATGAAGGGACATTATGAATGAGTCCTCAATATTTAGGTTTGGGTCTAGGGATGATCCTAACATTATGAGAATACCATATTTTAGTGTAAGTATAAATTATGATATAGAGTTATTTTCATGACTATGGATGGTAAGGCTTTGAAGTTGGCACTTCCAAATTAGATAAAATATGTTTGGTTGATTAAGATAGTATGAAAGATATAATGTTATTAGGAAAATCAAATTTGTAGTAACTAGGGTGAGTTATCTATATACATTGAATATCTCATGAGCCTAGTGGACTCAAATGCACTAGCCCAAACCTCCTAGTAACATTGGATAGAGTTTCTCAACAAAGTTATGTAGGAGGAGTGGTGAGCACAAATACACCTTGGAGTCCCAAGGAGAAAGGTTGATGAAATAATTCATCTAATAGAAGTGGACCAAATCATACAATAATTTACTACTTATAAATTTGTTATTATATTAAACACACGCTAATAGAAAACTAGATGGGTAAAAACAACATACATGGAGAAAAGCAACAGTTTAAATGAATGGATCAATAATGGTCACCTCAAGAAAGTAACTAGTCGTTACACTATTGAAGGCTCTTCAATTGCAAGTACTCTATCATTCATTTCATGCTCTCAAGTTCTACAAATTAAGCTTTCAAAGCTTTGTATTTCTTTATTCTATTATTTGTTGGTTAAAGCACCCAAAGCTTCATTTACAACAACATTCTAATTGTTTTTCAGTTTTATTTTTGTAGTTGGATTGAGATCTTATTTTATTCATACGGATGTTCATAAATGCACACATATTGGTGTATGTGAAGCGAGTTTAGGTGGTGAGGAGCAAATAAAGATCAATTCTTCGCAACACCCACTGGAAGAAATTGCAGATAGAAGGGGTTGCCTGCTTATGCTCAAGCTATGGCAGAGTCAAGGAATGAGAGAATCAACCCATGGATCTAGCTTTCTTGTTTCTTTTTTCTTTTCATGGATTTTTTTGAATTCTTTTTATTATTTCCATTTAGGAAAAAAGCTAACTTTATGAGATGGTGGAGCCACACTATCATGTCCTTTGTGACCTCTTTTTTTCTTACATGTACTATTTTGCACAATCTAATTGTTCAAGGGAATGTTGTGAACATGTTGTAGAGGGATAAGACTGATTTGAGGGATCTGAGCAGATGCATTCAATAGTTGAGAATGAAGGGTGTGAGATTTTTTAATCTGTCAAAAGAACCTTAGCCTGCTAAGAGGTGGAAGAGATTGAGTTTGAAAGTTAAATTGGGCCCTCTTAGATGGTGCTCTCAATGCATGGTGCTCTTAGGCCTTGTCCTATGGTCATGCAAGTTAATTTCTTGTAGCTAGCTAGTTGGTAAGGTCATTTCATGTAGGGTGATTAATACTTAATAACAAAATAATTTATAACACATTTTGAGTAAGGCTTACTTTACATGGAATTTTGGTGCAGTGAGAGAGTAGAAGTGAGATGTTTGATTTTCTTTCCTAGACAACTTTTTGCCTTAATGTTTGTTCCTAATATATTCAAGCCTTGAGGTATGCCTTCAACATCTGAATGCAAATTAGTGTGGATCTAATTGAAAAATGGTGGGAAAAGGCGCTGATAAAATCAAGCACAAAAATCTTCATATTTATGTTAGTGGCCCCACCACGTCCAAAGACTAATATGATATTTTCTATCAATTTAACAAAAAATAAGTACTCTATTTTTTTTTGGTTAATTCTAACACATATTCATAATATCTATAACTAATTTATAATATCTAGATTTCCATATACTTATTATTACTTACTTATATGTACTTTTTATAATAGGTTCACTCTTGACAAACTTAAACAACCATACATTTTTAAAATAATTTATGTCTCATAAAACTTGACAAAACCAATAAAACATAAATTATATCATTTACTTGATTTATAATAATTGTACATTAAGTGTAACTTGATAATTATATATTAATATTTATAATTAATCAAAAGAGTATTTTATTTTTAAGTTCATTGTATAATGAAATTCATGTCAAATTTTATTGTTGAAGAGTTATGATTTGTTATAACATGTTATTTGTTATAATACAACGTGTAATTCTAATTGTTAAAAAGATAATTCAAGAACAATTTATATTCTTAAGAATTATCAATTCAAATGTTTAATTGATTATTATTTTATTATATTTTCAAATTTTATTTTAAAATAAAAATTTACTTTTATTTATTTTTTAATAAATTCTAATTTAATAGATTGAAAGGATTAGGGCATGACTCGCGCTTTAAAAAAAAAAAGCAGAGCCGTTAACCAACGGCACTCAAACTAAACGAAAAAAGAGGTTAAATTTGATTTCTCATTGTCCTGTTTTCTATTTCTGTGACAGGAATTGGTAACCTATTATTTTCATCAGAAGGCCCTTGACAGCAGAGCTTTTGCCCAAGTTGATCTGAACAAGTGCGATACCAGGTATGTGCTTTAATGTCCATTTTAAAACTTACATTTCCCCTGTTCTGAAGCTACTTTTCATTTATAGAAATTTATCAAATACCTACTAATGAGATCGTGAGATTTACATTATTTCTTCGCAATTTGTCCAGCATAATTGTTATATCAGTCCTCTGCTGATGATCCTGGTATACCGGTTATGCCTTCAAAGCATAATTAGCCTGTTAACGTTCTTATAACTGAATTGTCTCTTAAATGGACTCTTACTTTAAGTGTTTAATGCAAGGAAAAAAGAGCGAGCAGAAGATTGCTGTCTCTATGAACTATTTATTTTTATGTTTTTCTGTTATTTGTGGTTCTGCTATTATTTTTGCATTGATAGCAAGTAGGGAACACTCAAAAAAGCCATTTATACACATTCTCAAGCAAGACATTGATTCTCTTTCATTTGGATACCAAAGCTGACATGTTGGCACTTGTAGCCCATGTTGGGAGAAGGATCACGCCATTAATTTTACCAAGATTCCTTCTACAAGGCTATAATATATTCATCTTGTTTTGTGA
The DNA here is from genome assembly GCA_007115665.2 of Sequoiadendron giganteum. Classification (NCBI taxonomy): domain Eukaryota; kingdom Viridiplantae; phylum Streptophyta; class Pinopsida; order Cupressales; family Cupressaceae; genus Sequoiadendron; species Sequoiadendron giganteum. The sequence continues at coordinate 434,950,559 of CM021109.1, read as the reverse complement.
CAAATATAAGATGCACAATTTGCCAAAAAAGGAGGGTGCAAAATGATTCCCTACAACAACATCGTTCATTACTGCAAACCATTACTGTTTTCTAGCAAATTGATAATAGACAAGAGGAAATAAAAACATAAGAAATAATATATGGTACAATTACTTAAAGAATGAAAATATTAAAAGTCAAAACTGAAAGCACCATGTAATGATCTGACCCAATTTTATATACCAATTTCTTATCACTTTTCAAAATTTCAGTGTTCAGACATTTCGTCAAGCAGTTATATTTGCAACAAGATATATAAAAGTTCTGTTTGCTCCTGTTTGGAAAGTTTATTGGAAAGATTTAAGGCATAATTTCATTACCCAAACTTCTCTGGAATTCATTGAATATTGAAGGATTATATCAAACAGTTGGCATACATTCCAAACATTTATAAATTAAGAGACTTGCAATTTGGAAATTGCCTTGAAACCATCTCTGCCGTGTCATTTATGCTGTTTTCCTCCTCAAGATAAGCAGTATTGTTTAATTCTGAGCGTGGAGGCTCAAAGCTATTTCCCTTCTATAGATGTTTTAGTTCATGGTATTGTAAACCACTTGTCTTCCCCTTCTGACTCCTAGACACTTGTCATGATGTATCTTTTGCATGTGATCACTTGGCTCATGGTTTTAGTCCATGGTATTGTAAATCATTTATAATTTCTTGTATTACTTTTGGTTATATATTAGAGTTTGGAGTAGGAGGAAAATAAGTTGTTTTGCAGGTTGCAAAAGTAACAAAGAGCTACAAAAATTCAGAGAGGGAAGTGTATTGATGTAATTCTATTGAAAGGTTAATACAAGCTTAGGATCTCTTTGAATGTAGAACTTTTTTCGCAGGGGTTTCTCCACATATATCTTGTGTAATAGTTTGAGTTATTTCTATTTCCATCTATGATTTATCACTATTCTATATTTGAATGCTTTGAATTTGCAACATACTTATATTCTCTTTCTAAACAGTCAGCTACTTTGCTAAAGATGCCCTGTAAACAGAATGCAAAACTATTACACAATGTAACTATGAGTTTAAAGATGCTATCCACATGAAATTGTCGCGAAATCCAAGCATGTCCAACCTATCTACCTAACAAACATACTTCATACTTAGACATTTAACAGAACGACGATGTAATTGTTAAAACAAAGGTTTTAAGAGGAAACAGAGTAAGGATAACTAGAGATTACGATGGGGCTTCTCGATCTAGATCTGTGAAGAGCGAGTGATCATTGCTACACAATCTTGGCTAGCACAAAAAATTTAGATTGTTTTATTTTAATGCACCCATGATAGTGACTTGGTTGAGGGTTTATATATAGAACATATTGACAGAACAATACAATTGAAACATTTAAGAGAGCATGGGAGCAGCTCTGCTGGCGAGAAAGATCTGCATGAGACAAACAAGCAGAACCAACCTCTGACCTTGTTCGAACGTAGGTCTCAAGGATAGCCTACAGACAACCTTCACTTTTAAGGCCTATCATACCTCTCACCTAAACACAATTGCTACAATAAGAAGAAAAGCATGTAACCGTAAACCTATACATTGTACACATTCAACCCTCGATTACTTAGGATTTTTATTGTTGAGGGCCTGTCGGTGAATTTACCTCCTATTATGGAATTGGGGTGGACTCGGCTAAAGTAATCTTGTTGTAAGTGCCTAAGTTCTTACAATCTGTCTTAATTCATGCCTTCATAAACACATTGTTCCAACATCTATCTTTGCATAGTGTTGGTTCCCTTTTACCTATTATGTCTCTTTAGATGTCGTTCGTCCATTTTCCATCAGGATTGAAGTAATTTGACTCTAGTCAATAATGCCAATATCGTAGGATTTTCCCATAAAGTAAGCTCATGTACTAAAGCTTGTTCCCATCAGCTTTCTTGCAATATTAGCATAGGAAATGACATGCATATTTATAGGGATCCTAGATCCTCTCCAAAATCTCTGCATTATGGATTTCACCGTCTATAGATGTTTTTCACCAATGACAACTTTGATGGCATCTTCTTACACTTCTGATTTTTATATTGAAGTTTTCTTTTTTGCAGTCACAATGTACATTTAAGATTTTAAAATTATCAGCCATTTTGTGTATGGTGGCATCGATCGGGTTTTATAATCTTTTTGGCACTTGGATCTGGTTTTCTTAATTCTCTGGAGATGTCTTTCAATGCTTGTGGGTTCAATCATTTCATTTTAGACTGTCATGCTTTATTATTCCCCTTTGATAGTTTTGTTGATGCCAAATTGTCATCCACAGTTTACAATCATGTAACTCTTTGTCAAAAGCTATACGGAATCCCTAGCATTATGTGATGGAGTGGTGGTTGTCAAAACTGACTTCATTCATATATGCACTGTTGTTAGTTTTCTATTCAGATCTCGTGACTTCTATACCATTCCTTGTGACTTTTATTCATGAACTTCGTCTATTCTGTCCATTTCCACTTACATTTTGGTGTTGGAATGTCGTCTATATGTATTGTTTGTGGATTTTATGGGTTGGTATGCATTTCATCCCTTCCCATTCCATACTTGTGAATACGCTATGTAATCTTAATCGATCTCCTAGTTCTGTCAGATGTACTTTGGTCTTAACTTCCCCTTCTTGTGTCCGATATACAATCTATCTTTAATATTTTTTCTAGTTCATTCCAATCCTCTATCTTTTTAGATATTTTACTGCGATATGTTTTAGATAATTAAAAAGTTGATTAGATTCTCTGAAAACATGTTTGAGTCATTTGGTGATGGAGTGTTGGACACTTTTAATGATAAGAAAAAAGATAATATTATGTAACCACATGATGATAACCTTAAATCAAAATTTACTTTACTCTTTTGAAAATGATTAGTTATGCTTTGATCTACCTTGTGTGTGTGATTATATGTTATAAAATATAAATTATTATATATTACATATTTGTATATATAGAGAGAGGGGGGAGGAGAGAGGAGAGAGAAAGAGAAATAGGGGGAGTTTGGAGTTGGAGAGGGGGAGGAGGGAGAGGGAGAGGGAGAGAGGGGGAGAAAAAGGGAGGAGGAGTGCAGAGAGAGGGGGAGAGAAGGGGGGAGGCAGGGAGTGGGAGTGGGGAGGAGGGGAGAGGGAAGGAGGGAGGGAGCTGGAGAGAGGAGGGGAGAGAGTGGGAGTGGGAGTGAGCGAGGTGGAGGGGGAGAGAGGGAAAGGGAGAGGAATTGGGATTGGGAGTGGGCAAGAGAGAGGGGGATGGGGGGAGAGGGAGAGGGGGGTAGAAGGAGTCAGAGTGGGAGTGGGAATAGGAGAGAGGGAGTTTAGAGTGGGAATAGGAGAGAGGGAGTTTGGAGTGAGAGAGGAGGGGAGAGA
>CM021109.1:434867671-434947148 GCA_007115665.2 Sequoiadendron giganteum | reverse complement strand
GGGGTGTGCGAGAGGGGAGGGGAGATGGGGAGAGAGGAGCAGGGGGACGAGGAGTGGGAGTGGGAATGAGAGAGAGGGGGAGGAGAGAGGGAGATGGGGAGTTGGAGTGGGAGTGGGGTAGGGGGGCTAGGAGTTGCAGAGGAGGGGGGGAGAGAGGGGGAGGAGAGGGAGAGGGAGAGGGAGTGGGAGTGGGAGTGGGAGAGAGATAGGGAGGAGGGAGTGGGAGAGAGGGGGGAGACAGGGAGAGAGAGGGGGTGGGAGTGGGAGTAGGAGAAGGGAGGGAGGGAGAGGGGGAGGGAGTGGGGATAGGGAGAGGGAGAGAAAGGGAGTGGGGAGAGGGAGCGACAGAGAGGAGGGGGAGGGGGAGAGAGACTGGGACTAGGACTAGGAGAGAGGGGGAGTTTGGATAGATCCCAAGAGGCTTCACGATTCCAATATGGTTGGGTGGAGAGAAAGCCTTACTCATCAGTTTGTACCCTTATGGTATCTTGACCTAGATGTTGATGTTCACTCCTTGAAGCTACTACTTGAGGTTGTGTTGTTAATTATAAGAAATATGGACTGCTAACAATGACTTGTATTTTTTATTTGCCTTACTTTGAACCTTTGTTATGTTTGTACATTACATATCCTTTCACCATATTACATTTAGGTGAACTTGACTTAGCTTAAATTTTCATATCTTTTTTATTTTAATCAAATTTATTATCAAATTTGATTTACTTGGTTAAATTATTATATTATTTGAATATCTTATTTACTATTACAAGCATTGTATTTTAGTAAAACATTGCAAGTCTTGTTCTCTTATGTTATTACAAAAACATAAAACATAAAATACTTTTTGTTCTTCTAATATTACATTAGCATATTTGTCTTGTCATCACCTTCTTCTAAAAATAATGTTCTCTTCTTTTCTTACGTCATTGATAGATGTTTCATTTTTTACCTTTGGTAGACCTTCTTCATAATGTATGGAGCTAATTCAAATAGTTCAAATGTTGGAAAGTAAATTAAATAACTCACAGAAAACCAATAGTAAACACTCTTCACAGGAAAAAATAATCTTGCAAAAAATAATTCAATACAGGTTTGTAACTTGCAACCAACAATCTAGAATTCAAATAAATTTTTCAAATGAAATTACATTAGTTCTATAAGGACAATGAGGCTGCAACAAGCCCTCAAAAAAAAATTCAAAATCACTACAAAATGTTTTACAACAACAATCCAAAACCTTGCAACAAAAGGTTTCCCCAACACCTGCAACAACAATCCCTCAATACAACCTCAACAACTAAAATCTGCAACTACTAGTGATGTTCTTGGCTCTACAACAAGCCTCCAATCTACAAAAACACCATTAAAAACCCCTCATGGAGGTATCCCACAACTCCATGTGGCCTCTTCTTCAATCTAGAAAGAGAGATCCTTCAAATGAATTGAGTTTTCCTTTTACACAAACTATCTTTCACATGAAATGAAATTTGAATGCATTTGATTGAATTTCTTCACATTCCAAACCCACTCCCAGAAAATCAACGCCCACCTCTTGAAATCTGCAATTAAATTAAATGGAATCAAATAAATTGAATAAAACAAACTTTCCAACTTCAGGACTTGTTGATTATGGAAGGCAATGCTTTTATTGCTTTCTTGTTTTCATGAATGAAAGCAAAACTCTAATTTTCCAAACATGGGCACCCAACACCTGATTCCCTATTTTTTAGGAGTTAAGGAATTTCAAATTTGGAGTTACAAGTCAAATTAGTGGTCTCCAAGAAACCCATGCTTTCATTACTTTTTTAGGTTTTTTTGCTTTCAAGGCAGATTCTCCATTATCTCCACCCATCTTTTCTTCAAATTTTTTCCAAACTTGAAATTTAAATTTACAACATGACATAATATCTAAATGCACATCAAAATTTGAATTTCACATGACAAACATGAAATTCAACTCACAACAAAAATTGAAATTAAAATCAAACATCATTTGTTGACACAAGATAGCAACAATGCCATGGATTCTCCTGCATCAGATACTCGTGATAGAAAATAAATGTTTCATGAGTGAAACTAATAAACATTTGTATACTATGTGTCTATCTTGGATCCACCTCTACTCATTCACTGGAAGTTTTTTGTTCCTCTCATCCTGCACCTTCACATTAGTATTCTCTTTCATCTTTCCTCATTTTCTCATCCCCGTGAAATACAAATGATTAAACTCTACCTCCCACCAATGTACTTTATCAAAGTGAAAAAAAACAATGGTATTCATACCTTCTTCAACACAACATGTGTCTCGTATTACCTTTCTTGTTGCTATACATTCTTCTTCTTTTACCATGTCTTCAATGCAACTTGTCACTCTATTGGTGCCTTTAGAAAGACACTCTACTGCTGAAAACTGATTTTCTACACCCAAAACAATGTTAGAATAATAATCTTGTGACTCAACATCCACCTTCTACAACAAGTAATCAAGTTCTTCTATTAGGGAATCTTCACCTTCATCATTCTCAAACAAACAATCATCAGTAAACTCCAACTTCACATTCACATCCTTCTCATTACTCTCACCTATCTCCAACACAGGTATTGCTGCAACTACATGCTTATTCTCATCATAGAAATTAGAAATTACCTCATTACCTTTGGTTGCAACCTTTGTATTAGTTGAAATTTTCTCATTCCACTCTCTTTCGATTGCTTCCAATTACATTAGAAAATCATCCTCCTCACCTTCATCCTTTTTCTCTAATTGTTTCAAATCATTAACCAAACAAATTCCAACCTTGCTTCACATCTTGCCTCCTCTCTCATCCAATGGCTTCAACTTATGATGAACTCCATCCTTCATCAAACTATAAGTGTTTGCACATCTATCATGCACTGTTTTCCTATCAAACTGCCACAGTCTACCCAACAACAAATGACAAACATCCATTTTCATAATATCACACAATACTTCATCATAATAACTTCTAATCTTAAATCTTACCATACATTGTTCATTTGCCAACACTCTATGACCATCCTACAACCATGAGATCCTGTACAGATGTGGGCACCTCTCTCTCCAACTGTAACTTCTCAAACATCTTTGTAGATACAATATTATCAGTAATACCACCATCAATAATGACATTACAAACTTTACCTTTGCATTTGCATCTTGTCCTAAACAATCTTCTCCTTTGAATTGATTTGTCATCTTCATTCAAGAGGGTTCTCCCCGATGTCAAAGTTTCACCATATTCCACTTCTTTGAAATGCCTTGAGTGTGCATCTTCTCCATTTATGTTTTTTGCTCTATTGTGATTTTTAGTTCTTCTTGTTCCTTCCTCTTCATGAGGGCAGTTATATGCTCTATGACCCTCTTCCCCACATCTAAAACAATTTATTTTGTAATTTCCTCTTTCAAATCCTCTACCCGATCTTCCTCTTCCTCTAAAATTTTGATCACGGGATTTGCTTGAGCTTTCACATATTTCATCCTTGAGGTCCTTAATTTCTCTAATATGTTGTTCATCCTCTTTTTTCTACACATAAACTCTATCCTTTCCCTTTTTTTTATTCTCAAATCTCTTGTTCATACTTTCTTCTATCTTCAATGTTATTTGATAAGCATCTTCCATTGTCACAACTCTAACTAGTGTCATCTCCTCTTGTATACTTGACCTAAAACTATTAAGGTACATCTTGCAGCCTTCTCCTTGGTTGCCTCAAAATATCCAGTTCTAATGAGTATTCCCTGAAACTCTTCTCTGTACTCCTTTACCGTCTTACTTACTTGCTTCAAGCTTTGCATTCTTTTAGGCAATTCCAGCTCATAGTCTACTGGAATGAATTGTATTTTCATCTTCTCTACCATTTTTTCCCATTTGATAATTTTATATTTTCCTTTTCTTCCTCTTTCTAACTAGATTTCTCTCCACCAGATTGAAGCATGTCCCTTCAATTTTGTCTTGGAAAATCTAATTCAGTCTGGGTCTTTGACGTCCTCAAATTCAAAATAATCTTCCACATCATTTATCCAGTCTATTAGTTCTTTTGGATTCAAATTTCCATTAAAGGTAGGAACATCAGTACTTGGTTTTTTTCCCATTTTTGTTAAAATTCTCAACAATGGATCCCTTACAATTGTTGCAACTTCTTCTCTCTGTTCAATATCTAAACTAGCATTCTTTGTGAATTTATCTTCATCATCACTTTAGGTCTCTCGTTCTTGCTAATCCTTTCCTTATCTCATTTTGTAGTGTTTCAACCTGCCTTCTCAGGGATCTAAAATCATTATCCCTTACAAAATTATCCCCTCTTTCTCTTCCTCTTCCCCTACCTCTACCACAATGGGCTCCTCTCGCATCCATTTTTATTTTCAACACCCACAACACAATCTTGGTGCAACTACCTCTCTTCGGTGGTCTTTTACACACTCAGAATCAACTCACTCTGACACCACTAATGTATGAAGCTAATTAAAATAGTTTAAATGCTGGAAACTAAATTAAATAGCTCACACAAAAGCATTGGTAAACACTTTTCATAGGAAAAAACTCTTGCAACAAATATTACAACACAATTTTGCAACTTGCAACCAATAATCAATTCAAATAAAATTTGCAAATGAAATTACATCAGTCCTAAAAGGAAAATTAGGCTGCAACAAGCTATCACAAAAATTTTGGAAATCACTACAAAATGGTTTAGAACAGAAATCCAAAACCTTGCAACAAAAGGTTTCTCTAGCACCTACAACAACAATCCCTCAATACAACCTCAACAGCCCAAATCTTGAACTACTGGTGATGTTCTTGGCTCTACAACGAACCTCCAATCTGCAACAACACCATTAAAACCCCCTCATGGAGGTATCCCATGCCTCCCTGTGTCTTCTTCTTTAATCTAGAAAAAAAGATCCTTCAAATGAATTGATTTTTCCTTTTACACAAACCATCTTTCACATGAAATTAAATTTGAAAGCATTTGATTGAATTTCTTCACATTCCAAACCCACTCCTACAAAATCAACACCCACATCTTGAAATTTGTAATTAAATTAAATGATGTCAAATAAATTGAATAAAATAAACTTTCCAACTCCAGGACTTGTTGATTATGGAAGGCACTGCTTATTGCTTTCTTGCTTCCATGAATGAAAGCAAAAAAAAAATCCCAAACTTGGGCACCCAACTCCTAATTCCCTATTTTCTAGGAGTTAAGGAATTTCAAATTTTTAATTACAAGTCAAATTAGTGGTCTCTAAGAAACCCGTGCCTTCATTTCTTTTTTAGGTTTTTTCGCTTTCAAGGTAGATTCTCCATTATCTCCACCCATCTTATCTTCTTCAAATTTTCTCCAAACTTGAAATTTAAATTTACAACATGGCATAACATCTAAATGCACATCAAAATTTGAATTTCACATAACAAACATGAAATTCAACTCACAGCAAAAATTAAAATTAAAATCAAACCTCATTTGTTGACACATGATAGCAACAATGTCATGGATGCTCTTGCATCACTTCAAGTGATGATGAAGCTAACACTTGTCCCTCTCCCAAGATATGTGTAACAACCACAACCTTCTAACAAGGAATTTACATGGAATTTCAACCATAAATTAAAAAGTACTTATTCCATAAAAACAAGACATAAAATTTGTCTTCAACAATTGAAAGTTACATTTGCATAACTAAGAACATAAGCATAGCATAATAATTTCATTTCCTTTTCAAAATGGTAAGTATAAATTGCTTTTCTTTTCAACATTTTCCACATGAATAATTTTAAATATATAATATAAAAAATTAAGGAACAAGGTCAAAGATTCTTGTCTAGATACTTTTCTTTCTTTCTTTTAGTCTCCCAAGACCTTTCATGTCATCTACAAAAGGGAGAGCATCACCCAAGTGTTTTTCCTCCAACCATGGACTAGCGGTCCATCACACACCTTCCTAACTAGAAGTGGCCTTACCCTTCAATGAAGGGAATAGTTAAGAACCCTGTAATAATTTTCATCTAAGCTCTGGTGTTGTCTCCTAATTAACCAATACTATCAAACAATTATGGAGGCCTTCTAACTATGAATGACATCTCTGATTGTGTTAAGTATCTAGAACATAGTGAATCAACAAGTGCAAGAAAATATTATTGCACTCACTTTGGCCAAAGTTATTTGTAATATATATACAATCACTCCCTACTACAAGTGTAGTCATTTATTCACCCACCCTACTCAACTTGGAGAACCTACTATGACTTTGTAATAATTCAAATTTACTTTGATTATTGGTTAACATTTTATATAAAGTGATGTATTTATTTAAGTCATAGTCCTAGACACCTATCAATATTAAGCATAATATTGTTCCTTGACTATTTTCCATCCTAAGTATAGTATTTCCCCTTGACACCTATTAATCTCGAGCAAAGTATTGTTCCTTGTTAAGTCATAATTCATCTAGGTTGGTTAAGAAAACTTGACTGGTTATACTTTTTTGACCTAGAATGCCCTAGTTGCATTCACATAACTTCTTGGGACTTGGCAACTACCACTTATTCAAGGAATTCATATTAACCATGAGAGTATGTGCTTTTTCATACCATTCAAAAATAGTTGATACTAATGACCCACTATCTTTGAATAGCCTCTCTTTGTCACAACTAAAAGTACTAAGAAAATGTTCAATATATATAAATAATAAACCTTAATCTTGAACTAAATATTCCTTCTTCATACTATAAATTTGAATGTCTAGTGTTTAGTTCCACTACAATATCCTTTCTTAGAATGTGAATACTTAATAACTCTCCTAAGTTGTTAGTAATTCCTGACTCAAACCACCCAAGTTACTTTCATAGAAATATTTGGGTCAAGTGGCTATAGCCACTTGTTTAAAGCCTTACCATAACCATTAAGAGCTACTACTCTTGAAATATAATATTTAATCAAAACTTGAACTATATTGTTTTAATAAGGTATACTGATTCATATTCTAATTCCTATAGTGATGGTTAAATCTTCAAATAGGAATATAACCTCCTTTAAGTTTTAGCCTTTCATGGTAAACATTGTAGTCTTGTTTATTAAGGTTAGAACCTTTGTATAAAAACTAGTTCTACTAACATAAGGATTATATTCATAAAAGAATACCCAATGAGGTGATGAAATAACTGGGTTGATATATCATCCTCGACAATGAGTTCACCTATTACGTTCTTGAAACATCTAGGGTCTAGGATACTAGACCTTTAATTCAAGCCCTTACAAACCCATAAGGAGCTTACCATTCAACTATTCTTTGGTTATTTAGACAGATAATGATGACTCTTATGCCATCATCTTGACATACCTATGTTCATTCAAAAATCATTGAAATCATGTCGCACATTCATAGAAACAACATAGTTCAACCCAACTAGAGGATCACTTCCTCTTAAACAAGAATTAAGACTTCCAAATACCAGTCATAAGGTTGGGTTCATAAAAAAAACACAAAAGATAATGGGGGTTTCCGATATGTGACAATATCAAGTTAGTGATAATATTTCACATGTGCTCAAACCTCATAAGCTCATACTCAAGTAGTATAATGTACTATGTGTTGATAAAAAAATGTCTCAAAATTATTGACTTAAAAGGCATCAACTTTGGGTTCATTAGGTTGGTGGTTGAGTTTTGACGAGATGGAGTGATAGGGCTCCTCAACATCTTGATAAGCCTTCCTCAATTTGGTGTTAAGTGCTTCATCAGGTTGATAGTCACATTTCAACAATACGGATTAATAAGTCTCCTCGAAAAGCGCTTGTCTTATCGGTAAGTATCTTTGGAGTTTACATTGGCGGTGAAGCCTCATCGACGAGACAAGTAACTACCGATAGGAGATAATAAAAAATCCCTTTGATGTATCAATGATTGCTCCATCAGAGCAATAGGTCAATGTCAGAGGGAGTCACTTAGGTATCCCTTCAACATACAAATGGGAGGCTGGGTCTCTTTTTCAAACGGAATGATGGACATCGTTAGGATGTTGGTAATGGTCCCTTCGATATACCGATGAAATGAAACCCACAGAGTGTCAATAAAATTTAACACTGGTGATGGTGATGACATGGATGATGCATAAGCAGTGGGGACCACCCGTTCGAGTCTACAAGGTTCATCAATGAGATATCCTTCTATCGATGGGAGGTGTTAGAAATTCTCTCTGATATCCCTATGGAAGGTGCTAGCAGAGAATGGAATAGTATGTGTATCAGAGTGATAGTGAGAATTCAAAGAGATAAGGTTTCTTTTCTCTTCGACATTAATACTTTAAGGGAGGAAAAAGTGGAAATAACTATTTGGTTCAATATGGAAGTTGAAATGACAAAGCTTGTGAAGTTGTATGTAATGCAGTATTGCATTGATTCAATGGAAGATTGAAGTGAATTTTAATGTAATGATTATGGATTCATTCTATGAATTTACACCTATTAGAGTATATATTTGCACTTGTATGTAATTGACATTTAATTTTAATACAAGAGATCTTTGCTTTGGTGTGTGGGTTTTTTCTCGAGAGGGTTTTCCCACGTAAAATCTGGTATTCATTTTGTATTGTCTATTTTTTTATTCATATGTGCATATTAAATGAACTATAATTGTAAAGTTTTAAAATATTTTATGTATCTCTCCTAAGGATTAGTATTAGGAAGATGTATTCCACACTCTTCTTTCCTTTCAGTTGGTATCATATATTAACTAGCTTTGTTGTCCTTGTGGGTAAGATGGGTTTTTTGTGCTGATATTATTTAGTGGGAGTTTTACAAATAAATCTAGTTGTAATCTTAGTGTAGATTTAAGATGACGAGCACATTTGGAAGAATAGATATTGATAAGTTCAACAGTGGTAATTTTGAGTTGTGGAAACTCAAAATGGAAGGTTTTCTCATGGATCAAGAGTTATGGGATGTAGTGTCCTCTAAAAAACTATCAACAACCTCACGGAATGAATGGGATGCAAAGGACCAGAAAGCCAACATTCTTATCAGATTGTGCTTGGTTGATTCAGTTCTATTGAATGTCCATGAAGAGAAGATAATAGAACTTATGTGGAAGAATCTTGGTGAAATTTATCAGGGAAAATCTCTAGTAAATAAGTTATTCCTAGGGAAGAAGTTGCATTCTTTGAAGATGGAAGAAGGAGCATCTATTGCAGATCATTTGAATGCATTTAATATGATCATTGCTCAGTTGGGGTCTATTGGCGTGAAGATAGATGATGAGGATTGTTGCATTCTCCTATTGTGTTCATTACCTTAACACGTGGGATCACTTGGTAATGGCTATTGGGAGTACAACCACTTTCAAGATGGAAGATGCGGTTGCTTCATTGTTCTTAGAAGAAATGTGAAGGAAGTCTTCTGAGATGGCCAAGGAGGCCCTTGCTATTCGAGGCAAATCAAAGGAGAAAGGCAAGAAAAAAGACAAGAATTCTAAGTCCAAGTCAGAGGAGAGATCACAGTCTCCTAGTAAAAATTCCAAGGTGAAATGCATAAATTGTAGGTAGACTAGACATATCTAGAAATATTGCAAAGAGGAGAAGAAGAAGAAGAAAAATAGTTCTTTGAAAAATGAATCTTCTTAGAGTGATGCAGATGCCTTCATAGTAGCCTTGGTGACTCGAGCATCAGATGATTTTTGACTAATCGAATTAGGTGCATCCTTTCACATGACCTATCATAAAGATTGGTTCTCAAAGTATGAAAATTATGTTGGTGGAATGGTGTATTTGGGTGATGATTCTCCCCTGGAGATTGTTTGTCATGGAAGAGTAAAGGGAATCAATGATGTGATACATATACCAGGTTTGGCTCAAAATTTTCTTTCTATAAGTAAGCTTAATGATGTTGGTGTGAGAGTTTATTTCTCAAATGGTGTGTATAGAATGACTAGAGACTCTATGGTGCCAAATAAGGGTGCATGAATTGGAACTCTGTATAAGTTGGATGTGTGTACAGTGCAGTTTAATAGTGCTTATGCAAAGTCAAGTAAATTTTATCATGTAGAGAAAGGAGGTGTTATTCCTATGGGCACAAACTCTTTGGAGATGAAGCTCCCAATAGAGAAAATAATGTTGTGGCATCAAAGGCTCAACCACATTGATGAAAAAGCCTTGAAAGCCTTGAAAAATAAAATCCTGGTTGAAGGGCTTGATGATTGTAATCTTTTTGAGTTTGATTTTTGTGAACATTGTATATATGGAAAGCAACACCGTGTTTCATTTTATTCTAGTCCTCATAAATCTTTTGGAAATGTGGATTATATTCATGATGATGTGTTTGGTCCAGTTAATGTTCCTTCATTATCAAAATTTATGTATTTTGTCTTGTTCATAGATGATTATTCAAGGACATTTGTTTATTTTATCAAAAGTAAATATAAAGTTTTTAGTCAATTTAAGGAATTTAAAACCTTGGTTGAAAATCAGACTGGTACGAAAAATATAGTGTTTGAGGATGAATAATGGTGGTGAATTGTGTTTAGCATATTTTGATAAGTTTTACAAAGACCACAAAATTACAAGGCATAGGACTACTCCTTACACTCCACAACAAAATGGAATTGTAGAAAGGATGAATAGAACGATAATGGAAAGGGTGAGAAGTATGCTCAGTAGTGTTGGTTTGGAACAAAAGTTTTGAGCTGAGGCTATAGCTACAACATGTTACTTGATTAACAGATTTCCCACTTTGGTGCTCGTAGGCAAGACACCTATGGAAGCATGGTATAGTAAGAAGCCATCTTTGAGACATATTAGAGTCTTTGGTTGTGAGTCGTATGCATATGTGCCTAGTGAAAAGAGATCGAAATTGGAGAGAAAACTAGTAAAGTGTATCTTCATCAGTTATGGAATAAGTGTGAAAGGGTACAATCTTTGGAACCCAGTTACATAGAAGGTGCTATATAGAAAAAGTGTGATCTTCTATGAGTGTAAACCTTCTACAATTGATCTACAACTAGAGGTTAAAGAAGCAGAAAAGGAGGTAGTTGAAGTTCCCCTTACTCTAGATAAGGATGAACTACATACTCTTGGAGGACCTATTAATGATGAGAGCTCAAGAAGCTCTAAAAAATTTGAACAAGAAGAAGAACCTCCTCCTCATCTTGTGAGGAGATCTACACATACTAAGTGGCAACCTAAAAGGTTTGGATATTCTATGTTAGATTCTAGTTGTACATATGCTTTGATTGCTAACACTAATGAGCCTAGGATTGTTATAAAGGCTATGGGTATGTCTGATTCAAATTCATGGTTGGAAGACATGAATGAAGAAATGACATCGTTGAAGAAGAATGAAACATGGGATCTAGTACCTTTGCTTGAAGGATCGAATTTTGTTGGATTTAAATAGGTGTACAAGAAGAAGATTGGTTCAGATGGCAGTGTTGAAAGGCATAAAGCAAGGTTGGTTGTGAAAGGATATTCCCAAGTGGAGGGGATTGATTATGGAGAAATATTTTCTCCTGTAGCTAAGTTGGCATCTATCATATTTTTGTTGTCACTTGTAGTTGCATATGACTTAAAGATCGAGTAGATGGATGTGAAGAAAAAATTTCTTCATGGTGATTTGAAGGAAGAGATTTATATTTCCCATCCAGAGCACTTCATTCAAAAAGGTGTGAAGCAAATTTTGCCTTTGTGTATATTTTTTTATCTTTCCACTTTATTTTGTCCCTAGGAAGATCCTTGCACAAGGAGTTTGTATTTACTATAGACGTGCAATGCACCACGTGGTGGTTGTGTGTCTCTCAATGAACATTTCCTCTCTATTAAAAAATTGGACCACGTGTCGATCCAGTGGGCATTTTCTTGTTTTCATTTTTTGCAGAGATGAATTTGTTTGCCCTTTTGACACATCACCCCTTTGCGTTGTAGCTCTACAAAAGGAATGATCAACTTGGAGTCTATGAAAATGTGTTGTACCTTTTTTCCAGTGACGAGATATGATTTGATGCCGCCAAAGCCACTTGGGTGATCGATAGTACAGTTGTCAGACTATCTTTTGGGATCAGAGAAATTACAAGGGCTGATCCTTTTGAAATATCTAAATGACATAACTATGGTATCTGTAAAAGATCTAGAGCCGAATTTCCAAGCTATTAGGTTTGGACATCTAGCAGTCATTAACCCTAGAGGAGGTCGGTGTTTTCTCTTCTCAGGTGGCTATATATTAGAAACAACAGTATGAAGCAAGGGTTCCAAAAACAATTCCTATTGGAAAAGTGTTCTTTATTTTTCTTAGTTAGAAGAAGAATTTATTTTGAAAGTTTATAGAATACTACTTCACTCTGGCATGTTATGTCCATTTTATGATCAAAATATTATCAGATTGGGATCTGAACTTTGTTTTAAAGTTCATTTGAGTCTGACATACAAGTTATTCTGAAGAAATGTTTGAAACTATGCATGATATGGTATTTTTCAATAATTCTTTCATTATATCCTTGTCCAGAATAGAACATTGTGTCTTGCTGATCTAAATAGTTTTTGGTTATCAAATTTCCATGTTGTTTGTGTATATGAATGAATCATAAACTTTAGAAACTAGACTATGTCATTGGACTTCTCTATTTTCTTTGTAAGGTTATCATTTTTTCATAATATGCTATATTAAGAGGAAGGGTTTGTATTGCTTTTAGAATTTTTTTATGTTAAGTCTGAAACTTTTATGTTTGATTCATATCTTAATACACATTTCCTAAGGGTCGATTGAATGATTGCATTTGTGCTTGTATTGAGCCTCTATTGTTCATTCTCCTCCCGTCAATGAATGGAAGTGGTGTTATGTGTCTCTCATATCACTCATAGAGGGAAGTTATTGATTTTGAAATGTTGTAAAAGCATTGGCGCATCACCATATTTCATGTTTTACTCTTTACATTTCTTTTTCCCTTTTCCCAAACTCAGAGAAGAGCCGACTTTCTATAAAAATCCTGGAGGTATTTAGTGAGACGCATATTGTCCCCACACTCACAAAATTTCCCATAAGACTATCGGAGAGGCACAAGCTTTTATGATCAACAGTTATTTTTCTAGCACGCCTGGTGGGACTTATTCCAAAAGCCTGATTAGAAGTCAAAAATATCTCTAGATCAGACTAGAGGAAAGAAACTGAAAGTTTCATGCCCAAGGTTCAAACAAGGGCATCATCGAAGGGTAATTTTTAGTACTTTCAGTTAGCAACCTCGGTACTTAGGAGAAGAAGATTTGTAGGTTTTGTATCACTGTGAGAAGTAGAAGAGCAAGAAGTAGGAGTCTGGAGTTTAGACCTTTGTCTACTTCGCCTGGAGGCCGAAGTTTCCAAATAAGAATACCAGTTTATCCAATTCATAGGAATCTTTTCTCTATGGCCCATATACCCCCTCCCGCTCCTAGAAACTTTGTAACTTGGGGCAGTGATAGCCTACTACAACCACCTGCTCCACCCGTTGTCTAGCCTTCCATACCTACTAATGCCCTCAAGGCTATTCCAAAAAATTTGGGAGAGGATTTTAAAACCCCTTCTGAACACCTTCAAGATCTAGCAAAGGTATGTAGGGTGCATAGTATCACAAAGGAAAATATTTCTATGAGATTACTAGCTGCTTCTTTCAAAGGGAAGGCTCAAGACTAGTATAGATCTCTAGCTTTAGGTTCTATCACTTTGTGGGATGGGCTTAGATAGAAACTTTTCAAACGCTTTTCGGAGAAGGGAGATCATTATTCACTGTTGCATCAACTGATCACCATCAAGAGAGACCCGCAAAAAGCTATGAGCAACTTCAACACCAGGTTTAACAAAACCTGGCAAAGGATCCCAATAACTGCACAACCTTCAGTTGCTATGGCTTTCATGTTCTTTCTAAAAGCCATCAATTCGGATATTGCGATCCAGATAACTTCCATAGGAGGAGATACTTTACCTGATGCCTATGACTAGGCAGTTCACATGGAGAATAGTTTGATAGATGCAGGAAAACTTCCGCCATGACCTCTGATGCCCATCTTTCCTGAAATCTCAAATGCCTTGTTCTGACAAGAATCTTCTCTGAGCACACTAGCGACCCAAACATCAAGCTCAGCTCCACCCCAGTCTATGTAAATGTACCCTACCACATAACCAGGTACGTCAGGTTCTTCCTCAATGACAACGGACCTTAATGACATGAAAATCCTAATGCGATATTTCACTAATGAGCTAGTTCTCACAACAAGTGGCTCCTTTGAAACAAGAAAATCAAACATACCAAGGGGGTAGACCTTTCTATCAACAGAATCAATAGAGTACATATCAAGGACCTTCAGGTCGGGGAGGTCAGCAAGCGACTTCTACCAATCAAATAGTCTCAGTTACTATGTCATTGCAAATAGTCAAATATAGCCAAGGCAAAGAGTTGATACCAGGCCAAAACAACTTGGCGGATGATGAGAACGCATGGTGTTTTCCTTGCAACAATAGTCACATGCCTCGAGATTGCCCTAGAGGAAACTTGCAGCAAAGAATAGTAGAGAAGAGGAACAAAGGCACACAACCCAGCATAGAGGAATATAAATCTCTCGAGATGGAGAATGCTCAATTCAGGGTGCAAATGCAAGGCATGTTCGTGGAACAAGTGCTAGAAATAGCACCCGATCAGGCACTTTTCTCTTGGATGGAAGAACAAGACTCAATTTTTGTGAACGAAACCCCAACAACCAACCCTCTGAAGGTATAGTCAGATTACAATACCAGATCCAAGAGAAGACTCACCGAGGAGTGTGTACCACAGTCTCTCCCTCATTCCCAGCCTCGCCAGCTACCATCATCCTAAGGACAATAGTCTCAACTAGTTGTTTGTTCGACTATTCAACTGAGTTCACAACAACAGATTCTGCTAGTACCCGACATATTGCCTAATAAAACATTCAATTTGTTCACAATGGATCGCCTTCCATAGAAGCTCATGGAGATTCCGCTCTTCAAACCAAAAGCTCAACCAGTTAAAACGCTTAATGTAGTAGAGAAAATGAAGAAAGCACTCGCTAATGTGTCTTTATGGGATGTAATATCCATCCCTTAGCAAAGGTCATTTCTTGAAGGAGCACTAAGAAATGAAGAACCAAGGTCGCACGCAGACAAAGCTCCACCATGTAATCTAAATGAAGGTGAAGTCCCTGTGTCAGATCCTCAAAATCCGAAGGTGGTAGCCTATACAAATGACTTAGAAAAATTAAAAGGGGGAGAGGTAATTAAGCCAAAGCCCACTCATTTATTTTTAACATTAATTGTGGGAGATAAGCTTTTGCATAATAATATGATTGATTTGAGAGCTAGTATGACAATCATGCCGAAGCAAGTGGTTGATGCTAAAATATAAACCTTTGGAAAAGGGAATCATGCAGTTGGATGGGAAGAAAGTTCTGACGGTCGGTCGGATAAAATATTTACCGTTAACTCTTTTTTCATGTCCGAGCTAGATAGTCTTGCTATAGGTAGTGATAGTTGACATTCCTCTGGTCTTCAGAATGTGTCTCTCTAGATATTTCACTGCAAAGTTGGGTGGATATTTGGCACTAGATTGGTATCACTTGATACTAAGGACTAAGCATGGAGCAAAGATGAAAATTCTTTCAAAATCTCTACATTCTGAACACATAGCGAATAATGTTATTCTCTGCTTTGAGGTTGTGCATACTTCTTTTTCAAAACAAGAAGGGTATTGCGTTGAAATTTTAGAAGAGGAAGAGGACACAAGTGAACAGACCCCCAAAGAGGAGGTCCTCCTTAACCAATTCATCGACTCTGACCCATTTGGCAATTTCCATGCCACAAGACTGGGTAATTATATCATATTTGATGATGACATGGTCCATCTAAAGTTGATGGAAGATCAGGTAATCTATAATGATCTGATAGATAATCGCTTGTGGACATTGTACTTTGATGGCACTAAATGCAAAGTCCATTCTAGAGCAGGAGTTTGATTGTTGTCTTCGACAGGATTCGAGACCCTTAAGGCCTATCATTTCCAGTTTTTGTGCTCAAAAAATGATGCAGCGTACGAAGCCTTTATCCACAGCCTTTTCCTTGCTGAGCAGATGGGTGTGAAAATATTGCAAGTATTTGGAGACTCTGAGCTGATAGTAAGTCAAGTCCATGGCCAAGAAATGGCAAAAAACACCAAGATGAAGGCCTATAGACATCGGATATGGGACCTGATTGAAGGTTTTGAAGCTTTCAATGTGCAAGTTATTCCCCGGTCCCTGAATGATGTAGCAGATCGGATGGCTTCTATCAAGTCACAGTTTGAGCCTATTTTCGACTCTAAACAAATTGCAATCTGCATTTTTGTTTGACCATCAATTCCTAACAACGAACAAAACTAGAAGGTATTTGAAGATGATGCCCAAATAGCCACTTTCTTCCAAAAGTCTGAACAACTTTTTGACCGTTCAGAATCAAAGTTTCAGCCATCCAAAGGACAGGTCATTCAACTAAAAGGAAATAAATTGCCTTGAGGTTTGATTTCCCTCGAGAATATTTTTGATTATGAAGATGTGAGGAATGACAAGCAACAGTTCATAGCCGACGAAAAGGATTATGAAGAGCTGGATGTTGGCAATGGCAGAAGACTAAAAGTCGAGAGAAATGTATAGTGGGAAGACAAAGAAAGACTTAGGAATCTATGTTCCAATTATGAAGGAGTTATAGCATGGATTATGATGATATCAGAGGATACGATCCTGGTATAATTTAGCATACCATCAACTTGGCAGAGGGATCAAAACCCGTCCAACAAAAACAAAGGCCTGTCAATCTGAAAGTTGAAGCATTGATGGCGCAAGAGCTCACTAAACTGATCGAGTCTTGAATCATTTATCCGATTAAACACTCAACTTAGGTGTCTAATCTAGTACCGGTTCAAAAGAAGAATGGTGACATCAAGCTTTGTGTCAATTTTTGGGACTTAAATAAAGCCTCGCTCAAGGATCATTACCCTTTTCCATCCATGGAGCAAATCTTGCAAATTATGGTCGGGTCTAATATGTTCTCATTACTCGATGACTTTTTAAGGTACAATCAAGTACTTATCAAGGAGAACGATCAACACAAGACAACATTCACCACCAAGAGGGGCACGTTCGCATATGCAAAGATGCCCTTCAGACTCTCAAATGTTGGTGAGACCTTGTAGCGGGCCATGGACATCACTTTTGCAGGATTTATTAATTCAGTCATTTTAATTTACCTAGACGATCTAACTATCTTTTCAAAGGTTGAAGCTGATCATTTTGAGCACCTACAGTAGATCTTTCAGAGGTGCCAAAAGTTTGAGATTTCTTTAAATCCCAAAAAATGTGTTTTCAGAGTACCTCAAGGTGAACTTCTTGGTTTTGTGGTGTCCAAGGAGGGAATTGCAATAGACTCTGAAAGAATCAAATCCATATTGGATTTTCCTTTACCAGTAAATCAAAATGGATTATAGTCTTTCTTAAGGAAGATTAATTTTGTTAGTCGTTTCATCTTTGAATTTACAGGCATCGCCAAGCCCATCACCTTGATGCTAAAAAAGAATATAATTTTCAAATGGACTTCCGAAGGAAAAGAATATTTTGAACAAATAAAGAAGGCCATTTTCGTTGCTCTAGTATTGGCCAATCCAGACTTCTCTAAGGATTTCTTGTTATATGTATACAATGGACAACATAGCGTAGCGTTTATGCTCACTCAAAAGGACGAGAAGGAGAATGGAGAGCATATGATTGCTTTTCATTCAAGAAATCTCAAAGGCTATGAGGCTAGATATAACTTTGTAGAAAAATAGGCATTTTCCATTGTCAAAAGTCTCAAAAAGTTCTGACACGTAGTGTTTTCCAATAAGATCATTGTTTTAGTTGCTCACCCAAGTGTAAGGGAATATATCATAGAGGGAGAGATAACCAAAAAAAGAGCCAATTGGATCACCAAAATCCTAGAGTATGACGTGGACATCAAGCCAACCAAGATTGTCTGAGAAAGAGGCCTATGCAAATATCTTGCACAAGAGTCGGGTTCAGAACCCGACAAAGAGATTGATCAAGTTTTTTTGAACCAGTTCGAATCTGAAAAATCCTGGGTAATGGATTAGACATTATACATGTAGAAGGGATATTACCCGATGACCCTTCCCCCCCACAAACAAAGATAGTATCAACTGCAAGGCACCAGGTACGTATTAATCGAAGGAATCTTATTCAAAAGAAACTATGACAGAGTGTTGCTCCGATGTTTAGATAAATATCAGTCAGATAGCATTTTGACATAATTTCATAACAACTCTATGGGAGGGAATGTTTCTACTAAAACCACCGCTCTAAAAATTATGCGAGCAGGATATTATTGGCCCTCAATGTTTTCAGAAGCACACCGTTTGGTGCAAAAATGCACTCAGTGTCAATTCTTTTCTGGAAAGAGAAATAATTTTGCTTTGCCTTTGAGTCCCATTGTAATTGAGGAACCTTTTTCTTAGTGGGGTTTGGATTTTTTCAGAATGATAAATCCTATCTCCAGTGCTGGTCATAAGTGGATTCTCACAATGACTAATTATTTTACAAGATGGACATAAGTTGTCTCCGTGAAAGGCGCTACAGAGGAGATTGATAACTTTCTAGAAGGGTTCGTGACTAGGTTGGGTTCATGAAATACCATCATATCTGAAAATGTTAGGGCCTTCGTAGGTTCGAAGGTATCATATTTTTTGATTAGGAACGAAATCTCAAAACCTCTTCAAATTACTACCCACAAGGGAATGGTCTAGCAAAGTCAACAAATAAAAACCTAATTAGGTTAATCAAGCGCATTGGGTCCAAATGAAAAAGGGAATGGCACAAACATCTGCGAGCTGCTCTGTGGGTAGACCGAATTACACCAAAATAGATCTTGAAAACATCTCCTTATGAGCTAGTCTATGGAAAGGAGGTAGTTTTTCCTGTTTCTATGGAGCTACCTGCATTGCAATTACTGAAAGCCCTAGACATAGAGGGAAACGGTAGAATGGAGGTACGAATAATTGAACTTCTCAAATTGGAGGAAAACAAAGAGAAATATTTTGAAGCTATGATCAGCCGCAAGTGAACAGTCAAGCGATGGTTCGACAAAAAAACTTCCAGCCCAAATTTCTAGGAAGGGAGCTTAGTTCTAAAATACAATGAGCGCACCGCAAAACCAAGACAACATACCAAATTCGAAGCATTGTGGAAGGGCCCCTTTCGAATCAGTGCATGCAAAGAAAATAATGCATATGAATTAGAGGATATGGAAGGTAACACTTTGGGGATACCAATGAACGGTATTTATCTAAAACCATTCCATTAAAATACAACATTCTTTTTTAAAAAATCACAGATATGTACCATATGTAAAACTTTTGTAAAAATTTTAGGTTTTTAGTTTTAAGAATAAATGAGGGAACAAAAGAAGAATGAAAAGCTATTATATTTTATATTTCTATCGAATTTATAGTATGGGTTAGCCCGAGGCTCAGATTTTAGTAGAAAATCTCTATTTGAACAAAACCCAGAAGTGGGTATTCGAGCAAAATACAAAAAAGGGACAAAATGGAGGCATTTTTACAAAAAACACAAAAGGAAGGCCTCCAGTCATCGTTATAGGGGCTAGTTGCTCATATCGTTTCTTTCTTTTCTTTTCTTCATCTTCTTCAGGTAGTAGGGACATAATTCATGAATGTTGACCTCATTTTGCATGGTTGAAGACAACGAGCTCAAACTGCTTTTTGAAGTCATACTAGGTGGGAGCTTCATCAACACCATACTCCCGGAGGAGATAGGTAGCAATGGGTAGAGACAAGGCATGGTGGCTATTCAGGTCCATGGTGCAAAATTCACTGAGAAAGGGAAGCCAAGGCACATCCACGCCATGGGCGATGAACCTACGAAGGTCCATTACAGTGGGAATGTCGACGCCAGGGATAGCGACTTGCACTATTTCACCAAGCCCTTCCAACAAAGAGACATAGAACATGCGGCAGAAAAGCTCAACTATTTTAGTCTTAGTGATGTTCAGGTCCAACAAAGAGGCCACAAACCGGGACAGGACGTTGCAGTTGGTGCGCATCTGGTTCTCGTCTTCAATAAAGTCCATGCCCATGACCCACTGGAAGGAAATTAACCCTAGGCGGTCGCATTTCTTTACTAGGTGCTTAATTCTCTCACTTGTAACCTCCCCAATGAAGGCATATTGTGGCATGCATGGGAGAAGGTGGATGGGAGTACCCAGACCAGTAGTCATGGTTGGAGCAGTAAAGCAAAAGGCAATATTACGGATGGAAAGAGGATAGCTAAAATTAAAGGTTTTTCTTTTCGAATGAATATGGCCTTGAGGTGGTATAGCTATTTATAGAAAAGAGGTGTTGGAATGGATAAACAATGGAAGTTCTATTTTTGGCTGAATGGTAACGAAAATCATTGAGGCGGTCGGTGAATGAAGAATAGATTGTATGGAAAATCTGTCATAAGGTTTGAAAATTAATGTTTGGACATTGAGAGTAAATGCCCGTATGAGCCAATTTTCAACATCTGTCCTCGGCCATCATCAACATTGGCCAACTTGCATAAGTGAAAGGACATGGATTAACTTGCTAATGCCTGACAAATTAATCAGTAAGTCTTTTCAAGGGTACTTTGTATCGCTAAACAAAGATTGACATAAGTTATGACACTTTCCCCAAGGCAACGAGTTAATTTTAGAAAAGAGGCAATGAAAAGGAATGTACTAAATCCATTCTTGCAGGGTTTTGGAATTCTTGAGGAATATAGATCCTCTACCCACACGTATTGCCTCGGTGGTAGCATTTAATGGACCAATGGTAACGACATTTCCTTAACTACATGTACTTCTTGGAGAATTAATTGCACAAAAAGGAGCTTTTTTCAAGAGAAGCAAAAAGAAAGTGGCCATTTTAGTAAAATCTCTGCAACTTTTGAAGTAGCCATGGTGGAACCAACAGCAACCTGGAGAAGAGTTGAATTTGCACCAAGGAGGCTTGTTTTCACCAATCTTTTTGGGCGAAAATTGTTTGCCAATCCCCCAGTGCCTAAGGAGTGACCTTTTGAGTTATATAAAAGGGTGCCGATAAATAAAAGTATTAAAAGGGAAGTGGTATGAGATGTTGTTGATAATATTTTTGACCCTAGGCTGGCTAAGAACCCTAAAAATCTCAGAGAAGGATCTTTTCGAAGAATGAGAGATTACGGTAACTCTGATAATTTTGCCTCTCGACTCTAGAATTGTGGTTTGCCACAGTTCATGATACTTGTTGTACACCTGTGTCTAGAGTTGGTAGATGCATGTGCCAAGAGATTCGACGAAGAAACTAGAACCATAACATGCAATGGGATAAAGGTAGTAATCTTTGCCCCAGCTATACAAGAGATGTTGTGTATCCCTTACAATCAACATATCGAGATTTTCGTCGAGGAAGATATGGAGACCTATTGGGAGGAATTGAATGAAAAGGGGAATTTCTATAGTCGTGAAATAGAGGAAAGGCCAACCAGAGGTTGTATTTTTTTTCCTTTGGCATTAAAGATGTTCCTAGAAAACACATAGGACCTTTTTTCAATGATGACCTCGGTTTTCGGTTTGGAAAATGACAAGGAGGTTCACCCCTTTCAAATGGCCCTCGCTCTGGTACTCAGGCATGAGCGAGAGCAAAGGTATTTTGACTTTTCCGATGTCATAGCTGCCAATATGTTGCTATAGCTAAAAAATTACCAAGTTGAATCTAAATTCAGGTATTCTTCTTTCTTGGTCCATTTGATCCTACATCAAAACTTCAAGTTTTTAGAAAGATATTTTCTTGTATCTAGGGTCGACGAGGAGGGCTTAATTCAGCCAATTTCTGTATGGATCGGTGTCCTGTCAAGGACAAGTAGCTTTTATTGGTTTGCACACCTTTTTTTCTGAGACCAGTATTGCAAGAGTTATTACCTCGGTCCAATGACCACTTGTCTCCCAAAGTGCTATTGTGGATTAAAAACTCATTTTCCCTGGGTATATTATTTCTTTGGGAAGGATTTTACATTTATAAGGTATCATGTTTTACTGGAGAGCCTTTTTGACTCCCTGGATTTGTAATGGATCGGGTCTTTGCATCGAAGGCATGCCTATAGGCAACTCTTGTTGACAATGTGTATGGAAGAGGAAGGAACAAAATAAATTTATTTTTGCTCCCCCTTTGTATTGCAAACGATGGGGTAGTGCTAGAGAAGCATAAAGAACAAAATGAAATAACCAATTTGTTGGTGGCTCTAGGCTTCATCCTCATATGTGACGAGTGGGACTATAATCCATCAAGACAACTTCCCCTGAAGCATGAGGTGTGGGAATATGTGGAATCTAAGAGAAACCCGACACAGGAAAGGCTAGATTTGTATGTCAACCTGGCCCTCATACCCATGAAGAGGCCGAAGTGGTTAAGTTTCTATACTCCACAAGAAATATATCAAAGGGAGATTCGAATAGGCAAGACCTTAAAGAATCAGATGAAATGGTGAGGATGGTCAAAATGTAAAATGGCAGATTTCTAGAGGTTCCGACAAGAAATGGGAAACACCCAAAAGCAACTTGAGGATTTTCAGCCATATGATGAATAGTTTGAAGACATTTATGACAAAGAGGTTGATTTCAAGAAAAATTATCTAGAGGCCAACCACGAAGTAACCGAGGAACAACTTCCATGCCATACTCCCCGCCCATAGGAATCCAACAAGGGAAAGAGTTCTAAGCAAAGGGAATCGTTGGTTGTGTCTTCCGCCAGTGTCTAAAGTAAAGGAAAGAGGACTTGACGGTCCACAATAGGATCAGTCACATAACACAAAGGCCTGGCTTTGGTAGGATCATTAGCGAAAGGGTCAGAACATTCCAGTTCAGGATGGACAAAGTTACGGCGAGTTTGAGACTTGGACACATCTGATGTAGCCGTCGAAAATGAAGAAGAAGCAGAGTCCGCTCTCCAGAATATTTGGACTGCCACAATTCAGTTAAGTGTTGCTCCCCCTCTTCTTCCTACTTCTGCATCTTTGGTTAATCCTTTACCTCCGCCCATTGAAAAGAACCCTCTGCCTTCAGACCCTAATTTATTAGTGTTATGAACCCCCTGATATTTTTAATGTATCAAGTAATGTGGCACCACATGCCAAGCAAGAAGTATCTACTTCAATAGCCATTGACTCTTTGATCGCCCTGTCTAGGTCCCCCATAGAAAGTTGAGTCACCCATGCTACCTGTTACCCCACACTTGTCCGTAGTCAGATAGAAGTTGCCCACCCCATTTTTTACTCTTTTCAGTCTCTCTCTTGGTGATTCTATGGTAGCACAGAGTATTAGTACCCCGTAGACTCTTCAAAAGCATTTTGATGCAACTAGGTAGGCCCGACAAGATAGAAAGCAAAAAATAAGGGAGAAGAATGCCGAACTACTAGCCTCTAAGAAGATTCAGACGTGTTTTAATGAAGATAAAAATTCTCTATGGATTACCACCATGAAGCCACTCATAGCCTGACCTGAGGGGCAGATGCAGCTAGAGGATTATGATATCAAAGGAGTAGGTCTAGATTTGAATGAGATCCGCCCTTGTGACAAAGTGAATCTGGAAAAGACCACTCAAAAGTTGGTATACACAGACTACAAGCAGCTAGATCGGAAGCTGAGAAAGTGCAAGGGTCAACTTGCAAACATAAAAGAGACAGTGAACCATTTGCAGTCGGAGCTCAGGGCCCAAAATGAAGAGATGACCCGCATATTTCAGGTACAAGACCAACAAAATGAAGTAGCAAGATCTCTTGCAGCGCTCCAAGATGAGTAGATTTAGCTTTATGCTGAGATTGATAGATTGAGGAGTGAACTTGCAACTGAGTGTCAATCTGTTAAAGAACACCAGCATGTTCAGGAAGATGTAAAGGAGTTAGATAGA
This sequence comes from Sequoiadendron giganteum, assembly GCA_007115665.2. NCBI lineage: Eukaryota > Viridiplantae > Streptophyta > Pinopsida > Cupressales > Cupressaceae > Sequoiadendron > Sequoiadendron giganteum. Next base: position 434,923,163 of record CM021109.1, on the reverse strand, counting down.
ATCTGAGCTCAGGCTTCTGATGAGATACAAAAGGCTTGACAGGAGATTGAAAATCTAAGAAGTGATAAACAAAAGGTCGAGGTTGCTTTACATGCTCGGATTCAGGAAACCCAAAATTTGGTTTCAGAGTTGGGAGAATCCCTTGGAAAGAGAGATCAGCTGCAACAAATATTGAAAGCAAAAGAGGCTCAAGTATGGGAAGAGTTCACCACTACACAAAAATCTACAACTCTTCCTATATAGAAGAAGTTGGTATTTTCTTACTAGGAGCGAATCATTTTTTTGCTCGTCATTCTGAAACCAACCTTACAATTCTTGAGGGATTCCCAAGAAATAAATGAAAGGGTTGGCCCATTATCTGATCAAACCCTTCAAGAATATGCTCCTCGACTGGCCAAGTCCCAGAATTTAATCTCCAAGCTTTGTGTGGCAACAGATGAGGCCATGGAAGGTGTGGGCATAATGGATTGAAGGGCAGCCTCTAGTAAAGTAAGTGAATTCGCCTACTACCATAAGGTGGCACCCAAGACCAAGAGCAACCAAGCGATTTTAAATAAGAGGGTCGATGAAATCAAGAAGGATTTCGGGATCTTATATAGTTATGGGTTTCCTCCTTTCTTGTCGATAAATGGAGATATACTGTCAGTCGAGTAGATTACAAAAGAGGTTAGGAACAAGGTTCAGACTCCTTCAGATCTTCCAGGCCCCCAAGCTTAGCACCAACAGCAGATGACATTGAGAGTGAGGTCCTCCAACTTTCACGTCTTTACTATCACTTGGGCACCATTTCGATGAGATGGGGATTTGTTTCTTTCCAGGAGGTCTTCGAGTTGGGTCAAGCATATAAGGCATTCAGTAGCCTTGACTGACCAAGTGACGTAGACTGGGAGATGTTGCATTCCACCTTCCTTAAACTCCAAGAATAACCAAAGGTTTGGGTTTGCACCTTGGCAAGCAAAGGCCCCCTGTGAGTCGCCAGAATCGTGAAGAAATTTTTTCCTTTGTGTATATTTCTTTTATCTTTCGGCTTTATTTTGTCCTCAGGAAGATCCTTGTGCAAGGAATTTGTATTTTCGATAGACGCACAATGCACCATGTGGTGGTTGCACGTCTCAAAATGAACATTTCCTCTCTAGTCAGAAATTGGACCACATGTCGATCCGGTGGGCATTTTCTTATTTCTGCTTTTTGTAGAGATGAAGTTGATTGCTCTTTTGACATGTCACCCCTTTGCGTTGTAGCTCTACAAAAGGAATGATCAATTCATAGTTCGTTGGAATGCACTATACCTTTTTCCTAGCGAGGAGATATGAGTCGATGCTGCCAAAGCCAATTGGGTGATCAATAGTACTATTGTTAGACTATCTTTTGGGATCAAATAAATTACAAGGGCTAATCCTTTTGAAATATCTAAATGGCATAAATATGGTAGCTGAAAAAGATCTAGAGCCAAATTTCCAAGCTATCAGGTTTGGATATCTGGCAATCATTAACCCTAGAGGAGGTCAACATCTTCTCTTCTGAGGCGGCTATATATTAGAAACGATAGTATGAAGCAAGGGTTCCAAAAAAAATTCCTGTTGGAAAAGTGTTCTTTAGTTTTCTTAGTTAGAAGAAGAATTTCTTTTAAAATTTTATAGAATACTGCTTCACTCTGACATTTTATGTCCATTTTATGATCAAGCTATTATCGGATTGGGATCTAATCTTTGTTTTAAATTTTATTTGAGTTTGAAATACAAGTTATTCTGAAGAAATATTTGAAACTATGCATGATATAGTCTTTTTCAATACTTCTTTCATTATATCCTTATCCAGAAGAGAACACTGTGTCTTGTTGATCTAAATAGTTTTTGGTGATCAGATTTCCATGTTGTTTATATATATGAATGAATCACAAACTTTAGAAACATGACTATGTGATTGGACTTCTCCATTTTCTTTGTAAGGTTATCATTTTTTCATAATATGCTATATTAAGAGGAAGGGTTTGTATTGCTTTTAGAATGTTTTTTCTATTAAGTCTGGAACTTCTATGTTTGATTCGGATCTTAATACGCATTTCCTAAGGGTCGATTGAATGACTGCATTTGTGCTTGTATCGAGCCTCTACTGTTCATTCTCCTCCTGTCAATAAAGGAAAGTGGTGTTTTGTGTCTCATATCACTCATAGAGGGAATTTTTTGATTTTGAAATGTTGTAAAAGCATTGGTGCATCGCCATCTTTTATGTTTTATTATTTACATTTCTTTTTCCCTTTTCCCAAACTTAGAGAACAGTGAGCTTTCTATAAAAATCCCAGAGGTATTTAGTGAGATGCATATTGTCCCCCTACTCGCTGAATTTCCCATAGGACTTTCAGAGAGGAACGAGCTTTTATGATCAACAAAAAGGAAAACCTAGTTTACAAATTAAAGAAATATTTGTATGGTTTGAAGCACTCACCTAAAATGTGGTACTAGAATTTTGATACCTATGTGTTGTCTTTGGGATTTGTGAGATCAACGTTTGATCATTGTGTTTATTTTAAATACAAAAATGTTTTTCTTCTTGTTATTGCCCTATATGTGGATGGCATGTTCATTGGAAATAGTCAAGGTATGATTTTTGAATTGAAGTCTCAATTGTCAACACAATTTGGAATGAAGGATCTAAGTTCAACGAGGTATATTCTAGGGATGGAAATTAGAAGGGATAGGGGGATGAAAAACTCTGGCTCAGCCAGAGCAAGTATATAAATACTATCCTAGAGATATTTAACATGGTGGATTGCAAGCAGTTAGTTGTTCCAGTGTTGTAGGGAATGAAACTATATGTTGAAGATTGTCCAAAATCTTCTATTGAGATGGAGGACATGACCAGGGTGCCTTATGCAAATGCAGCTGGCAATTTAATGTATGCAATGGTATGTACCAGGCCATACATTTACCAAGCAGTAGGAGTGCTTAGTCAATTTATGGCTAATCCAGGAAGGTTGTATTGGGATGTTGTGAAGAAAGTTTTTAGGTATTTGAAGGGTGCTTCTAAGTACACCTTATGTTATCATGGTTACTCCATTGGATCTTAGAGTTCAATTAGAATTCATGGATATGTGGATTCTGATTGGGCAAGGGAAAGTGATAGCAAAATATCCACCAATGGATATGTATTCACATTGTTTCGTGGTGCAATTAGTTGGATGAGAAAGTGACATGATGTAGTCTCTTTATCCACTATTGAGGTTGAGTACATGGTAGAAAATCACACCTGTAAGGAAGCTATTTGGCTAAGAAGACTGTGTCCAGATGTTGGTTTGATGCAAGGTATATTTTTATTTGTTATGACAGTCAAGTTGCATTTGTTTGGAAAAAAATCCAACTTTCCATGCCAGGATGAAACATATTGACGTGCAGTACCACTTTGTTCATGATATGGTGGAGGATAGAAAGGTTAGTCTAGGAAAATTTGATACTCAGGTGAATGTTGTTGATGCATTGACAAATCTTGTGAGCATGCATAAGTTCAAATGGTACACCAATTTGATGGGTCTTGAGGCCCAAAATATTCAATGACTTCAAGCATTGGAAGGAGCCAGTAAGTTCTTCGTCAAGTGGGAGAATGTTGAGAAAAAATGTCTCAATCTTGTTGGCTTATAAGGCATCAACTTTGGGTTCATTGAGATAACAATTGAGTTTTGATGGGATGGAGTGACAAGTCTCCTCGACATCCTGATAATTTTTCCACAAGTTGGCATTAAGTGCTTCATTATGTTGATAGTCACATGTTGGCAAGACGAATTGATAAGTCTCCTCGATAAGTGCTTGGATTATCGCTAAGTATCTTTGGAGTTTACATTGGCAGTGAAGCTTCATTGATGAGACAAGTAACTATTGATGGGGCATAATAAAAAATCCCTTCAACATACCTTGACTACTTCATCGAAGTGACTGGTCAATGTTGGAGGGAGTCACTTGGCTATCACTTCGACATCCCGATGGGAGGTTGGGTCTCTTCATTGGACGAAACGATGGAAATTTTCGGGATGTTGGTAATGGTACCTTCGATATGCCAATAAAATGAAACTCATAGAGTGTCGATAAAAGTGAACACTGGTGACAATGATGACATGGATGATGTGTAAGCGGTGGGGACCACTCGTTCAAGACTACGAGGTTCGTCGGTGAGATATCCTTCTATCAATGGGAGGTGTTACAAAGTCTCTCTAATATCCCAATGGAAGGTGTTGGTAGAGGATGGAATAGTATGTGTATCAAAGTGATAGCAAGGATTCAGAGAGACAGGGTTTCTTGTCTCTTCGACATTTTAGTAAGACTTTGATGGAGATAAAAGTAGTGATAACTATTCAGTTCGGGATGAAAGTTGAAATGACAACACTTGTGAAGTTGTATGTAATGTAGTATTGCATTGAGTCAATGGATGATTGAAGTGAATTTTAATGTAATGTTTTCGGATTCATTCTATGAATTTACACCTGTGAGAGCATAGCTCTACACTTGTATGTAATTGACATTTTACTATAATACAAGAGATCTTTGTTTTGGTGTGTGGGTTTTTTCCCAAGAGGGTTTTCCCATGTAAAATATGGTATTCGTTCTTTATTGTCTATTATGTTATTCATATGTGCATCTTAAATGAACTGTAATTAGAAATTTTTGAAATATTTTCTATATCCCTCCTGAGGATTAGTATTATGAATACATATGCTGCACTTTTCTTTCCTTTCACTATGGCTTCTTATTTACCACTCTTAGAGATATACACATTATAGATACTTTAAATCCAGTCTTTAAACCATATTACTAGTTATAAACTCGTATACTTTTAGAATGCATTTAGAATACATAAACAATATCATACTATACATATTTTCATATTCAACATCATCAAGTTATTAACATTTTATCTCTTATCACCCAACTAAATATATTCATTCTCAAATATCCATTTGTTTCTCTTTTTTTTCACATTCAAAAACAATCTTTTCTCAAACTTGGAAACAAGAATAAAATCAGTTTACAAACGTATAAAACATGCATGTAGTTGCTACTTTTGAATTGCCACCAATTTCTCCTTGAGAACTCTAGCTTCCAAAAAAATTATCTTCCCTTCTTGCTCAACTTTCTTCTTGCTTTAAAAATGATTTTCAAACCTCTATTATGCTGGTCAAAACTAAACTAGAGTGATTTTCAGACTTCTATAAACTTGAGAGCAATATGACACAATCTCTTTGCCTTTGCTATCTTGGTAACCAACCCAATACAATGCAAAGATCTTGTTTTTATAGACAAATGAATCAACCTACTTGCTCTCCACTATTGTAAATTAATGACTCCTCACTAATGCAAAATTAAAATACCATAATATTGATAACTAACTTATATTAATTGATCATAATGCAAAAATAGTTTAAGAAACATTTAATGATCAGATTGAAGAGTCTTTATGGTTGCTTTTTCCATGCTGAAATGGCTGCAAATTAAGTAGAAATTAAACTTCCAAAATCTACTCAAAATCCATGTTAGAAATATGCTCTTTATCGACTCATATAAAGTCTATTTAAATAGAAAATATTTTCCACCAACTAAAATGCCCCTCATCTAGGCATTGGAAACTTCCTCAATAACTCATTTTAGTTTGTTGCAAATAAAACTCCACTTGTTGACTTGTTCAAAGCTAATTCAATGCATTAAAGGTTGAATATAATTCACCACATAGTGGTTCATATTTCATTATTGTTAGCAAATAAATCTTCCGTTTTAGAGGATCGTGAGGCTTCCTTTTCTCATGCACATGTTGCTAAATGATAGCAGATTTAAAAGGTTACTATTTGTAGCTATTTAAACTGAGTCTTGCACCCCTTTCATAGACCATTATGAACTATATTTTCATACAAAGTTTGCAGCCCATGTGATGAATTGTTTCAAGTAATAATTAAGCTTTACTAACAAACAATTTGTGACTAATCACTTTGCCATTTATTTGCATTTTTACATGCTACTTATCAGCTATAATGTGGCCCCATATATTGCCTCTTGAGTTTGTCAACTTTATTAATTCTAATTACCTCTTGTAATATTTAAATAATTGACATATATATATGTATTTGTATTTAAACAATTAAATCTTATATCCATAATGCATTCCTACATACCAAGATATACACATATAAATATCATCATGACAATATAAATATTAAATCCACTTTGACAATAATGATATATATATATATATATATATATATATATATATATATATATATATGCATGCTTAATATGAATGGAAAACATCAATAATGCTATAGTTTTCTAGAATGAAACTAACTTGACTTGACTTAGTTTTACATAACTGAAAGACCTAACTTAAAAACAACTTACTCAATTATGACATGTCTAAAATCCAACCTACGCACAATCAATGAACTCATATGGATTTACTATTAAGTTCTTATCCATACCCTGAGTAAACCCAAAATAGTGGGTTACATTTTTTTGCAAGAAGATAAAGTAGAAGTGCCCATCAACAAAATTAAAATGGCTTACCCCTTCTAATGAAGGGGCTTTGAATGAAACCCCCCCTCCCCCCACCTTCTAGTGAACCCCCACTTGCACCACCATATAGGGGGTGTTCATTCGAACCCCCCTTATAAGGAAGGGGATTCATTAGAATGGGGGTTTCAATGAACCACATTCACTAGAAGGGGGTTTCGAAAGAACCCCCCTTTTTTCACCTTCCCCTCCACTATTTCAAAATTTATGCATTTTTTTTACTATTGAAGCTTAGGAAGGAGGTGCAAATGGATTCAACTTGATAAACCAAGTTGGAGGATTTTAGTGCTCAAAATGTGCTTTCCAAAAACTATAAATTTAGTATATATGTTTTTAGTTTTAGTTTTACTTAACATAGGTTTTTCACCTAACATCAAGTTCGGTGAAAAATCATTGTGAAAGAATAGAAAATTTGAGGAAGTTTTAAAAAATATATATATACACACTAGGTATTGATGTCCTCATTCCAACAACAAAAAATTGAATTTCAATACATACCAAAAAGGTTATGCAAGCTGAAGTGCACCTATGTCTTAATTGTAGTTGGTTTGAATTTAAAACTTAATTAAATGAAAATTATTCAACAAAAAATTATGAAACAAAATGGAAGCACTAGATATTAGTGTTACCAACCTAAATTCAAAAGAATCACAATTTTATCCTTTGTAGAAAAGAAGTTATGTGAGCCGAAGTACACACCACTTTTTAAAAATGTTGTTTACTATTAAAAAATAGTTATCAAAGGAGATGCAAAAAAATTTACAATTTAATTTCCTTTTTTATAAAATACATTTAAAATCTACGGGCAAAATCTCACAAATCACTAGTTTACATCATTTTCAAATTCCTAACATTTTATCTACTATAGGTGTTAGAAAGTGGAGATTTTATTGAAAATGTTGATTTCAATGTCAAGTTTGGCCAAAATGTGTAACTCGTTATTGTGGGATGACCCCCTTATCCCGAGTGATACTCCCCCTCATCTACTAGAGGCACAAAATCCATTCCTATATATCCAATTGGACAACAAGAGACGTAGTTAGCCATATCATATATATTGTATCCATTTCTTTGCATATTCATCAATATTTCCACAAATACATAAAGCCATTGCATCTTATATATTTCATCATAACAAATATCTTTCAGAGCTTCATAATTACACAAATCATTAATGCTTTTAACATAAGGTGAAAATTAAATTGTAATTCATGAATGTGGTGTTAATATATTTCCCCCTTAAGATTCATCATCCTCGATGATCTAAAGTATCTTTACATATAACAATTAAAATAAAAATTTCAAATAAGCACTTGTCCTTTACAATCTAGTCCCAATAGACCTTGCACTTAGTGACCTTTCTAATACACAGGTGGAACTTTCATGACTCGAGCATTATTTATCTTATTGAGAATTGTCTCGGTATTCGTTTAACATCAACATAGCTTTTCTGACAATCATTGTCTCTTGCTAGTCTTTTTCCTGATCAACTTTTATTTGTTTCTTTCATTTCTAATAGTATTTATGGACTGAGGTTAATCATATTTTCCAGCATCCATAGCTTATAGGATTTTGGCATTTTCTTCCATACATTGCTTCAAACGGATCCATTAAATTTTAGAATGATATGAATTATTATATACAAATTCTACAATTGAAGATAATCCTCCCACTAGTATTGTTGACCCATGCAATACACTCACAAAATTTTCTCTAATACCTACTTTAATTTATCCGTACAACCATCTATCTCTAGAGAATATGTCAAACTTATGTTCAACTGAATTCCAAGTAAGGTGAATAAGGTTTGGAAAACCTTAAATTCATACGATCCTCCCTATCTGAGGTAATCTTCTCAGGAACATCATGGAATCTGAATAGATTTCCACAAACTTGCAAGTTGAGACTAGTGCTCCATCTCTCAAATTCCCTGAACGGCTCTTATTCCCACCTTCTCCTTCGCGAGACATCTATTTTGAATTTTTGTATTCACTTGATGGGCCTCTAATTCATTCAATCATGTTGGTCCCTAGAAGATATCAAATTTAGTTGTATATCTAATTACCAAGCATGAACATTTCTAATTGGTTCCATTGATTGTCTTTTCAACAATTTGTGTCTTCTATTGAGGTCAAGATTACTCCTACAGAGGTGGAGCCCTCTCTTTTAGAGGTAGAGTTAGGGTCTATGGATTTGTGGAGGTTCTTTCCTTGTTGTTGGTCTTTTCTATTACAACACCTTTGGGTAAAAGCAAGAAGTTGGGTCCACGAAGAGGGGAAGTTTCGGCCAAAACAAAAAAAATCGCATGAAACACGTACGCATTTTTTAAAAATGCATACGCATTATGGATCGGGTACCTGAGCTTAAATCCAAAACGTGTATGTTTACATGAACCTAAAACGCATACACATTATGAAACACGTATGTGTTCATAACGCGTACACATTTCTTAAAGCTATTTATTTGTTTAAATAAGTGACTAATTTCATTTTCACTGTCAGTTTGAGCCATGCTAGAGAAGGAGAAGGAAGATCGTGTACGTGTTTCAAAGGGCCCGATTCAAGAAAAATTTCACTGCCACCTCCTCCCGTCAACGCAACCAATCTCAATGACCTCCAAGTTGGTTGAATTCTGCCATTTTTTTGCTTTATATCTTGCATTTTTGTTTTATAATTGTTATTTAGTTCTTTTTTGTTTAGTTTGTTTTAGTTCAATATTTTATAGTTTTTAAATTGCATTTAATTAACTGAAAACATCAACGAAATAAACAACGTTAAATTCCAAATCGAAAACCATAAAAAATAAACCTAAATTCGACACATTTAATTTAGAAATTTCAAAACCCTAAACCCTAGGTTCTAAAAAACATAGGTCCTTAAAAACTAATTTACCGAGGTTAATCCTTGGACCTAAACCCTAAAACATAAACTAAAACCTTATTTACCTTAAAACATTCCATACTCAACCTAAACCCTAAATGTAAACTAGATGTTACACCATTTCCATACTCAACTATATAGTTTAAGCATTCTCATTTTTTTGTATGGTTACAAGTTTCAATCTCATTAGGAATGATCATGTTGCTCTTGCTCAAATTGAGTAATTTCAATTTGGAAATTTCGCTCCTTGCTTTATTTTGTGTTCTCTTTGTCATGGGTTCTTAACTTTCACTTTACATAATTTTAGAAATATCCCTCCTTGGAGGTTTTTTACATTTTTTATTTGGCATAGATATGTTTTCATGTCATCAAATCTCTAAATAATTTATAGTAAAGATCTGATTTGTTCCATTTTTGCATGATAAATTATGCACACCAATTCACATGTATAAATATGATTTAATTGTACAACTAAACTTAAATTTAGTGAAGTCTTTGTGTACTTAAAGAATCCATTTTCAATATGTCAATAGAGCTCAAGCTCATCTTTGTTTATTTTGTATGTATTGCAATTACCAAGTTAGCATATATCTATGTGTCCCCTTGAATGTCTTCTATTAATTTTGTATTCTTATCTAAATAGTATGCTTTGAAAACAATGAATGAGATTATAAATTAATGTTTGTGTTAAACTTATAATTTCTTCTTAACTACTTTGTCCCACTATAGAGAACTTGTATCTCTTATCATGAAATTTGAAAATTTAGATAAATCAATTTTTGTCCCCGAATTTAATTAAATTCTATGTCATACTTGATTAATACACATGTATTCACAATCAATATACCTTAGCTCTATAGATATACTCTTGTTGGGAAACAACCACACCTATGAGTAAACGTCCCCTCACCCCAAAAGATAAAGCTCTAGAGACCCATAAAAACTTAGAAGAATAAATTACTTATTGATGAATTAGTTAATTAATGATAGGCTTGATATTTATGAGCTCCATTGAGCACCCTTGTCTAACAATAATACTTTAATATAAATAGAATCTAGTATATTTTTTACAAATTAAACTACATGCTTTTCATAATTTACCCATTTTGATACTCATTCTTGAGTTGTTCATAACCTAAACTATCTTGGGGACCTTTCCTTCTCTTTTTCCACCTTTATATATGTAATAGAAGACACTCTAAACAACCCCTAACCTCCTATTAACACCTAATTTGAGAAATCATAGTTATATATATACATTTATCTTATTTTTCATTATTTGGTCCTTTACCTATAGAAATTAAATGGTTCCTCACCTCATGTTCACAGTCTCTATTCCTAATCTTCTTATTTAATTTTTCCAATAATGATTCAAAGAAGCCTCATTGTTGATATCGTAGCCTTTTGTGATCTCTCAATTCTTGATACATTTTATCCAACTCCTAGTTTAAATGTTGATGATGATTTATTTAAATAAATCTTAAGTCTTTACCTTAATCCACGTGGTTTTATATATTTTAAATAAATCAATTAATGCATATCATCAAATTAGGCTATATTTTAATTATCAAGTGATATCTAGATAAAAATAAGTTTATGGATTTAATTTAAGGTGTACATGCTATGGATTTTTAATGTTATAAATTGAATGGTCTTCAAATGAAATGTATTTTGAATTTGTGCACGTTCAATGTGATATTTAAATAACTTTCAAATTGTGTGCACTATTTAATTAGTTTGTTGATATATATTTTTTAATTGTTTAACATGCAGTTTCCATTTGGTTACATTCACATGGATCCAAAATTTAACATAGAGGATTTTATGCCTGATGCATAAATTCCTATACATCCCATACATCCAAACCCACCACCACAACAAAACCCCACACATCCAAACTCTCCACCTCCTAACTCCCACCCCCTCTCCCAGAGCAGTAGATCAAGATGGAGTTGAGAGAGAGAGCATTAGGGAAATATTGTGTGATTTATGGAAATATGAATGTGATAAAAATGGAGCCTAGAATCCCCAAATACCACTTTGGTTTGCAAAATATTGTTGATTCTCTTTGATCCTATTGATGCACATACCTAGATAGGTTCCATCAATGAAGAAAGAGATGAGACAATTCTATGTAGATGGATTGTCTATAAAAGAAATTAATGACCTTAAAATTACCAAACAAGCCATGTGCCAATATTTTTTAACCCCAAACAAACCAAAATTCCACCCAAAAAAATTTATGGTGTAGGCACCCCCAAATAGCTACACATTTTTGGGATAGATGGTGGATGGTGTTTGATAGTCCACCACATGGAAATTCTAAGGTGCCCCTATAATTTTTGAGAAAGTTATGGGTTGAGCTTGAGATGGGTTTAAAACCCAACTATTTTGATATGAGGTCATTTCAGGGAGTTGGGCTTGGCATGCCCCAACATAGACTAGGAGAACGTGTTGATCCTTAGCGACGTGCTCCGATTGCTCATATTGTTCCTCCTCCTTCTCATGGTGTTCCCGCTGCATTTCAGCAATAGACCATGTTATCGACATTAAGAGCATTGAGTTCACTTTTAGGACATCTCACTCATCAAACTACACATGCGGCGACTTAAGTGGTCAATAGAGAGCATGGAGGCTCGGGCAATAGGAATAATCAAGCATCCACTTTAGGTGACCCACATGCATCTGGGACAGAGTCATATATGGATTTACTATATTCTGAGCATCATCCTACACAGGTATATTCATCTTTTACACTTAATTTTTTTTTTGAAATGTGCAAAATTCATGTAAATAATAACATCAAATTATATATATAATACAATATTAATTCAATAAGTATTTGATGTAGACACATGATCACACGATTCCTGAAACTCAAAATGATCGTGTCTATATGTTGATGTTGTAGATCTGGGCTCACCTTTTGGTTAGGTAATTGAACCAATATATATTAAATAGTTTGTGTGGATATATCTCTAATTTATTTTGAATGTGTATAAACGTGTGAAATGATATATTATATCTAGATGCAGGGAGGTCATACAATACCTAGTACTAACCAACCACAAGTTTTCGTGAGCACTCTTGAGCCATCATCAACTCAGGTGTGTGCTTTCAAAAGTTTGTTAAGTTTAAATTAAATACACATCATAGATCTAATTTAATTTTTTCATTTACATACAGATGTGTGAATGATCATGCAAATTGTTGTACATCTATATACAGGGATTTCATGAGATACCCATCGCAGGTGCACCTAATACATCGTAAACATTTATGCATGGGAAATTTGAGGTGCGTGATCATGAGGGCATACCATTCGAGGTTGTAAACTTTACTAAATCTCCTAAACAATTTTTACGGATCTTTTAAATATATATTCAAGGTTTTAACATATTGTTTGTTTTATATGAATATGCTCGATATAGTAGATCATGCATTTGGATTTTCTCTAGTGACAATTATGCTACCTATTGAACAAAATGTGCTAGTAGATTCACATGATCATATGGTAATTTATGCATACTAAAAATTATTTTTATTGTATTTACTAGATATTTAATTAAATTTATATTTTTATCTAAAAGTTTATATTTTCAAGTTTAAATATGTTTAATTATATCAAAATTTCTAAATAACTTTAAATCTAATTTCAAGTTTCTTGTACTCTTTTATAGCTTGTGCGGGTACATCTAATCGACATGGAACAAAGAGGAGACTTGATTTGACTAATCGGCCTCATAGTTAGATGGTTTTAAATTTTAAATGGACTATAGATCTCTAGTTTTATTTAAATATATGTGTTGGACTTGACATATACATTTTGAACATGTTATTTCATAGACCATTTCACATACATTATATCAATTAATATTATCATATTTGTGTTTATTTATATCAGTTGAATTTAATACGGTGATTATATATGCAGTTAATTATGATTGTGTTATGTTCATTTTGATGATTATATGCACTCATGTATGTATAGATATTTTATCTAATTTTCAAGTAATACATGCACTATATAAATTCTTATTTCTAGAATCAAATTTCATATATATAATTTATCACATGGTTAGGTGACAAATTAAAACATTCCTTAAATAGTTTAGATTATATTCATAATAAATTAAGGGCAGGTAATTTTAACTATTTTCCAATTCTAGCAAATATTTGAATCAATAAACAAAAATCTATCTCCTTGTATGTATAATCTATACAATTGAACAATTATATAAAATGTGGTAAATACACTTGACATGAAATGTATAATCTATAAAATTGGAACAAGATATTTAAAAAGTGACTAATAAGCTCATTGAAGTTCATACATCGAACAAACATATATAAGGTATATTGATGTTTAATACAACTATATAACATGATGAAACATATATGTGCACATGTATATACAATTAAAGCTTATCAACTTTCAGGTGAAGACAAAAAATTGATATTTACATAGTCTCTTGATAAAATAATTTTTCAATGGAAATCACATGGTAGACCAACTTAATGAAAACCTACAAAAATAATTAATGTAAGTAAAGTAACTATAATTTTTATGAGTCATTTAAGTAAATAATTCATGCGAGAAAAGAACAATATATAGTAAAAGTTAGAAAATTGGATCTTATAAATTTCATACAAATTCAAATGATGTTTGCCATAGGATGGATTAAGGGGACCTAAGAGGATATAGCTTAAGGGGGGTCCTAAGATAATTCCTTAAGGAGAGTTAAGAGGATGGCTTAAGGGGATGCAAGAGGGTGGATTAAGGGGAGTTGATAGAATGACTTAAAGGGATGTAAGAGGGTAGATTAAGGGGATGCATGTCATGAACCCTATTGTATGGCTTAATAGGTCCTAAGAGGATGGCTTAAGGGGAATTATGAGAGTCAGTTAAGGATACAAGATTGTGGATTAAGGGTATGTACGAGTTTATGACTTAAGGGTCCTTTAAGAGGATGGCTTAAGAGGATTCAAGAGGGTGGATTAAGGGGAGTTGATAGAATGACTTCAAGGGATGCAAGAGGGTGGATTAAGGGGAGTTGATAGAATGACTTAAATTGGTGTAAGAGGGTGGATTAAGGGGATGCATGTCATGAACCCTAGGATATGTCTTAATGGGTCCTAAGAGGATGGCTTGAGGGGAATTATGAGAGTGAATTAAGGGATTCAAGATTATGGATTAAGGGTATGTAAGAGGATTTGAATTAAGGGTCCTTTAAGAGGATGGCTTAAGTGGATGCAAGAGGGTGGATTAAGGGGAGTTGATAGAATGATTTCAAGGGATGCAAGAGGTGGATTAAGGGGATTTTATATAATGACTTGAAGGGATGTAAGAGGGTGGAACCATATAAACCCTAGAACCCTAAGGGTCATAGAATAATTTGACTTAAGGGGAGTTGATAGAATGAGCCCTAGAAACCCTAGAACCCTAAACCTTAAACCATATGACCTAAATACTAGGATATGAACCCTAAAACCTTAAAACCCATATAGATTTGTTATTATAAGCATCTCATGAACCCTACAAACCCTAAACCCTAAGCCATATGACCTAAAAACTAGGAGATGAACCCTAAACCCTTAAAACCCATATAGATTTGTTATTCTAAGTATCTCATGAATCTTAGAAACCCTAAACCCTAATCCATGTGACCCATATAGATTTTTTATTCTAAGCATCTCATGAACCCTAGAAACCCTAAACCCTAAGGCATGTGACCTAAAGACTAGGAGATGAACCCTAAACCCTTAAAACCCATATAGATTTATTATTCTAAGCATCTTATAAATCCTAGAAACCCTAAACCCTAATCCATGTGACCCATATAGATTTGTTATTCTAAGCATCTCATGAACCCTACAAACCATAAACTCTAAGCCATGTGACCTAAATACTAGGAGATGAACCCTAAACCCTTAAAACCCATATACATTTGTTATTTTAAGCATCTCATGAACCCTAGAAACCCTAAACCATAGGACCTAAATCCTAGGAGATGAACCCTAAACCTGTAAAACCCATATAGATTTGTTATTTAAGAGATTTTAGACCTATTTTTCAACTTAACTGAGATAAATTGTGATCAAGTACATTCTTCAAATCAAGAAAAATGAGACAATAGTTGTTTGATATGTAATTAGATGAAATGTTTCTTTATAATTGAGTTCTATTGCATTTTGTGTTTGTTATAAGGAATACAAGGTACTATAGATTGAATGTTGGGTGATGAATCTTCTGCATCCCACAACCTAGATTTAATTGCCTAAGGGGATAAGGTTTCATGAGTGCATTGGAATAACACTTATAAAATCCTCGTAATTCAGGATCTCAAACCATCTAATTGACTCAAGAAATTTGACTATCTTAAAGTTTATGATTTAAGGAAAATAATATGAACCTTTTTCCAAAATGAATAAATCCTTGTAGATAACACCACTTAGCCATATAGTATTCCTCGAGCTTCGTACACACAAATAATGGATTAAGGATTTTAGGCTTGAAATATGTACTCTAACTTCAAATAAACACTCAAGAAAATTCAACAACCTATTACATTTATATGAATCTTGAAGATTATATCTTCAATCTACCAAGATAATAAACTAGGAACAATAACCCTACAATAATAGGGGAAATCACCTACACCCTAAATCAACCACCACAAAAAAATCTAAACTTTGAATGGCTTTAAGGATAACTCTACTTTTTTCCTTCTAATTCATAAGCTTATCATCTCAAATGAATCTTAGGCTATTAAGATTAAATAATCAAATTGTATTAAACATATGCATTCAAAAAAACAATTGGAAGATCAATCCTTTTATAAAACCTTCAAAATTCATTTCCGCATTCTAGTTGGGTCCTCTTAAAATAAAACAAGATTCAAATATTGAATCATATGACCATTGGGTCTAGCTACAAACTATTCATCAATATCAAACAAATACCTCAATTCCTTGCAACTAATTCATAAATATCCAACTAGTAGATATCCTTGATAACAATTCATTTACAACATTAAGTTACATAAATATTATGATTTTCATCCTTAGCCATTTGACTTGGAATTGAAACCCTTATTATTATAAAATATTTTGAAGATTATCCATGCCTAGTCTAGAGGTTGTGTCTTCAATTATTTACTTGCTTTATTTTGGCTCAAGTATATATACATGGTTTCCCTCCACTCCTTGTTTTTCGTACCACATGCTTGGCTCAAATATCTATGAATTTGGTGCCTTCTCTTAGAACTATAACCATCACAAACAAATATTATTTATTTTTGTACACACACAACATTAATTAATTATCAATTAATTTATAAACCTAAGATAAAGTGATATCACTATATCTCCTTATGTGTTAAAACTAATTTCTCCCAATGGCCAAATAAAATTATGGGTATGATGTTCAACCTAGCTAACTTCCTAGTGGGTATCATATTACATAGGGGGTAGTGGGTGTGGCATTTGAATGACTTACAAAGATAAATTCAAACTTGTATTCATCTTGACATGTTGAGATAATCAAACATACCCCAATTCTTCTTCTTTTCTTATTTCCATTTTACTTTTTTCTTAATACTATTAGGCTCTAACCATATTTAGAACTTGATAAAACATAATAAAGAATATAGAGCAAAAAAATCCATTATCTTATTTACACTTTATTTTATTTGTAAGACTGCAAGGTTCTAACCAAACCCAAAATACTAATAAAACACAATTACGAATATAAAACAATACAACTATAATTTTCTAAGCTAAACACAAGAATTTTTTTGAATTCAATTCATAACACATGTGTCCCAAGATTGGAAAATCAAGGAAACAAGGTCACCAAAGCCTAGGCACCAACCCTTCCACCTAACACTCATTCAATTCATTTTTAACCACCTACCATAATGTTAGAGCTCCAACCCCTAAATTTTTTGTAACTCCTTCCCAACCATTTCAGGCCTACTAGGGTGTACAACATTTTTTATATTTCCTATGTGTTACAAAGGACATAAGGGTACTTTTTAGATTCCCTATCTCCAACTTACACATATACATATATTCTCAAAACTAAATTCAATGATGGCTAATTCAATAGCTTCCCCTATGCCACAATGTATTTTAGAAAATTGGTTATGATTATAGAAACCACATTCAATATTACACAATAATATCAACTAAAATAAATCCAAAAAATCAACATAAAGAATGGTGGCTTAACAAGGATATCAAAATTAATATAAATTCAATATTGACTCACATATACAAAAGAGACAATAGAACTAAATAAAGGCGACAAGATCAAAAAAATCTACCTTCTTTGTTTCTTCTTTGATCTATCCTTCTCATTATTCACCTCTAATTCAACCTCCTTTCTAGCTAATCTTTCATCCAATGTTTCCCTTTTAATTCTTACTTTGGTTGGTGCTTCTCTACTTCAATTCTTCCTTGAAACTATCTTACGATTTTTCAACTATATTCCCTTTGTGGTAATTTTATTACTCTTTTGGTGATTTAACTCTTTTTCTATATGTTATTAAGAAGTCCTTGAAAATGAAACTAAGGGAATAATCCAAATAATACACTAAAACTTAAAATTCCAACCTTCATTCTCTATTTATCTAGTTTTTCCCTACTTAACCTTAGACATCCATATTTCATTTCATTAGTTGATTTGGGTAGTGCATATATGTATGCAACATACTTTCTAGATATCTTTCTTGAGAGATAATCAATCACATTCCTCATGCTACTCTAATATTGTGAGATGATTTATATAATCATGCAATTTAAAAAGATTAAAGAAGAAAGATGGCGAGAGCGGTCTGCAATGGTCATGGTGGTCTACAATAGTTGGGTGTAGGGCATCACTTTGGAAGAGGACAAGATGGCCCCAACGATACCCATCAGGTGAATACTGAGGGCATCTGGCAGTCGGATAGATGGGCCTGCCTAAAAAATGTTAATCATTTTGATTCTCAAGCGGAAGAACAAGGTTATGATGGTCATAGTCTTAGCAAGGATGAGTCAGGTTTAAGGGGTCATCAATGCAGAGGTGGCTACATAAATGTTGCCTTTTGTAGACCACGTCAACAAGATGGAGGCATCAGAGTGCATGATGGTCATCCAAGGATGGAGGATTAGGGTTGGGGTTGAAACCCTAAATGGAGAAAAGGCCCTAGTAGGGAATTTTGGCAGAGGAAAAAGACTGACTCGAAATGGGAGGAGGAAAAGGAAGATGATTAGGTTGGCGATTCTCAATAGTTAGCTCCGTAGAATGGTAATTAGATTTCAGGTGGTCGGGCTACTCTAGTGATCAACACTTTGAAGCTTCAGGTTGAGGTTCTGAGGTTAGAAAATTTGGGGATGATTGGAAAATGGTATGGTGCGGTTCTTAACTAGGATTACCTGGTTAAATGGTGGAAAGAGTGTTGCGTCCCAGACTCCTAATCAAAACCCTTCAAAATGGGTATTTTTTGATCATTTACCCATTCAAATACTTAAGGGATGAGATAGTAAATGGTGTTTGGGTTTTGGATGGTTGTGGATTTTATCTGAGGCATTGAAAGGTAGGTTTTAATCCTCTGACCCATGTAACAGAGACTATGCAAGATAGGTATTGCCTTCCTAACCTTCCCACAAAATATTGGGCACCAAACATAATAGAGGAGATTGGGAATCATCTAGGGACTTGTGTTTGCGCTGAAGAAATGAAAAAGGTAGAAGAGGCACAATCATATGTGCGGATAAGTGTTGAGAAAAACCTGGTCCACCACATCTAGGAAGATATTGAATTAATCACTGATTATGGGAGTTGAGTTCAGAAGTTGGAGCGAGACACTTTTACACGTAGTAATCTAGTGCATCCTTTGGGCTGTAGACTGTCTCACAATAAGGCAAGGAAGTCTAGAGCAACTTTGAACATTGAGAGACCTCATAAGGAGTTTGTTGTGATCAAGGGTAACCTTTCAAAAAATAAATTTTCTCCCAGTGGTGAAGATTTGGAGGCACCCAACAAGGCCATTCAATTAAATCTAGAGGACCAACATGTTGGGCTCAGCCCGCCAGGTCAATCTTTTTAGGTTGAATTGAGTCCACATTCTAAGGTAAAGAAGGTGGGGGAGGTTGAGTAATGGGAATTCCAGAACATGGATTTGGATGGTAAGATCTCGAAGGCTCTAGAATTGCTAGGGGGAGATTGTAGGAATGTGGAGTTGGACTCTTTGATAGAATTCAATAAAGAACTGGTTGACTTGGTTGAGGCGGCTAAGGCTAATACTTGGGTATTAGCAGAAGAATTTGGGCCAAATGGGATGGAAAATGATGATTTTCCAGATGAAGTTACAGTAGGTTTGGAGATATGCAGCCCACAATCGGGGAGAAGAGAAAAATAACTCAAGGCCTGGTAGAAGCCAGAGTTAAATTAGGTATCCATCAGAAGTACATGGCCAAAACAATGCCGGAGTGTGGTGAAAATAAAAAGAGAGGAAGGATTTCAAACTAGGAAAAATGAAAATGGGATGGGGATACTAATGGTCAAAATAAGATTGATTCAATGATGAAAGTAGGGAAGAGCGATGCTCTTCCTAAACAAAAATGAAGGTCATAACTTGGAATGTTAGGGGCTTAAATGCCCCTAACAAATGGGGCCTAATCAGGCACCATTTGGAAGTCAATCAAGTGGAAATTTGTCTTTTTCAAGAAACAAAATTAGGTGATCAGGATCTAGTCACTTTTGGTAGAAAATTGAAACATTGGAAGTGGCTAGGTGTTGGGGAAGAGGGTGCCTCGAGTGCTTTTTTAACCAATTAGAAGCCTCAATCAATATTGGTGGAATAATTTGTCTCTCCTCGGCATTGGATGGTGTGTAGGATAAGAAGTTTGATTTCAAATCTTCATTTTATGCTTATTAATGTTTATGGTCCTTCATTGTGCTTACACAAAAGGCTTGTATGGCAAGAGTTGAATGAGTTCCTCAATAGGTTCGGTCAGGACTTCTACATATTGGGTGGATATTTTAATGCTATTTTGTGTTCAGAAGATAAAAGAGGTGGTGTGGGTAGAGCCCTACAATCTCAAATTGATTTTCAAAGCTGCTTGGGGAGAAACATGTTGATGGAGATTCAAACGGGTAATGGTTGTTTTACGTGGACCAATCGTAGAAAAGGTTTTTGCAGAATAGTAGAAAAGCTTGATAGATTTTTCTTTAAAGGTAATTTGAACCTCCCTTCAATCTAGATAGCAAAATCAACTAGGGGATTGGCTCAGAACATTACCCAATGCAACTAAAAATTGATGGGGAGAAGGGGCCTATTCGCCGCCCCTTTAATTTTAAAATGATGTGGTTTTAGGATCCCAAAATTATGAGTTTGTTAGAATCCTGGTGGAGGGATGTATCCCAGGAGGCTCTAAAATGTTTAATATTGTCACTAAGCTAAAATGTGTAAAGCAACAGTTAAAACAATGGAATAAGGATAGTTTCAAAAATATTTTTAAGGAAAGACTCAAAGTGGAAGGAGATTTAGATGATCTAATTGAGCTTATTATTAAATAGGGGATGGATGATGTCTGCTTTGAGAAAGAGAATGAGTTAACTAAGAAACTGAATGATGTTTTTGCCAAAGAGGAAAAATTTTGGAGGCAAAAATCAAGAGAAAGTTGGTTCAAGGCAGGGGATAGGAACACAAAGTTCTTTCATAATTATACTAAGGCTCGAAGGGAGGTTAAAAAATTCACTTGCATAAAGGCAATAGATGGTCATCTTTTGGAAGACACATTGGAGATTAAAGCTTCCGCAGTATCCTTTTTTCAAAATCTCCTCAATGATTGGGATGGTTCTAACTTGGAAGCCCGGAAGGTAATCATCAAGGATATTTTGAAATTAGTTTCTCCTTCACAAATGGAGCTTTTGAATGCCAAATTCTCAGAGGAAGAAATCAAGGCAACTATTTTTTATCTGCATCTTGAGAAGGCTCCTAGGTTGGATGGCTTCCCAACTATTTTTTTCAGAAATGTTGGGAGTTTGTGGGAAAGGAAGTTTCAGAGGCAATTGAAGATTCAAGGTGTTCTGGTAAGGTTCTCAGGGAGATAAATAATACTCTAATTTCCCTCATTCCTAAAAAAAGAGAAGCTTGAGTCTTGGGACAAATTCCTTCCTATTTCCCTTTGTAACATGCTCTATAAAATTCTTCCAAAAGCAATGGCTAAGCAGCTAAAGAAAATTCTCTTGTTCATTATCTCTGATGAGAAAACTGGTTTTGTTCCCGTAAGGTCAATTCTTGATGGTGTGATAATCGCTCAAGAGGTGATCCACTCAATTCAAAAGACAAAAAACTTGTGATGTTGCTGAAATTGGATATCAAAAAAGCATGTGATAGGGTAAATTGGCGATTTTTGTTTAAAGTGATGGAGGCTTTTGGTTTTCAAAAAAATTGGCTAGATTGGCTTTTTGGTTGGGTGGAAAGTCTAAGGTATTCTATTTTAGTGAATTGGTCTCCTAAAGGTTTTTTCTCTGCCTCAAGGGGCTTAAGGCAAGGTGATCCTCTCTCTCCTTCCTTTTTTATAATCATGGCGGAAGCATGGGGGCGCTCATTAGAAGAAGCAAGAAGGATTCGTTGGGTGGAAGGTCTTCAAGTTACATGTGGCCTTCCCTCCATCACGCATCAGCAATTTACAAATAACACAATGTTGTATGGATCTGCTTTAGTAAGGCAAGCTAGGAGGCTAAAGGATATTCTAGATAGTTTTTTTCTAGCTTTGGGTCAAGAGATTAGTGTTGCAAAGTCTGAATTTTATTTTTTCTAATGTTAAATGTATAAGTGAATTGCAGATTTTGAGAATTTTGGGCTTCAAGAAGGGTCAACTACCGTGCAAATATTTGGGTCTGCCACTTGCGAAGTGCATCCAAAATGAGGGTATTTGGAATTCACTATATGAAAGGTGCAAGAAGTGTCTCTCTTCATGGAAAAATCATTGGTTGTCTTGGGCAGGAAGGTTAACAATGTTAAAATTGGTGATTTATGCTCTTCCTATTTACATGATGTCTTCTTTGTTGATGTATGTTGGCATTAGTAAGTCTTTGAATCTAGTAATGAAGGACTTCTTTTGGAAAGGAAATTTAGAGCAGAAGAAGTTTCTTCTTGTTAAGTGGTAGAAGGTTTGTGAAAGGAGGGAGGAAGATGGCGTTGGTCTGAAAAATCTTCTTTTGTAAAATAAAGCGCTAGGGGCAAAATTGGCTTAGGTGATTCATACTCAACTTGAGCTTAAATGGGTGAAAATAGTTTAGGATAAATACTTAGACAATGATCCAAATTGTTTTTTACTTCCAAATCTCTTCATAATGGATCTTGAATTTGGAATTTCATAAAAAAACTCTAGAGATCTTATCTCATATTTCGTAACATGGGAGTTAAAAGATGGAGGGGAGGCATTTTTTGGGAGGATTCCTGGGAAGGTCTTCCTATTTTGGCAGAGGGTCCTTCTCTATTTCACGTTAGGGAAAGGATGGAAGAGGTTTGGGGAGTAAAGGTAAAGGATTTTATAGAAGATCCTTCTTCTTCTAAGGTTGGTTACTATAGATGGAAATCTATTAGACAACTAGGTCTGCAAGTTCAGGAAGTGGAAGCTTTTGAGCAAGTGTTGTCGAAAAGGCGTGTTTGGTGAAGGCAGGGAAGGCAGGGAAGGGATAGATTGAGGTGGAATGCATTGCCAACTGGGGATTATTCTGTGAAAATTGGCTATGCCATTCTAGCTTCTTTAGGGGTGGAAGAACCAAGCCTACCAATCCATTTATGTTGGAATAAGGCTTGCCTTCCCAAAGCAGGCATTTTTACCTAGGCGGAAGCACGGGGATGGGTTCTCATAAGAGATAGATTTTCTAAATTGGGTTATTATGGTCCATCTAGATGTCCTTTATGTCAAGAAGCAAAAGAGACTATTGACCATTTGTTTTTGAATTTCCAATTTTTGCAAGGAATTTGGAGGTGGTTATGTTCAAAATTTCAATGGAAAAAAAATCTTCCTAATAAACTGATAGATTTGTTAAAGGCATGGCCATCTCCATTAAAGACTTCTTTTTTGGGGGATTTATGGGTGTCGAGCCTATCGATTGTTTTATGGGAAGTGTGGAAGGAGCGGAATAGGCAAATATTTCAAGATAAGGAGTTGTCAATCCCCAGGCTACTTAGCAAAATTGAGGCATGTATAATTGAACTCTTTAATGATAGATTGGAAGATTTGAATCCAAAAAAAGGCAATTTCTCAGCTTGGGACTCTTGGATTTTAAGGCATTGGTTTGGAATAAAGTACCCTCCTTGTGGGGGTTCTGGGGGTGCAACTTCTTTGGAAGAGCTTAGCAAGGTAATTGGGTCTCCTCCTGACCCGGGTTGGGTAAAATTAAACTTTGACGAGGCCTCCAAAGGAAATCCTAATCCCTCTAGGGTGGTATGTATTGTAAGATATTGCAAAGGATTGGTCTTGGGGAAATTAGTGAAGTCCCTCCTCGAAGGTACAAATAATGTTGTGAGATTTCAAGCCCTTCTTCTTGGTTTGGATCTTTGTAAGGAATTGGGGGTGAGGAGAGTAATAATTGAAGGGGATTCCACTCTTGTGATCAATGCTTTAAGGTATAGGTAGATTCAAAATTGGAAGCTAGGAGAGATGTTGGATGCTACTTTGGGTCTGATTGGGAGGTTTGAGCAAGTAATGTTTAATCATATTTTTAGGGAAGGAAATTTAGAGGCCAATTTTCTTTCTAATTTGGATGTGGCAGTCGAGTTTGACAGGTTTGAAAATCCCCACGGTAAGGATTTGGCACATTTGGAGGTGCTTCATTCATCCTAGGTGATAGTAGCTTAGTGAATGTCACTAGTACTTATGTGGGTGAAAGGTCAGGTGCCCCTCTAGGCTATTGAAGGGGATGTGGCAGTCGATGCCACGAGGATCAATTTGAAGGGTTTGTGGGATGATATTGAATGACCATCTTGGAAAGAATTTGACAGAGGTTGTCTTTTCGTTGTAGCATGAGAGTTGATGGGGGCAAAGTTGGCTCATATTTTGAAGCCCGGTTACAGCGCATTTTGCCTAAGGGATTTACTCCCCATGGTAAGGATTTGGCACATTTGGAGGTGCTTCATTCATCCTAGGTGATAGTAGCTTAGTGAATGTCACTAGTACTTATTTTAGTTTGTTTAAAGGCCGAGCAACGATCATTCTCATTTTTATTTCTTTATGGTTGTGGTTGGTGGTTTTCTTCCT
Source organism: Sequoiadendron giganteum (assembly GCA_007115665.2). Taxonomy (NCBI): domain Eukaryota; kingdom Viridiplantae; phylum Streptophyta; class Pinopsida; order Cupressales; family Cupressaceae; genus Sequoiadendron; species Sequoiadendron giganteum. Next base: position 434,898,472 of record CM021109.1, on the reverse strand, counting down.
TTCGTCTGGGTGTGGTCTTTGATTAGGTGGTGATGGCAAAGCGTTCAAGATTCATCATTGAAGTATTAGTGGATGGACTAGTGATATTTGGGGTGGATACCCCGATTTCCCTATAGTCATCGGTGCGGCAAACCTCCTTCAGGGAAATCATGGATCAAAGACTGAAGAGGATTTTTCTCAATAATGATCCCATGATTGTTGTGGCTACCAAAATTATTTTGGGTTCTGGGAATTTGGAGAATAAGAAGTACGAAAGGGACAATTTTCATGTCTCCTCTCATTTTCTAGATTCCCTATTGGATAACCATGTTGCCAAGGTAGAGGCAAAAGTGTTCTTTGAGAATATGTTTAGGAAAGATTTGGTGGAGGGGGTTGATGAGGTTTTGTGTGTAGTGGTAGAAGGTAAAGGTCTTCTGAGACCATGCGACTTGGAGCTTATTCATTGTTCAAATGAGGCTATGAAACTTTACCTATTTCTCCTAGACTTGAATGATCCAACCCTCATGCGGTATAGGATGCTAATGGCAATGGTGGTGGAGTTTCTGAAGATTTTTTTTGGGTTGATGGCAATCAATGGTATTGACTGGGTGAAGTATTTTGAGGCCTTTGCAAGGGCCAATCGATTCATGTAAGTTTGTTTTTGGGAAAAAAAATTGGTCTATGTAGGGCTGGATTTATGTCTTTGATGAATTATGGCGGTGCATAGTTAGCGGACTTGGCCTCTAATGGCCATTTTGGTCTACCTAGGTTTTAGTTGGGTGTAATAGTTAGGTTGGTGGGGTGGGTTTCCTACTTGTTGTCTTTGAACGGCTAGTTTTTTGGCTCGGTGGCTTTGTGGTTTGATGGATGTTAATATTTTCTCTATGTTGCAGACGGTTGTAGCTTTGATAAATTTAATATTAATAAAATACTAAACTTGTGTATAAAAAAAATATTGTCAGATGAATTTTTATTTTTTTTGCTCAACCTCTTTCCCCTATTTTCACCTTTTTTGACTTCTTTATTCAATTTGGTGGCACTTAGAACTCCATTGTTTTATGTCAAGTCTTTCATTAATCTAATTATTTTCTTATTAGAGTAAATTTTGGTATGGCCTTAATCCCTAATGTCTCTCCACTTTTCAAGAAAGATCATATTTGGGTTCTTTTATCCCTTTTTAATTATTTCTTAGTAATTATAATTCTATTAAACCTCTATCTAATGTTTCATGCATCTCAATTCTTTCTCTTGGTTGTTAATGTTGAAGTGAGCAACTGAGGTCTTCAATATACAACACCAAATAACCTCCACATTCAAAGAGAGAAGCAACAATGGAAGATGATATTCCACCAAGCAAGAAGTATTATTTGATACAAGACTCACAATATGTGAAAGAGATGTAAAATATGCAAGAGATGCCTTGCTTATAAATACAATGTGAGAGATAGGATTAAAAAATATCATGACAAGTGTCTTAATCCTATCACATGAGACAACTAACTCATAACTACCTAGGATAAGGTAGGATCTAGAAAAGACAACTAAGACTTCTAGAAGGAATCCTATGACCTAAGTAAACTTAACATGTGAGTAATTTCCCTAGTAGGAACTAACTAGGTAAAAGACTTTATTCACACCAACACCCCCCTAAGTGAAACTTAGGGAGGAAAAATCTAATGCAAGATGCAAAAGATGTAGAAGATGGGTCCTAGAAACAAGTTGTGATGAAGTACCCATGTACAAAACAATATCTCATAAATGGAGAAAAGGAGAAAAACCCAATGGGAGAAAACTCCTCTCCAAAAGAGAAAATTTACAAAGAAAAACAAGAAAAGGAAGGAGTACTCAAGAAGACCCCCAAAGGAAAACTTCCTTTGATCACAACTGAAGCTTACAAGGTGATGACAATGGTTTATTGAATATGTTTTTAACCTATCGCTTTGTAGGTATGTACTCCAAGCTAAGAACACAATCTTGGATGAGCTATATGATGAAGTGCATGGGGATCTCAATATGATTAGTACAATTATGCTTCACTAGGTTGCAAGAGATATGAATCGCACTTTGGTTGTCATACCAAAGAGTAGTAAGTTGATCGAAAGGAAATCCAAACTCAATCATCAACTAAAGAAGCAACAAAATCTTCTGACTATCCAAGACTATGCCTCAATACTCAGCCTTTGTCGATAATAATACAATATAATTCTTTTTCTTGCATGACCATGTAATCACACCAAAACCAAGGATAAAAACAAAGTCAAAAGTATACTTTCAATCATTGACATCACCATCCCAATCTGAGTCAATGTAGCTCATAATCTGAGAAGCTCCTAATGTGTAATAAATGTTGAAATATGTAGTTCCTATAATGTACCTCAAGAAATCTTTGTTTTCCTTCTAATGACTCTCATAAGGATCTTGGGAGAAATGAGATGCAAGGAAAACTACAAAGGAAATATCAGGATCACTACATGTCAAGTACAAAAGACTACCAACCAACTATCGATATAATGTAGGATCTATTATAGGAGTAGTGCAACTGGTAGACAATACAACACCTAACTAGAAAGGTGTGGGGGAAAGCTTGCAGTCAACCATACCAAATATCCAAAGCAAGTTTAGAGAATACTTCTACTAGAAAATGAAGATCCCCTCAAAATTCTAATGAACTTGAAGACCAAGGAAGTAATGCAAAATGCCAAGGTCGATCATATCAAAACACTCCATCAATTCTCACTTAGTACTTTGAATCATGAAATTGGAACTCTCTATGAGAATCAAATCATCCACATAGATAAAAATAATGATAATATCATCTCCATATCTTTTAGCATAAGTTGTAGGATACAAATGGTAATTTGTGTACCCAAAATAAATCAAAAAACTATCCATCTTATCGTACCAAGCTTGAGGAGCTTGTTCGATACCATACAATGAATGATGAATCCTACAAACAAGTGAAGAGTCATGTACAAAACTAGGTGGTTGCTCCATATATATCTCCTCATGAAGATCCCCATATAAGAAAGCACTCTTCATGTCCATCTAATACACCAACCATATCTAAGAGGTAAAGATAGAAAGGACAAGGAAAATATAATTCATCTTGGTAATAGGAGAAAAGGTCTCAAAATAGTCAACTCCCTCAACTTGTAAAAACCCCTTTGTAACAAGACGATCCTTATACTTGTCAATGGAACCATCAGTTGCATATTTGGTACAATACACCCACTTGCATCAAACCAACTTTCTTCCCTTAGAAAGAGGTACAAAATCCCACATATGGTTTCTCATCAAAGAGGAATACTCCTTAGCTATAGCACTATCCCACTCAAGAATACCTGAAGCATCTAAAAGCATCTATTAATCATCAAAAATGACATGATTCAAAAGACCAAGCCCTGAAGTTTGAGAACAAGTGTGGCAAGTATCCCCAAGATCACCAACAAGAGGACTAGCCTCCTCAAGAGTAGTACTATCCCATCATGACCTATTGGGTGGATCTAGAGGTAGTGGGTCAAGATCATCATTAGAATCTTCCTCAATAATAAAAAAAATTATCAATTGAAGAAGACTGAGTAGGTAGTGATGAAGAATAATTGGAAGGAGGATCCATCTATTTGAAGGACTTGGCAAACTAAACATCATGACTAAAATAAACCTTGAATGTGTCAAGATCAAACAATATATATGCCTTCACATCCTCAAAATAGATAACAAGAATGAACCAATGACTCTTCTTCTCCATTGATTTACATTGACCATCTGGAATGAATTCCCAAGCCTCACTATGAAATACTCTAAAGAAGGATACATTATGCTTGTTATGGACCAAGCTTCCTAGGGAGTCATATTTTTTACTACCTTGTGAGGCATACGATTCTAAATATAGTTAGCACAATTGATAGCTTCAACCCAAAAGGCACTAGCTATGGACCGAGACTAAATCATATAATTGGTCATCTCCCATAAAGTTCAATTCTTTCTCTTGGCCACACCATTTTGTTTAGGATTATAAGGAATTGAATGTTGATGAAGAATACCATGCTCACTACAAAAATCCTTAAATACCTTATTGAAATACTCCCCCCATTATCTATGTGTATCTGTCAAAGAGAAAAACTTGACTGCTTCTCCACAAATTCTTTGAATGTCTTGAAGGTGGTGAGAACCTCACTCTTGTACTTTAAAAAATAGACCCGTGTGAATTGAAAAAAATCATTAATAAAAGTGATCACACACTTAGCCCCTAAAAAATGAGTTGGAGATTATATGCGGTCACTATGAACCAACTCAAGGGGTGTGGTTGCATGTGTGGCTTGACCCTTGGGACAAGGATCCTAATGTTTTTCTCCAAGAACACAACCTTGAAAAATGTCATCAGTGCAAGACATCTTAAGAAGACCAACCACTAAGTTATGTGTGTACATTTGTTGAAGATATCTATTGTTCAAGTGCCCAAATCTTTCATGACAAAGTTTTCTCATTGAACTAACATGAGCAATAAAGGATGAACTTGTTGAAGACTCAAAGCTATCAAACCGATACAAATTGTTCTCATGATCAGTTTTCCCTATAGCAACAACATTCTCGGGATATTGCAATTGTCAAATAGTAACATTATGTGGAGTAAACTCAATGGACTTTCCATCTCCATAATTACAAATCTAATATATGAAAAGCAGATTTACCAAAATATTAGGAACAAGAAGAACATCCTCAATGCAACCATCTAGCATATGAATGGAGCATGTTCCCAAAAATAATTTCTATAAAGAGTTCCCAACTGCAATTTGAAGAAGTGGAAGTATGAGAAATTGGAATCAAGGAGATTGTGTGAATTGGTCATGTGATGTGAGCACCTGAATTAAGAATCCAACTATTAGTATATGAATGCAATACATGTGCTAAAAGAGCTTTCCCTTTGCCAATGGAAGAAGACTTAAACACTGAAATATTATGTCTCCTCATAGCTTCCTCTAAGGCCTCTAGTCTCTTGAAAAAATTAGACTCATCATGCCCAAATTTTCTACAAAAGGAACAAGGTTCTCCTTTCTTCTTCTTAGAATTGGAAGAAGAATCTCCAAAGTTAAAAGGAGGTGAAGTGGACTTCTAAGTATTCTTCTACTTCGGTTTGGAGGGAGACTCACTACCTGAAGGTGATTTTGTCTTAGTCTTATTATTATTATTTCCTTTACCCTTGGAAGATTGAGCTATTAGAGATTGGTTCTTAGAACTAGGAAGTGCATCAATCTGAATCAACTTATCCTGCTCCCTAGTAAGACACTCACAAAAAACTCAAAAGTAGGCATCTTTTAATCTTTCCCCATGGCATCCATAGTAGAATAAAGTTAGAAGAAAACACTTGATAAGGACTCTTAAATTAGACAAAATCAAGAAGATATATGCTTCCTCGGATTTATCATGCTCACACCCTTTCAATTGTGATAAAATCATTTTGAATTGTACAAGGACATATTGAATAGTAGGAAATGCATTTGAAGAGAGTGATGCTAGATCTGCTTCAAGCTATAAGATTATAAACCTATTGACTTGTCCATACAATTCTACAAGTTTATTATAAACATATGTAGGTGTTTTAAACTCCGCAGTATGAAACAATAAATTATCAAATACAAGTAAGCCTATGAGTCCTTTTGCTTCATCCATCTTACATTTATGAGTATTTTTTAAAATTCTCTTGTAAATTCAAGTGTTTGAGCATCTAACATTTGTCATAAACCTTTAGATTGTAGTAATTGGGACATTTTTAACTTCCATATATGATAGTTGTGTGGAGTGAGTAGCTCAATTTTTCCCTACATCTACCATGTTGGACAGAAGAACACCAAGAGAAGAGAAGATAAATGGGCACTTAAATTGTGCCTTTCACCCCCCAAAATATATTAAATAAATTTTTTAGCCCCCCAACAAATCACAATTATTTTTTTTACAATTTGTACAAGTGACAAGCTCAATTCAATTGTTTATAAGACACGATGATTTTTACAATTTTCAAAAAAAGGCTTATCAAATCAAAAATAGAGGTTACAAACAGATTTCTAGTGATTTTCTGAACAATTTCCAAAAAAAATGCCAAATTTTGATTTTGTATGCAAAATTTATGTCAATTGTAAGTAATGAATGCAAATGTACCTTCAGATTGCTAAAACTAGTAAAAATTGGAGAAATAAACAAAAATACCTGCACCAATATGAAGCTCATCGAACCAAATTTCTAATGATATCTTGTTTGCGAAAATTGGATACTCTAGTGCAAAGTTGTGCAAAATTGAAAAAAAAGGCCTATTTTAGGCCAAATAGAGGAGCCTTGGTGGCTCTTAGGCTACTCATCGGTTGAAGTTGCACTGTGATGGTGACTAGGAGGAGGGATGGAATTGCATTGACATAGGTCTTGGTGGTTAAAATCCCAATCACAAGTTTGAATTAACCATGCGGTTTAGGTTTTTAACCGCTTAGTCGGTGGTTTTGTTAGTCGCAATGATTACTAATTGTTGGTGGTACATAAGCCGCAATAGCTAAAGCATTCGTTGGTGCCTCTATGGATCTCACATAGTTTTTATGATTATGATCACTTAGTGCTATGCTAGTGCTTAAGTGCTTTAACAAAACTCTTTTTTTATTAAGAAGGGTAAACACTTTTGACCCAGAGCTATGAACCTGTGAGGTCACAAACAAGGAATCTCATCCCCAATATAAATTCTCAACAATTAAACCCCAATGGGGTTTGAACCTTGATGGTAATAATAACAATACAACAACTTAACCATCACACCATGCCACTATTGTCTCTTTAAGAACAGTTTTTAAAAAATGATTTTTTTTTATAGGCAAAATTGTATGGTTGTGTAGGGGTCATACGGCTTCCCTGCCAAAAACAATTTTTCCTTGAAAGCAAATTTTACCAAACATAGCCCAATTTTATATCAAAATTCATGGAATTGGCCTTTCAAATTCAATGGAAATGTATGTTTTGGTTGAAAATGCCTCTATGAAAAGTTGTTCTCTAGATCTGAGCTTCAAATCCTTATTTGCCAAAGATGCAAATGGTGGCCAAATTGAGTGAAACGAAATCCAAATTTTATTTTCTTGAGCCTCTTGGATGTAATGGGATAACCAAAAATACTTCCACTATATCTAAAAGAGCTACAATCACCATATCTCACCAAAAGGCATACATACAATATAGGATCAAAATATCTTTTCAAATCCTATATGATTCTCCAAATCATATTGAAACATAAGAGAAGAGCATACATGGATTTACAAGATCATAAAAGAAACTCAAATCAAAATGAAAAAATTGATGGTAGAAACTCTCTTAGAAAAGGAAGGGTCTTTCCAAATGAAATGAAGGAAAAGTGAAACCCTAGGATTTCAATGGTGCTTTTCCACAACATGTCATTTAGAATTTGAAGTAGCAAAGGTTTGATGGATTTGGATAAGGTATAGGATTGAATTACAACTTGAAAGGTGATTCAACATGTCGTTGAACAAAATTGGAATGGATTTTCGAATGAGATGCAATGATTTAACTAGGATAATTATGCAAATAACTATTCTAATGCAAAAATAACATATCTGAAAAGTCACAAAAAAATCAAACTTCAAAAACGGGTTGAACAAAGTTGTGTGCACTTGGCATATGAATTTGAGGCTAATTTTTTAGGACCAAGTTGCCTAGGGAAACTATGTTCTAGTTTTTGAACCTGAGATTTGATTTCACTGTCCTCTAGAGCCTTCTTAGAGCCTTATTTTCCTAAGTGTCACACTATCAAATCTTTGTCGGATGTTGAGATAAAAAAAAATTGTATGTAGTCAAGTTGTAGGGTTTGAATGTAACAATGAATAATTGACCTTCAAACTTCTCCCAATATTCTTTAGACTTGAAAAATTCACATTCAAAGAGAGAGGAAGGGTTGTGCTATATAGGGTCTTACCTCAATCAAACCTCGTGGTGGTGTGTCCACCTCCAGAATGGCAATGTCAATGAAAGAGAGATTATCCTTCTGAGGGATAGAGGCTAAATAATAAATGAATGATGAATCAACAATGAACTACAACTCACCATTCATATATGATTTCCTTGAAGGACTAAATTCATGAAAATCTTCTCAAGGCTTGATTGTTGTTTAGCTTGATTTTCTTGAAATACCTACAAGAGTTAGTACAAAAAAAATGATAGCATAAACATGAAAAAACTCACATAAAACTTGACATGATGCTTTATGCTGAATTGTTGCAATAAATCTACTCGACTACTCTTGACTTGCTTGATCATTTCTTGATCACAAATTTACCAATAATGTCCACTTAGTTTTCAAATGGTGAAATGACTAGGTATTTATAGGCATTTATTCTAATTTCCCAAAATTAAATCTTGATAGTCGGCATTTAAAATTTAAAATTCAAATAATAAAATGCCAACTCTGACATATTAAAATTTGGAAGCAAAATAGGGGACCAAGTCTCCTAGGGTGCCTTAGTCCTAGCCGTATTTTGCAAAGTGTAAAGTGTCGAGAACAAAATATTAAATATTTTCACTAGTCTTGTAAGTGGGTTTTCTTGATAAGTATCCAAATGGGCTATAGAATGCATAATTTAGAACATTAGATATACAATTAGGTCCAATCACTTAATGAGATCCAAACATAGTGTGAAATTGTCATGGGTGTTAATTTACGATGTTGCGCCAGATTTAAAACTCCAATACCTTGTTGAAGTGAGCAACCAATATCTTCAATCTACAACACCAAATAACCTCCACGTGAAAAAGAGAGAAGCAACAATGAAATATGTTATTCCACCAAACAAGAAGTATAATATGATACAAGATTAAGAATATGTGAAAAAGATGTAAAATATGCAAGAGATGTCTTTCTTATAAAGGAAAGATGAGAGATAGGACTAGACAAGATCATGAAAAGTGTCTTAATCTTATCACATGAGACAACTAACTCATAACTATCCAAGATAAGATAAGATCTAGAAAAGACAACTAAGAGTTCTAGAAGGAATCTTAGGACCTAAGTAAACTTCACATGTGAATAAATCTTTGTGGAAGCTTCTGCAACCTATCATAGTCTGAAACTTGCTCAGTCTAAAGGTATTAGGAATGTTTGGCTTGAAGGTGATTCATTAAATATCATTTATTTTCTAAAGAATATTAATCCTCTTTGTTGGTCTATTGAGCCTATTATTGTTGATTTTATTTCTATCCTTAATTCCTTCAAAGACAGCTATATTTCTCACATTTTTCATGAGGGAAATAGGTTAGTTGATAAGTTTTCTAATGTTGGGGTTCTTGAACCTAGAGTATTGGATCGGTTTGATACTCTTCTATTGATATTCAGAATATTGTTCTATGATATGCAGACTATGCAGGGAGGGGTTATCTAAAATGATATGTTTTGTCACATGTAGAATTGGATTGAAAATATCACGTTGAAATGTGATAACTCTGAGGGGAGATCAAATCTAATTAATGATTATGAATTTGATCAAAAGGAATTTCATTTAAATTTAATTATGACCATTAGTATTTTTGGTACTTGCTCCACACAAATTATGGGTGTTTGTAGAGGCATTTTCTTCTCGAGGATTCCTCTTTTATCTCTTGTTGCATTTTCTTGTATTTTCTTTAGCTATGGTTTGCATTCACTATTGGGGAGAGAGGAAAATAATTGAACATGTTTCTTGTGATGCCACAAAAAGTAATAAAAATATTTGGAGTCTTCATACAAAGGGTGGTGTAACCCCTTTCATCGAAAAGATTCATGGTTTTCATCTTATGATTTCTCAGGCTTTTGTCAATGGTTGGAAAAGTGGGGTGCTTCGGGTGTTTGGATTGGAATTAAATATCACTAAAGAGTTGAAATTTGGAATTATGGGCCTTTACATTGATGGTAGGAAGGTTTACAGGAATAGGAAATCGTCTAACATTGCTATGGTGGAATTCTTTAAGAAGAATGAAAGGAACCAGTTACAGAAGATTGATTGTGGTGGCTTTGATCAGAAGACCATCAAACCCATTTGTGTGGACTTGGTCATGGAGATTGTAAGTTATTTTACCCTCAATGGTAGATTCTCATCCCTCTTTGGTTGTCATTTTATGTTAATGAATCATTTCAAACATAAAAAAGGGTTTCCTTTTCATATTACATGTTGGTGTCTTTAGAAAATAGAATTAAGGATCTTAAAAGGAACCCTGAGAATCCAATACTACATGAAGGTTTAATCCTTTTCGTAATGGGTATGCTAAATATTTCTCTATTCCAGAGGAGCTTGAGAGAATTGCTAAATGCCATCCAAATAAGCAAGAGTAGTTGGGATATGACACTGGTAATGATTATAAGTCCAAGATGAAGGGGATGATGTGGGGTATGATGGTTCTATGGAGGTGCTCTCGGAGCCCCTTAAATATTTTGAACTTAAGTCAAGAAAGAAGGTGAAAAAGACTCTATAGTCCACCTAGTTTGAAGGGTACCAAACTAGTAGTGAGGAGGATGATTCCCATGTTGTTTCTAGATGAAGGGTAAGAAGGTTAAGGAGGGGAACTGTGTCCTAGCCCCTATTGTAGAGTGGAAAAGGAAGACCCTTACGAATTGTGGTGAAAGTACAAAAGAGGCTAAGGTTAAGGAAAAATTTTCTACCAGGATGAATTTGTCGCCGGATTTTGAAGATGAAGTTTGTGGTGAAATTGAAGCCCCTATTCTAAAGTAAAAAAGGAAGAACCTTCTAAAATGTGGTGAAATTACTAAAGAGGATAAGGGTGAGGATCATTCTCCTGCTAGGAAGAATATGTCATTGGAGGATGAAGCTTGTGGTAAAATTGAAGGGACTCAATTGGAGGAGACTCTTAGTGGAGTGAAAGAGATGATTGTTGATAAAGTTATGGAGGTGAATAAGGAGTTGGGTATTACTATTGTTCCTAATGTTGTTGCTGAGGTGGAGACTCCTAATCTAAAAGTCCCTGATGGTGATTATGCTCCTAACAAGGTAAAATTAGTTATTCAAGATGAGAAAGAGACCCAGGTTGACCCTAGGGATGACTTGATTGATAATAGGGACATTTTTAACTACAATCATGAAGATTTAACTAATGTTCTAGGTATGGTGAAGGGAAGATCGATTCTTTTCTTTAGACTCTTTAAATGGTTGTTCAATGAGATGAACCTAATCAATGTTAAGGTTAGGTCCTTGATCAACAATGTTGAGATTAATTCCAATCCTCAAGAGTCTTCCATTTCGGCCCAAGTTGATCAATTGTTTGATATTTTGAAGACTGCCACTGATGAAATGCTAAAAATGAAGAAGGATTTTGAGCTTAGAGTTTCAACACTGGAAGAAAGTATGACCAAATTTTTTGAAAATATTGATACTTTGGTCAAAATTAGTCATTCTTCTCTCCAAAATAATGCCCAAGGACTTCATTTTCTTAATGAAAAGGCTCGGATCTGGAAAGGTGAGTCTTTTGGTGTGATGAAGGAAATGGTTGGTACTTTGGTTGAATTTCCTAAAGACAAGAATGTAGGGGATACTGATAATGGCCCCAACATCCGAACTCATAGCAAGACAAAAAAGAGTGTGGGTATTCCTACTCATGAGATTGCCAAGGTGGTGGCACATGCACAAGAAGATTATTGCTCATGATCTCGAAGCGGCTAAAATTTTGAAAAGTCTCTAGTTTGTTGTTTGGGTACTGGTTTTTGTTGGTTTTTTGCTTATGGTTGGCTACTTGTTATGTATTCATTTTTCTTATTCGAGGCCCTTCAAAATTTGACTTTTTAATAATCAAAAACATGTGAATAAATCCCCTAGTAGGAATTAATACCTTTATGTCACTTCATTTTTTTTCAACTCTTTCATTAATCTAGTTATCATCTTATCGTCATTGTTATGGCCTCAATTTTCAATGCATCATAACTTTTCAAGTGAAATCCTCCATATCTAAGATTTTATCTTTGTGTGCTTGTTATGTCTTAATACTTGCACTTTTGTTGACCTACTATTTAATTTTTTGTCCATCTCAATAATTGCTCCTAGTTGTTGATGCTTTAATGTCACTTCATAATTATCTCAATTATCATTCATGCACCCCATGGAATATAATGCCTCTTTTCTACTTTGTTTGGTGTCACACATCACTTGTGGCCTACACACACTTAAAGAAAAATATTACCACATCGAATTAGAAAAAAATAAACCAGTCTTCAATCAGGAATATGAACCCTATTATTCAAGTAAATTCCACATGATACTTTAAATCCATTTCTAACACTATGCATCCTAAGGTGATAAACCATAGTTTGGAATCCATACAAATATACATTCACATATGTTGATTAATCAATGGTTCTATTAAATAAATTCGGAATACATAAACCATAATCCAAAAATCACTCAATTTAAAATTTAAATTAAATCCAATCTTCAACCTTATCATAGTGAAAATGTCGTAGAAAAATATAGCGTTAATCCTTTATATTTACATTTTGTATTGTGTTACCAAGCATCAATTGTATATTTTTATTTTTTTGTAACAAAAGGTATTCATGAACACACTCACACAATTACAACCCCCTTGTTGTTGCAGTAGCTACACCTCTGAACATAGTGAAAATGTCGTAGAAAAATATAGCGTTAATCCTTTATATTTACATTTTGTATTGTGTTACCAAGCATCAATTGTATATTTTTATTTTTTTGTAACAAAAGGTATTCATGAACACACTCACACAATTACAACCCCCTTGTTGTTGCAGTAGCTACACCTCTGAACATAATTGCTAAATAAATAAGCATAAATATATTAAATACATATATCTAAAAAATGCTAAGAGATCACAATCAAGGTGTCTAATTAGATTTATTATTTCTGCTAACCAAGCACCTTGAGATTGATCTCTAAATGTTGGAAGACTAAATGTCATAATTTACAGTTTTTTGTTAAATGTAGTCAGGGTCTATGTGTCGATTTGTAGTTTGGGAAGTCAAAGCATCATTGCATTTTATATTTTTTGCAAAAGTAAAATCAAAGTCCCAAAGTTCAAATGCAGACTACAAACTAGATCCCAAGTCAAAAATGCAATTGAACACCAAAACTAGAATTTTGAAGACTTTTAAACATGGATAATTTTTCAAGTGATATAGTTTAAGAATAAATAATTACATAATAAATATAATGGATCATAATATAATTGTCTTGATTTGGTATTAACCTGGACAAATTATTTATACTTTTTTATAGAACATAACATCCCATGCCAAAATGAAGTATGAGTTTTATGGAGTCATTTCACCCTCAAAGTTATTCAGAAAATTAGGAAATATAACTGACACAAACCTAGGGCATGTGGAACTAGAGAAATTTTATGCTAGGATGGTAATAAATAAAAATGATATGTTAAAGAAATCCAAGAATATCAAAGCTAGTGGATTGGTCTAGACTACATGTTTCCCAATGTTAGTGCAATCAATTAGTTTGGTTTTAGCATGTACTCAACACTACGATCCAAACCCAAGAGAAATTGTAGATACTAGTGACAATGCAGTGTTATTAGTCTAGTCACAACATATTGAGAAGATTGTTGCTTACCCACCAAGGATGAATATAGTGAAATTTATATAGAATCTACACAAACATATTGTGATGGACACACAACTAAGTGCTTATAGTAAATAAGGATTGGCTCTAGAACCTTGAGGCCACCATTTTCAAGATTCCAAATAATCTATTTAGATTGAAGAAGTTAGTGATTGCATCACACTTTTGAGTAGAATTACTAGACATAAGGCAAGTAGAGAATTTCAACCATGGATGTGTCAGTTTATCTCAATGATGTAATCTGGAAAGGAATTCATTGATTAGTTTGCAATAATAAGTGAGTCTTTGAATGATCAACTTTCAAATGTGTTGATAACAAAGTAATTATATATGACTACTTACTTGGTCTATGCCCTGGCCAAGAGACAAGAATTGTCAAGTTTGCAAATAGTACATGTCATGGGATTGAAACAACAAAAGGTATATGAGTACTATCCTCGAGAAGAAATAAAAGAAATTACACATAATTTTATGAGTAAACGATGACTTCTTTTATAGTCAATTTGTTAGAAGGATTTTTTGTAAAAGAATGTTCATGAAAGCCTAAAATGAAACACAAAGATTTGGTAGCTAGTATATTCAATTTCCTACTTTCATCTATATTAGAGTTTGAGGAGGTGGAAAAGCTCCTAACAGGATTTTGAGATGTGTCAATGACAAATTAGAATTATTAGAGCTTTGCAAATAATTGTTAGAAGTGCACAAGTTGTGTTTATAAAAGAAGATAAAGGGGGTTGAATTCCCAATTGTCATAAATAAGTATTTATGTTTGACAAGTCAAGATGTGAAGAATGCAAAGGTAGAATTGGCACAAATCATTTTGCAATTATATGAGGCAAAATCATCATTTAATCCAAGGTCTTCTATTAGAAGTCATCTAGAAAATTGTGGAGATGACTATGAAGTCAAAAAAGAGAGTAATCCATAATGGATTCTCTTAGTTAAAAACATATTCAATAGCCACAGTACTATATGCAATAAAAGGTGATGGAAATGTGGATCATGTTTATAGAATAGAACACATTTCTTCTAAGTCATTGAGAATAGATTAAGGATAGAAACAAGTGCAAAGCTTAGAGAAATTAAGTAAAGGAGTATTGAAGAGGATGGAGTAATGGCTAAATGATATGAAGGAAAAGCATAAGCTTCCAACAGAAGAATTGAAGATTTTAACAATTATTTTTAATGATTCGTAGAGAAGTCCTTACCCTTTGCCATCCCCACCACATATTGTTCTATATCCACCTTCTCTTCCTAGCCATCTATAGGTTAGCACCTCTCAAGGGCCCATTTTTTCCGAAATTGTATAGGAAATAGTTCCTTCTCCTAAGAGAACTCTCTCCCATGTCATATAGAATTTTATCACCTGAAAAAGCTTTATCCTCATCTTTTTTAGAGTACATCTTCCCCTCCTTTAATGCAACCTTTAGTATCTCTTTAAAGGAAACCTTATCCTCCTTAGAAAACATTCACACCATCACAAAAGAGATCCCCTTATAAATCTCCTCATATTAGAAATCCAACTCCACCTCCTAGTCCTCCAAGAGTACAACAACTAATGATCAAAAGACAAAAGGATACTCAACAATAGCAAGTTCAAACAAAGAGTAAATATGATCAAGATTTAGCCCAACAACAAATACACGATCTAAATTATCCTTAATGGTTCAATCAAATTATTGAAAGAAAAAGGGGGGCATTTCAACCACCAACAAATGATTTTGCACAACTTCCATCAATAGTTACAAGACCACTTCTTCCAAAGAAAGCTCGGGTTAGATCCACTTTTACTACAAATGCACAAGGATCCTAACAAGCTCAAATAACTACCCCCATAGAAAGATGCTTTGGAGATATAAATGCAACCTTAAAAGTATATGGTTTCTACTTTCGCATTAGGAAAACCTATGAGGGAAGAAGCTCATTAAAAAAGCTTAAGTTGACTGGATCTTATAAAAAATGGAAAATGGCAAAGCTTAAAAAATGTTGCTTATTTGACTTCTTATATTGAGAATTTCGTTGGCTTGATTGATTCCTCCGCTACAACTTCAAGTTCACGACTAGCTTTATGAACAAGAACAAAGATGCCACAAACCAATGAAGTTAGAAATATTGTAACTGTTATTTTATTAAGGAAAAAATAGGTTTTGAAGGGACCCGAAATCCTTTACAAATAGATTTTGAATGGATCTGGAACCCTCAAACATAATTTTTTCCTAACATAAGGACCATGAAAGCACAAACAACCAAGGGTAAACCAAAAACAAAGTTGCAAGAATAACAGCCAAAAACCAGCCCCCAACCCAAAGCCATCAAGATTTACATTTAGAGCTACTCTTTTGGGAGCGGAGAGTCATATCAGAAGAAGGCTTAGAGAAATATTGTAACTATTACAAGAGGATGGAGCAATGAATTGATGATACTAGATTACAAAACTATAGAAGAAATGGTGGTAAGATATAAAAGGCTTAGAAAAAGACGATTAAATAAAAAATTTGGAGGTTGGTGTTGATCGAGAAATTTAAAAAAGCTTATTACAATCTTCCTATTATTTTGGAACTTAATATAGATTGTCAAATTCTAGTCAATCAAAAAAAAATTGGATGGAATTAATGAATTGATACATAGAAGATGGATGGAGAATCACAATTACTAACAAGGAATTTTGAAAAGGTATAAAATTATTTTCAGTAATCATATAATGTGATCCAAAATATTGAAAAAAATAAATTATTTTGAAATTAGGATTAGATGCCAAATGTTTAATGCTCAAGGTGATCTTAGCGCAGTTCAAACTTTGAAAGCACAACTCGACGATATATGCCAAACCGAGTTATTAAGTAAAACAAATTTTAATTCTTATTCAATTATTATATTAATGAGAATGAGGATCAATTGTGAGGAATGCAAGAAGAAAATGGAACAATATGAGCAAGCAAATGAGTTACTTTTGAATAATTTTGTTCAAGCAAGTGTTTGTTTTGAGCATTCATATGGTCCAAATACTAACACAATAAAGGTTGTTATCAACAAATTCCAATTGTACAGGTGAAAATAATCTCACAAAGAGACCAGCTACTGTGTAACATATTTTCTTTCTATGTATATTATTGTAATATTTGAATGTACATGTACAAGAGTAAAGGAAAAAATAACTCTTAACATTCTTTGTACTTGTCTCATGATTTTTGGAGGGAATGACTTGTCATATTTCATATTCTAACAAGGAGCCTATAAATATTTATAAAAGGCTCATTGTAAAATAATTCATTTTTTCTTCTTCTTGGAATCCTCCTTGGGGTTCAAAGATAGAATGTTTTTTTTCTTTCGATCATTTTGGAAAAAAACCCATGAAAATGAAATGAATACATGATACATGCATTTTCTTGTATTTTTATGGGTTTTCGTGATTCTTATTTTTAGTGTTGAATTTATCTTCTATCCATGTTTCTACACATTTGATTCATCGAATGTTGATAGATTCAACGATTGTTTAAACCTTTGATGTCTAACTAATGGTGAAATAATCCTATGTGATCAATGAACACCTATTGAAGTTTTGCAATGTTATCTCAATCAAGCAAAATATCTTGTAGAGATCACACAATCTCACATCGGGATTGTTGATAAAGGTTCTAGCAAGGATTGGTTTCAAGTTGCATATGTCCATTTTAAGAATAATGTATAAAAGAATTGAAGATGAATTTAGATTCACCTTGGTTTTCTTACCCTCCTCTCTTTTCTAATGTTAAATCTTGTTGATAATTTAAGCTTTCGATGATAGATTTCAAATCTTAAAAGGCAATGCATCAAATATAGTTTTGCATATGATTGTTCATCTTCCTCTAACATATTTATAATTTTATAAAAATATGAGTTATGCCAGCTAATAATGTCATATTTTCACTAAGTGAGTACCTTTTCATGCTAATCATTCAATCAATCATGTAGCTTTTGTGAACAAAGCAGCCAAGGTGCTTTCCAACTAAGAGATTTGGTAAATTTTTTGAATTTTTGTATTTTTTGAATTATTATTTCAAGAAAGTTGGCTTTACTCTGAGCTGCAAGTTTACTAATGAAGTGAAATGGGAAGCAACAATTGAAGGTTTGAAACTAACAATCTATATTTATTGTAAAATGTTGATTATGAAAAAGGGTTCAATATTGGTTTTTTCTAGTTGGATAAAATGTTTTCTAGTTTTGGCAATTCAAGTTGCTCGTGGAGGAAACTCTAAAATTCAACAAGAATTTTGAAGAAAATTATTTCTCTTATAAAGAATATAACAAGGCATCAAATCTCTTGGCTGAAAAAGGAATTGATGGATGGGTAATGCAGGATCTTATTCATTTCAACCTTGAGGCCTTGAAGCTATCAATCTCTTCATTTCTAACCTTATTTCTTTTGTATTTTTGCAAATTTATTGATTGGTCATTGATGGGCCAAGGCTTTTCATTATGAGGAATAGATTGGATTTAATAAACAAAAATAAGGATTAGTCATAAAAATATGAATAATATGTGTTACTAAACCAAAATCAAAATTGGGAAGAAAGGGATATCATGATGTGAGTCAATGATTCCTTACATCACAAGTGTTGCCGCATCTTGAGATCCTAATTGTCATGGTTCCATAACAACACAGGGAGCAATTGTGAGCACCTTTAGGTACTCAAAGATGAATAGACATTTATTTGAAATGATTTCCTTAATCCACTAATATCTTCAACCCTTTTATCTTGTCCCCATAGGTAGTAGGCAAGATACTCCTTGCCTAATTCTTCTCTTATTAGGAATCAACCCATGTTATAGAGTAAGGGCCCATCCTTTCTCCCATCCCATTCAATGCACACTATAGAAGAGAAGGATTGGTCAAGTTACTTCTTTCCCTATCCTATGACCATAACTAGAAAGGGGTGTGGGCTCCTATAATTCCCCCCCAATCCCCTACTATAGCTTTCTATAGTTTCTACAAGTTACGTATATAATGAGCTCTAAACCACATCAAAGTGTGGTTGCTTTTGTGAGAAGGTAAGTGAGGCCCCCCCTTCCCTCTCCTCTCCCCCTCCCCTGCGCCCCTCTCTATAATGGGGGGGAAGACAAAAGGGGAAGGCATGGAAGGGCTTATCTATAGTAGGGGGGCCTTTCTCAACTTGTATGGCCCCTCACCTAAGGGACCCAACTCCCTAGGTTGGGGCATTACATATAGAATTTGGTCTTCATTCAAGATACTTGGTGAGAAGATATTGACAAGGGTATATGGCTACTTTCATTAGAGTTGCTTCGTACCCTTCCCCTTCTCCACCAATCGGATTGAACTTTGAATCTACCAACAAAAGGTGGGGCACTCAACCACACACCCCAACAACAGAGCATGCATCACTCGAATAGACAGAAGGGTAGGTTGGGACAGAGATAGTTACAAAGGCATTAGAAAGGCGAGAGTACTTTCAAGTCCAAATTCAATTGTACACATCATATTTTGATGCAAACAACCACCAATTCTTTGATTGATTTCAAAATCCTTCTCTAATTGATTGTGCAACAAAATCCCCCCTCTGCAAGGGGCTTGCCACTATAGAGTAGTGACTTGACACTAATTATGCCCTTATTTTCTATATATAGTTGGCTCTTAGCATGAGTCAACTTGATAGTCTATTACATCTCCCCCTTCCCAATTCAATTGGGTCACTTTTGCTACTCATCCACCCTACTTTTAATAATTGGGGAGGATGGCCAACCTTAGATGCAAACTCATGAACACCCAATAGAAGCAAAGACAGAGATCTAATGAATGAAGGCAAGTTGACATAGAGGGATCTAATGACCAAAGGCAACATGGTATCAAACCAATTCAATTATATATGTAAGGTGTAGGGGCTGCTATTATAAGGAGGTGGCTCACTATCTCTCTCCTCCCATCAAGGATGGGTTGGGCCCTACAATTGCCACCAAACAAGGCCAGAGAGCGAAACCCACTTAACTATTTCACTACCACCCACCTCGAAGGAGACTTAGTTGTTTTCCTTTTAACCACTTTCTCTTGGCAAGTTGAGTTGACTACCCTCAAGCCCTTAATACGCATATAATATATGGTGACCAATCCTCAATTGAAAGGAGAGGTTGACTAACATGGAGTTAAGGCAATGACTACACTTGATCCGAACAAAAAGAAAAAAAGTACGAGAGGATTGATGATGGCTTTGAAACCAATACCAATACAACCACCATGATTAAGCATTCGTTTTTGAGCTAAGGGGAATGAAGGAGATAGATAGGCACCTTGAATTCAACAAGTCAAGTCCCCCCTACCATTAGGGGTAGCTTGCTACCATCTCTCAAAACAAACGAACAAACAAGATCGACTGCCAAAAGCTAAAGAGTTTTGATTCCACCCCACAAAGCAAGCAAACAAACTAGATTTTATTTCTTCACATAAATCTTCAACTAATTACACCAAGAGGCATAACCTACGGTGGCAGATATGTGAGCACCAAAGAAAAAGTAATTTAGTGAGGACATTTAATTTTTAAATATATAAACATCAAATTTTAAAATATATTTTGATAACTACAAATTAAACTATTAAAATAGAAATATATAATATTTACTATAATTTTCAAAGAAAAAATAAAACATAAGAATTACCAAAGAATTAATGGTGATTATTGCAAATATAAAATTAAACGATATATGCAACAATAAGATAGTTCTTCAAATAAAAATAAAGTAAACAAAGTAATAAAATAAAATATTTCTTAAAATTAAAATTTATGTGTCCCTATATGTATGCAATAAATAAAATAGTTCTTAAAGTAAATTAAAATAACTTGAGACTCGTATCTATATAAGATACAAAATTGAAGTTCTCTGAAACATTATTATTTTAATATAACCTTTCGATTAGGAACTGCCTTCCAAATATACATCAAAAGCGCACTATAAAGTGATATCCACCTTAAATTTTAGATATTTTCCCATTGAACAATATTCATAAGACCTAAACTAAAACTTCTTTCCAAACTACAATTTGTAAAGAGGTGTAATCCCCAGCAACTTAAAACATTCTCTCATGACAATTGCTGTAGCCTCACATAGCAATAACCTACTTGTCTCGTCCTCAGATCCCACAACCTGCAAAATAGAACATTAGGTTAATTGCAATTAGGGAAACAATGAATCCACACATACCACAGCTCCAAGAGAACCGTTAAAAAGAAATTTTCATTTACAAAAATTGAACACAATGAATATATAACTCAAGTCTGAAACTAGCTCAATCCAAATGCAAAAAAATATAAGACTCTCTAACTTGACATTGGACAAACAACTATGCAAACAAAAATTTAATGCCAAAGAAAATATCAAGACGGCTTTTAACAAGTTAATTGTTTTCCCTTCAGAAATTAAAAATGTTTCCAAATAAATTGAGCCAATAAAATAGTGTGCAGTATATATTCCTAAATATTTCTGAAATTGAGTTTTCTTACAATACATAATAAGTAATTTCATGCATTGCCTGATTATAAAACTAGAGGTTTATGGCCTCCAATAATCATGCCATTCCTTCCCCTCAAAAAGAGGACTAGAAGATGCAATTCCTAGCCTTCAACGTCTAAATAGACAACTCTCTTCCACTAGGAAGAGATGAAAATGTATATTACATGATTAAATGCTTTCATAACGACTTAATTTCAAGGATCTTTCTTTACTGTTAAATAAAGCTGTATTTTGTCAATGAAAATTGTGGTTAAAGGAAACAGTATTTTGTCAATACAATAACAGGTCTGATTAAGCCTTGATAAACCTAAATTAGGGAAAAGTGTTCATAATTATAGATTATAGATAGTAAGAAGACGAACTTCAGGCTTCAAAAACTATCAAGACATGAGCCAATTAGATGAATGCTCATTAACAGTAGCCCATCTCAAAATTCAAAACCAGGTACTTCCATTTAATATGAATCATGATCATGATTCCTTTATTTAAGTTACTGATTTACCAGGCAGAGTACTGAACAATGTATCTTTTAATTTAATACATTTGTTCTATAGTTCTAATTATCACAAAACAATACATTATTTACTGGTTGTGTGGGAAGATAGAACTTCTAGTTTGCTAGGGGACCTATGGCCATATCCATTGAAGAGAACATATTCATTGTGGCAATTTCAAATGTAAACCGATTTTCTTTGAATCTTGATTACTAGTAGCCTTTTAGCCACATTCAAAATGCAGCACACGTGCAGAACATTTATAATATCGTGGATATGTTTATGTTTATGGAGACACTTTTCTTTTCTCAACATCATATGGAATAATTTCTCCATTATCATGCAAAAGTATTGTAGAAGTAGCCTGGAAAGTTCCATTTTTAGCAAAATTTAATGTTTAATCTCTAAAACAACTTTAAAAGCTGACACTACATCTGTGCTATAAAGTTCTTTTAGGGAACTACTCTGTAATCTACACACCTTGCATTTCAGGAATCTTAGCTGCAGAGCAAAAGAAAAAACTCAACTACCAATTATGAAGTGGGTATTAATCTAAAATATTTACTTTTAAAAACCATTTACCACCCTCTTTGCTCTCTCCGGGGGAGGGCCATTACAACTGTAAAAAACAATTAGAATAACAAGGAAAATATCTTTGCTTGGGATTATTTATTAAGTACTAATTAATTCAAAATATAAATGATGAAATAACTTGCAAGTTGACTTCAAATTTTGAAACTTATAAGATTGGGTTGGAAATACCTTGCAGGTTGAATAGAACTTGGTAAAATTTTCAGATAAATTGTAAAGGTACTCGCATAATGTATTTGGCAAAAGTTCAGTGCAAGCATCCTCCACAATCTGTGCGCAGAGCATAATCATTTAAGTACACTAACATAGTGTGAGTGTGATAAAACACAATGAATATCTTTTGTACAAATAAAAAATATTATTGCAGAACTTCCAATGCAAATCTCTATGGGTACTAAATCTGTACACATACTGAATCAGTGAATACCTATGTGATCATTAATCCATTTTTAATATCTTCAAATGTTGTTCCAATGTAAATTTTAGTACCTCCGAAAATTGAATCAACTGAATGCTTCCCCGCCTGTAAATAATCAATTCCACAAGCCATCAAACTACAAGTTTGGAGCATAACTTTGAAGCTTAAATTTGTATAATAAAATGGTGGTATCACTGAAATGTAAAATGTAACAAATCAATCTCAAACCTCAAGAAAAGATCAGGACTGTTTGAATGATGGTAGATATAAAATGCAATGCATATGGTAACATCCTCATGAAGACTCAAAAGAAACGCTTTGTCTCCTCTAGCTATAAGCAAGAAAATAGATTTTTGGAGGCAAATCTAACTGAATTTGAGGTTACTTTTAAGCTATAGACCTGGTTTTTCTGTGTTTGTGAAACAAAATTAATAAGAGGTGACTGTAGACTATAGCCCCGTCATTTCTGTTTATATGAGACCTCAGCAAATTTCAATATTGCGCTTTAACCTCTGTTTCCAACCTTTGATGTTATAATACCAAAAGTATAACCACACCCTCTAGCAAAGGACATCCTAAATTCAAACAAGTGTAGACAAACACAATCTATGTTCATCAGCTAAAAGCCACTGATGAAACTTGCAGTTTTCATATATTGCCAAGAAGAAAGCCACATTGAAACAGATTATTAACATAGTCCCATTGTTATTGCTATCAGCTAAAAGGATTAAGCACACATATTGATTCCAATGTGATCAAAATTGTTCAAATATATTTTTTGTGAAGTTCCAAAAATGACTGATACGATTTGTGGCTAGTAATTTTAAGAAAAACTGTCACTGCCTGTAGCAAACAAATAAGGCAAGAAAACAAATTTCAAAACTGAACTTTTATTTTCAAAATTTTAAATGTTGATCACTATATCAAAACAATTCTAGCCACTAAAGGGCCAATTTCAGTAATGTTATAGTGGCTAGTACAGCTTATCCTCGGACAGCAAACAAGTCCTATTGAGCATACTTCTTGAAGCTATGGCTAGCAATCAGTAAAAGCACATAAACCCAATGGAAGAACTACTGTGAAGATCTTGGATGGCTGCTTCACAGTGCATTTCAGAGTTGACTCTTTTTTTAAGCTAATTTTGTCAGGTCTAATCATTAACTGTACCCAGTTATATGGTTGGACTATAAATAAAAGCATGTATATTCAGAGATAGAAACTAAACATAGTATATATTTGAAACTAAAGTGGAGAAAAGATACACTAAGCAAGCAAGAAAATGCGATTAGATCTCTAAGTGTGTAACCAAGCAAAATAGAATGGACCCCTAAAACTCAGATTCAGAATAATTTATCTTGTATGAAATGATATGGGCTTTAGACTTCAGTGATTGACTTACCTACTAAAAATCGGTTCAATACAGTTAGTCTGGAACTACATAGAATTGATATTCATCAATGCAGAATAGCACTTGAAATGGATTTCACAGGTGGACTGTAACTGTACAAAAGGCTAAGAGGACCAAGTAATAGGAAGAAGTCAGAATGTTTGTATGTGTATAGGTAAATGTGCATACCTTGCACTTCAACCATTTCGTTTTTCACCACTTTGCATAGATGGCATAAATGCATGGCCTTGGAACCCAATTTGTCTCTTTTGGCACATTAACTGACCCTGACCCTAAGCCTATCCTCTAATATGCCAACTCTTTCATTGTACAACAGGACCAGTCCAATTTCATAGGGCTCTACTCCCTTTGAACTAGGCTGCACACACAATTCTATCCCCTCGACAAAACTCCGGCCAGGTCTAGTCCTCCCATTCTAGATTTCAAATCTCCACTTCTCAAGCCAACACTCTACGAATATTAATATTACTCATCGACTTGCATGCCAAAGGTCTCGAGTTGTGTGTCTAGGACTTTCATTTAAGGACATCATCTTAGGTCAATTTAATCATCAACTCCTAACCCAAAACCATTTGCATTTTGTCAGTCTCAGTCTCAGATCAATTCTAGTTTACTCAGTCTTAGTCTCAGATCAATTCTAGTTTACTCAGTCTCAGTTGCATCATGCCATCAGCACATGCATTCTCTACTAGGCATGTGTTCAATCTTGTTGCATCTACCATTGAGCTTGACTACTATCAAGGAAGTCAACAATCTTCCCTCTATCTATAGCAGGCCCCAAAAGCTGCTTTCAGCAACATTATTTTCTCAAATGGAAGCACAAGCACATGCAAATAGGTTCTATAAATCTTGAAGGTGAAAATCAACATCACACAAGAGAAAAGTGTCCCAAGACCAAACTATGGGTGCAGCCAAGTCCCTAGCATCAATAAACATTATTTATGCAATAGGCTTCTGATCACTAACCCAATACCAATTTCCGATTTTCTGTTATAGCATCTCAGTCAATCAAAGAGATCAAAGTTAACATCACACCCTTAACCAAATAAGCACTCTAGTTCCTTATCAACTTCCTATTTTCTATATCTCAATTAATCAGATCTTTGTTTGCATTAAATAATATTAGCTCCTTAAAAATCTAGCATTTAGTTCGATTAGATTCCTCTATGTAGAGTGTGATTTATTTCCCTCCATTATGATAGTGAGCCATAAATCAACAATGTTATAAAGTGAAACATTAAAAATCATAAGTGTAACATAAGGCTTACACATGAATTTCACAACTAGATATATCCAGCTATGTTACAAACCAAAGAACTGGTTAAGAGAATGTTGGTGAGGTATCTTAGTTTGATAAAGGTCTATTGGCATTTTCATGATCTAGATGATGATAAATTAGGATAAAGGCTATGTTACCAGTTCACCTATAGGTGAGCCTCTGTCCCGGTCCGGTCCAACCTGGGTTTGGGGTCCAGGTCCAGTCCCCTGTGGGTTCGGAGAGGGTCCTGCCCACAGCCAGTGGGTCCAGCCCGCATGAACCCAAGCGAACCTGGGCAGAATTTTGCCTTCTCACACGTCCAGCTGGTGAATTTCACCTTTTTAAATTTTTTTCTGGATTTCACCCGATTTTTCATGATAACAAGTCATCTGTTAAATTTGGAATAAGTGCAAGAGCCATAAAATAATGTCCAGCAACACAATGGAGAGGGGATGGTCACTAAACAAGCTAAATGGTATATGGTTAGTCTGAGATCTCAAGCCTGAAGCTAGTATAACCTTGTTGAAAACTATGGCTTTTTTTCCCAGAATTCAATGAAAAAATTAGGGATGAAAAGATCAAAGCATATTTTTTACGCGCTGAATGGAGGAATTTCCTCTAGAAAATAAAATCTTGAGCTATTCTTTCTGGGAAATTGCAGAAATCTAGAAATAGAAGCAAATCGTTAAATATGGATGGAGGTTGTTTATCACCAAAACTATTTGTGGTTCTTCTAATTTTCCACTACATACATCATTTAATATGGATGGTGATGATGATATTTTTGATGACACATGATATTTGATCAATGATGGCTGATTGTTGACACTTGACATGATATTTGATCAATGATGGCTGATTGTTGATGATATGTTTGATGACACGTGATATTTTATCGAACCTAGGCATGCCTTCGACATTGGAATTTGTGGTTCAAAATCTATATTCGTCAAGGATGTGATCTCTAGAGATGTTCCAAGCAGGCGTAGAAATTTTTAATCAATCATCCCCATGAAACACTGAATGCAAAAATAGCAAGGTTACCCCAAGTTTCCGGGATGGGGACGACAGGGGACGGCAGGACGAGTCCCCAAGTTTCCGATTTTTGAGGCCAAAATTAGGGACGGCAGGGGACGGCTATATAAAAATATAGGGAAAATTTTAAAAATATAGGGAAATTTTAAATATTCATATGATAACATGGATAAGGCATGCATAATACACATTATAGAACACTAACATATAACATTTGTGTCCAACATTATGCCAATACTCAATACGCATTCAAAATTAACATACACGAATCATGAAACAACCTCCAAGTTATAATTTATAAACTTATATCAAAATGCCCAAAGGCTACATTGCTGCCATATAGTTTTCAAGTTTGCTATGAAAATTAAAATACAATGTCAATAATGAATACAGAATACTAAATAAATAAAGTCAAAGAGCACTGCTGCCCCTAATCATCCCTCATAACCGCATCAAAATCAGAGTCATCCTCTGAGTCACTGCCACTGTGATGCTCCTCCTCAACCAACGGAACCCCAACCAAACCGTCAACTGTCTCCTCCTCATCTACCTGGGCCACATCCTCGGGATCAATATCCCACCGTAGAGCTAGAGTCTGTCGATACTCTGGAGTTTGCCGATCCTGAAGCCGAAGAGCACTATGAACGGCCACTAGCTTCTCCGCTCGTCTAGAGGTAAGTCTATTCCTCTTGAGGGAGTGGATAAAGCTATACGTGGACCAATTCCTCTCTGCAGCAGAGGAACTAGCAACCTGTGCAAGAAGGCGAGTAGCAAGTGTCTTCAACTGCGGTGTATCCCTCCCATGATAGGTCCACCATCCAATAGGGTTTGATTGAGCTAATATAGCTCTATCCAACCTCGCTTGTGGTTTACTCAAGTTTGGGCCCGAAAGATTTGCAAAGTCTAGGAATTGTGACCGAACTAGTGAAGCCTGCTCTGCTGGATAAATCTTTTCAATGGCCCGTGTGAACCCATCTAAAACCTCACTATCATCACATGGAGGCACCCTACCAGGCCTTGGTGCATACCATTTTGGATTTAGAGCAAAGGCAGCCATGTGAAGTGGGGTGTTCATTATATTCCACCTTCGAGTCACAATGGGCCCAATGTGTTGCTCATATAAATCCAAAGTGGGGTCCTTTGCCGAAATAACTTGCTTGATCTTCCCAAGCATACTGTCAAATGTCTCATAAATCTCTCCAAGACTAAGAGAGTCTGTATCAGCATATCTGATGACATCTACAATAGGGGAGATGAAGGAGCAAATATATCTGTAAAATGCAAACAAAAAGTTCAAAATAATTAGTTGACAAGTTAATTGACATGTTAGAAACTTCAAAAATTGGAACATTGGACAATAAAATTAAAATATTAAAATCAGAAATTTAATATGAAAATCAGCCATCTAATGTCTTACCTCACATTGGCCCACCAATCGTCATCGAGGATCTTTTGTTTGACATTCTTTCCGTCCGTAGAACTTGCATTAGGCCATCTAGCCCACTCTGCATTGACCATCATTGTTTGTAGAGGCTCATACACCTCTACCATCCTCTCTAACAAGATGAAGTATGTGGCATATCTACATTCAATGTTCATTCATTGATTCATTAAAAATTTAAAATTTAAAACAAAATCAGATTATGAATACAAATTGAAAGTGAAACAAAATGAAGTGAGTGGCATACCTTGTCTCAACAGGCTTGAGAAATTCCTTCTTTGAAAATGTTCTGAAGAGAGCAAGTGAGGTGTGGTGATTGCAAATAAACATTTGAATATCTCTAGCTTCTGCCACTATTTTCTTCACCCAATCCAACTTCCCTATGTCTTTCAATGCATTGTTCAATGCATGAACACAACATGGGGTCCAACTAACCCTCCACCATCAACCCAGCCGATTTGCACACACGTGCAGAATCGATGATCACTTGCACCACATTTGCAGCCCCAACCTCCTCTATAGCATCTCTCAAAATGGAAAACTGAAATTCTGCATCCTTACGTTTCCCCGAACAATCTATGGTTCTAAGAAAATAAGAACCAGCAGGGCATGTGACTATGACATTGATGAGTGGCCGACGTCTACAATTAGTCCACCCATCCATCACTATAGAGCACCCCGTCCTCATCCACGTTTGCCTCATGTCCTCCATTAACACATTAACTTTGGAGTACTCTTTGTCTAAGAGGTTGGTGCGTAGCTTATGATCTCCAGGGGGTATGAATGAAGGACCAACTGTGGTTATTTCTCTCACCATTTGTTTAAAATAAGAAGAATGGGCCACATGAAATGGAATGGCATGTGCAAAAAAGAATTTGGCAATGGCGGATTCAGTACTCTCTCATGCTTGGTTATTAAACAGGGACTCAACTGAAGTTGCCTTTTCACTACCACTACCACTCACCTTCCTTTTTGCTCTTAAGAGAACTCCACTACTACCAACCGTGGAAGGACTAGGAGTAGGCATGGATGATTGTGCACTTGGGAAAGAAGGAGACCCACCTTGAACCCCACCATCACACTCTATTTGAATTTGTTGGCATTCTAAAAATAGGGCATCTGTCAATGAAGGACACATTCTAACTCCATGGCCCACCTCACCCAAAAAATGAGACCTAATTCTCATTTTTAGGGGCAGCTACACAAAAATTAGGTCTCATTTTTTGGGTGAGGTGGGCCATGGAGTTAGAATGTGTCCTTCATTGACAGATGCCCTATTTTTAGAATGCCAACAAATTCAAATAGAGTGTGATGGTGGGGTTCAAGGTGGGTCTCCTTCTTTCCCAAGTGCACAATCATCCATGCCTACTCCTAGTCCTTCCACGGCTGGTAGTAGTGGAGTTCTCTTAAGAGCAAAGAGGAAGGTGAGTGGCAGTGGTAGTGAAAAGGCAACCTCAGTTGAGTCCCTGTTTAATAACCAAGCACGAGAGAGTACTGAATCCACCATTGCCAAATTCTTTTTTGCACATGCCATTCCATTTCATGTGGCCCGTTCCTCTTATTTTAAACAAATGGTGAGAGAAATAACCACAGTTGGTCCTTCATTCATACCCCCTGGAGATCATAAGCTACGCACCAACCTCCTAGACAAAGAGTACTCCAAAGTTAATGTGTTAATGGAGGACATGAGGCAAACGTGGATGAGGACGGGGTGCTCTATAGTGATGGATGGGTGGACTAATTGTAGACGTCGGCCACTCATCAATGTCATAGTCACATGCCCTGCTGGTTCTTATTTTCTTAGAGCCATAGATTGTTCGGGGAAACGTAAGGATGCAGAATTTCAGTTTTCCATTTTGAGAGATGCTATAGAGGAGGTTGGGGCTGCAAATGTGGTGCAAGTGATCACCGATTCTGCACGTGTGTGCAAATCGGCTGGGTTGATGGTGGAGGGTCAATACAGGCACATATTTTGGACCCCATGTTGTGTTCATGCATTGAACAATGCATTGAAAAACATAGGGAAGTTGGATTGGGTGAAAAAAATAGTGGCAGAAGCTAGAGATATTCAAATGTTTATTTGCAATCACCACACCTCACTTGCTCTCTTCAGAACATTTTCAAAGAAGGAATTTCTCAAACCTGTTGAGACAAGGTATGCCACTCACTTCATTTTGTTTCACTTTCAATTTGTATTCATAATCTGATTTTGTTTTAAATTGTTAATTTTTAATGAATCAATGAATGAACATTGAATGTAGATATGCCACATACTTCATCTTGTTAGAGAGGATGGTAGAGGTGTATGAGCCTCTACAAGCAATGATGGTCAATGCAGAGTGGGCTAGATGGCCTAATGCAAGTTCCACGGACGGAAAGAATGTCAAACAAAAGATCCTCGATGACGATTGGTGGGCCAATGTGAGGTAAAGACATTAGATGGCTGATTTTCATATTAAATTTCTGATTTTAATATTTTAATTTTATTGTCCAATGTTCCAATTTTTGAAGTTTCTAACATGTCAATTAACTTGTCAACTAATTATTTTGAACTTTTTTTTTTCTTTTTGCAGATATATTTGCTCCTTCATCTCCCCTATTGTAGATGTCATCAGATATGCTGATACAAACTCTCCTAGTCTTGGAGAGATTTATGAGACATTTGACAGTATGCTTGGGAAGATCAAGCAAGTTATTTCGACAAAGGACCCCACTTTGGATTTATATGAGCAACACATTGGGCCCATTGTGACTCGAAGGGGGAATATAATGAACACCCCACTTCACATGGCTGCCTTTGCTCTAAATCCAAAATGGTATGCACCAAGGCCTGGTAGGGTGCCTCCATGTGATGATAGTGAGGTTTTAGATGGGTTCACACGGGCCATTGAAAAGATTTATCTAGCAGAGCAGGCTTCACTAGTTCGGTCACAATTCCTAGACTTTGCAAATCTTTCGGGCCCAAACTTGAGTAAACCACAAGCGAGGTTGGATAGAGCCATATTAGCTCAATCAAACCCTATTGGATGGTGGACCTATCATGGGAGGGATACA
>CM021109.1:434716667-434867571 GCA_007115665.2 Sequoiadendron giganteum | reverse complement strand
TTTGGGGGTGATTTCAAAATGATTCAATACAAAGAGGATAAAATTGGGGATACGGAAACTAATTGGAAAGGTAATGAACTTTATTTATGGTCTAGAATGAAGAGATTACATAACCTTGCGGATCCTCTTGAAAGAGGGAGACATAGAATCAAGCAGATTTGGTTCACTTGGCGCAATAACCAAAGCCAAGGAAAGAGAGTATATTCTAGACTTGATAGATCTTATGTTAACAAAGAAGTATGCAAATTTGTGAATGACAATTGTCAATGATAATAACCTAGTCCAAATCATTCTTACTACCATGTTAGACAACTCACCTATTGAAGTCGCCATTTCAATTGTGTATGATAACCCTAGTGAGGGTAAGGGTTCTAATATGTTCAAACTGAATGTCTCCCTACTCAATGATCAAAAATGTTTGGAAGGGGTTAGAATTGTCACTAATATTGTAAGAAGTTTTATAGAAAAGGCTTTGCTATCAAGAGATGGAGGTACTTGAATTCAGCTTGAAGAGATATCTTCAAGATTGTAGGTAAGAAAAAAGCACTAGACAGAAGAACAATTGAGGGAATTCTTGATGAGAAGGTCTGGAAAGCGGAAAGAGCAGTTGCTGCAAAATTAGGATGATCAAAGACTAATTGATAGTTTGATTAAATCCAAAAATCTTCCCAGAAGGTTGCAGAACTATAAAAACCAAGGGGCCAAATTCAAAGCAAGAATTAATTGGATCAAAGAAAGAGATAGAGGTTCAAAGTACTTTTTAAATGTGCTCAGAACAAAACAGAATAGAGAAAGAATTGATCCTATTTATCATGGAGGAACATTGTCTAGTGACAATAGGTTCATGAAAGAGGCATTTCAATCCTTTTATGAGAGTCTGTTTTCTTTTGAAGACAATGAGCAATGTAAGAAGGCTAGGGACTTTTGTTAAAAAGTGACTCAAAAAAAAATCGGAGATGAAGATGCCTTGTCAATCAGTAGAGATAGTACTAAGGAAGAGATCATTAATACAATTAATTCTTTTAGTGATGGTCAAGGTCCTGGTAGTGATGTCCTACCCATTGAATTCTACAAAATGAATATTGAGTGGATTGGAGAAGAACTATTGGAGATGTATTAGGAAGATTCATAGAGGTATCATTAAGGTAATCCCAAAAGATGGTGATATATCTCTAATAAAAAATTGAAGACCTATTACATTGAGCAATGTTTCTTATAAAATCTTGGAAAAGACCCTATCTCTTAGATTGACTGATATTTAAAGAGTGTCATCTCTATCACTCAAATAGTATTTTTATTAAAGGGAGTTATATTCTAGAAAATCTAATCACCAATAGAGAAAGAATGAATAGGGCCAAATACATTGGGCACAAACTAGGTATGTGTTAGTGTTTCGTAGATCAGATAATATAACTGAAAGCACTTAGAAAATTGCAACACATAAGACAATAAACACAGCAAGATACCCTAGGAAAACCCTCCTCCTGAAGGAGAAAAACCCAGCAAATAATTCTGTTATATAAGAGCAGAAATAGGAGCAGAAATCTGCTTACAACTCAGGCCCAGCAATGGCCGAATTTGATACAATGAATAATAGCACCTTTCCTAGATGCAAAGACAAGTGAATATGTTTCTCCTTGAAATCGGCCTGCTGCTACAAGATGATGCTCTGCTACTTAAGTGCAAACTTCTGTAGGAATGCGAATTATGCTGATTGAACTTGATAATGAATGAACAAGAATGACCTTGTATATATACAAAATAAGGTGACTCCTCAAGTAGGTCGGCCACCAAGAAAGAATAAATAATTTACAAAATAACAATATAGGCCAGCCCAAGTAAATAATAATAATCTCAATGAGTATAAATTAAATAGCTGATTAGGCTATCATTTAATTTATGTGTCTTCTTGGAATGAGTGAGCTGGAAGAAGCAGCCCTAAGCTGCCTAGTAACATCAACAGTATGATATTGTTCAATTTTGAGAAAGTTTATGATAGAATTAAGTGGAACTTTGTCTTTGCTATGATGGAGGGTTTTGGGTTTCCTCCTGAGTTTTATAATTATATTAATATCATGTTCAAGGATTCTTCCACTCAAATCGATGTTAGTGAAGAGCCAACTGAATGTTTTCCTTTCCAGAGATCTATTAGACAGGGGTGGCCCATTGCCTGCATTGTTTGTAACTACTGTTCCATGGAGTTTCAGGGATGAGGGGATGATAGGGGACACGTTTCGGGGATGAGAGACTGGGGGTCTAAGTTTGTGGGCGACAGGGGGACGGTGGCGGGGGCGACAAAGGGGCGATGCTGAAATACATATAGTACTTGAAAAATTAGTTATAAAAAGATGTATAACAATATAATTATATAATTGTAGAAGCCTAAGGAATAAGTAAACTTAAAACTTAAAACTTAAAAGTTTAAACACGTTGCAATGATTTATCATTTCATTGAACTAGTGAACCATTGAACATTGAAAATCAAAATGAAAATATAGAAATTGGAACGAAAACTAGACGTTTCATAATTTGAATTTCATAATTATGATTCATAAATCATAATTACAATCAAGTATCAACAATGTTCAAACTTCAAACTTCAAAAATAAAATACTAATACCAGGCTAATGGTCTGATGCCTCTAGTGATCTAATTTCTGCTTCAACCTCTTCACCCTCAATCTCATCGTCACTTCTATTGATTGAACTCATTATGATAATCAGATAATGTCAAATGACGCTGCAAAAAATGATTTAAAAACAAAATCAGACCTACTATGTTAAAAAAAAAATCATCAAATTATTAAATTTTACAGTTATAAACTTTTAGAAATGTGGTCTCATGGATTCGGATTGCAATATTACAGTATATACACAAAATGGATTGAAAAATTTTAAATTCAAAATTCAAAAATTCAAATAACTAAAAAGAATGACAGAAAAAAAAATTTAAAAATTAAAACTAAAACTAAAAACTCAGAAACTGTAAATTTGTAAAACATTTAATTTTTTGTACTGCCTAGGGCCCTATGCTCCACCAATTATAGTATGCAAAATGTGGAAGCTCGGGCAAGGCACGTGAGCTGCAGGCTTCTACAGAGCTCGTGTCTCTACATTCCATGAGATGACATCTCGTTGAGGCATTCAGTCGGGGACTCAGGTAGCTCACATGCCTTGCCCGAGCTTCCACATTTTGCATATGACATACTGTAATTGCCTAATCGGTGGAGCATAGCGGAGGGCACAACCCTAACTCGTCAATAGAAAAAAAATTAAAATCAAAATAAACAAAAAAATAAATGCTTCTTACCTGTATGTGTGCGCCCCTGAATAGTGAATCCTCAAATCGCCTGGAGATTCGATGCCCTTTAGCATTCTCTTCTTCAGACCAGTCGTCTTCAGCTTGCACACGGACGGAGAATGTTCATAAATGAAAAAAATCATTTGGCTTTAAACTTTAAAGATTAATACATATTACATAGTGATAGGTTTTAAAAAATTAAACATAAAATGTAAATTATAATTCATTTTTTAATTTTTTTAACTAAAATTAATGTCTTTTCAAGGGGACATATGGGAGTTTCCTCACGTCAAGGGGACGTCTGGAAGTCTCCCAAATGTTTCTTTGGAGTCTCCATAGTAGAAACGATAGAGAAACATTTCCCTTCAGAAGGAGACATCAAGGAAATGGCGGTAAGACTTGGAGATGGCAGGGGATGGAGGAGGGACATTTCCCAAGTGTCTCCTCATCTCGAAAACGTCCCCATCTTAGGTGTGGGTGTTTTTTTTGGGGGGACACATCCCTGTGGAACACTATTTTTAACTACTTCAGATGCACTTCAATATATAATGAGAACTAATTTGATTAGTCCTCCCATAAGTGGTATTAGGCTTCCTAACAATGATATGTTGCTTAATGTCTAGTTTGTTGATGATAGTACCCTTTTTGTGGACATGAAAAAGGAATTTTTTTGTGAAATGATAAAAAGATTGAGCATTTTCTACAGAGCTTTTGGAGCTAAGATTACTGATAGTAAATCTACTATTTTACGCCGGCAACAAGAACCCCCTGAGTGGGCAAAAAAGGAGAATGGGCCTTAATACCATTGCTAAATACTTTTGGTATTCCTTTCTCTATAGATCCTTCATTGAAGGGTATATGGAAATGGATGTTCCAGAAGATTAAAAAAACATCAAAAATGGAAAACCTATCTTTGCCCTTGGCTGGAAGATTACCAAGTTACTTGAAAGGTTTTTGCTTCTTAGAGTATGGTCCCATAGAGGGGAGATTCCTTAAAAATCTCAGCGTATGTTGCTTAGTTTTTTTAGTAATATTTTAAAGTTCTTGGTCCCATGGATTTAATCTTGCGATTTTGCTTAAAATTTTAAGCTCCAAAATTTAAGGGATGAACTATAGTGCTTTGATAAAAATAAATAAATAAATAAAAATTCTCTCATTTTTATTTTCTAATAAAATTTTAAAATTTTAGATGAGACAAGTGGGATTAAAAACACCTAAGTTGTAGGGGCAATTTCTAGCCCCACCTCAATTTCACCAGCTGAAATATTCATTCCTAAGTTGTAGGGGCTCCTATTTTTCTAGAAAAGATTCCGATTAATCCCATAGCACAATTTTTTTTCCCATGGGACCTCCTACTCCATGAAAATAGAAGCCCAAGCCCCCCATGGGACCATATAGTTATACTATTTTCTATTATTTTTCTTGGTTATTCAGCAGCGCTCAATTTGAGAAAATTATAAAAAGCTCTTAAAGATTTTCTACTGTCAGATGGAAAGGGGAACAAAAAAAGACATGTTGTTCACTAGACTTGGTATTGCCTTCCTAAGTCCAAAGGTGGGTTAAGATTCAAGAACCTAAAATTCAAGAGATTGCTTTGTTGGAAAAGTGGATTCTTAAAGCTTTTGAGACTTGACAGATCAAAGCCTTAGAAAGCTCTAACCAAAAACAATATAGCACTTTCTAGACCCAAAAAAATGCAAGAATTGGTCACTGTTACACCTCCATGACTTGTTATTTGGTAAGTTTGTTGTCAGACCATTTGGATCCAATGTGTTCAATAAAATTTGGAGGGCTTGGGAGAATGTTAAACATTTGATCAAGAACAAGTTTACATTTTCTAAATCTGAAAGAAAATTTAATACATTTTGATCAGTAAGGTGGAATCTTGATTGGAATAACAAGCCTCTAGCTCTTACTTAGGGATGTTCTACTAAAATTTGTGACTCAAAAGGCACATCTAACTTCAAAGATATATTTGCAGAGATAGACTTAAAGATTGGGAAAGTATCAAAATGGAAATTCAAGTTCCAAATAACCTGAGGAGAACTTACTCTGTTTCAAAAAGAGCTTTGTATAACATGAATTTCCCCATCACTTTTATGTCAAACACATAAAATTTGATGAATTTCAGCTAGTCTGGTGGAACAATCTTTGATCAAATTTCAACAAAAATGGAGGAAGGAGACATTCCAAGGCAAAAGGAGGTACCTTACTGATTTTCACTGCTAACTCACTCTTCTTGGAATTATTTTGCAAATTTCTATGGTGCTTAAAATTCCAAAGGATAGGTTATTTATCTTGCTTTAAGGAGGACTCACAATTGTGTACAAAAAGGAGGTCAAAAGAGCTCACTTTTGGCCCTAGGGCAGGAGAAACTTGTCATGCCTCCCGATTATTGCCTACACAGAAATCAAATAATTGCTAACTAAGGAAGATCGTAGCCTTTATAGAATTTGAGGGTGATCATTGACCAAGGAAACTTCACAAGGTTTTACATAATTAACTAAAGAAAATATTAAAGGTGGTGTTTCCCTATTAGAAAGGTAGTGCTACATAATGAAGGCTACAATTAAAACAACAATCAAAGTTGTCTCTAGTGAAAAGAAAAGTGGAGATTGGAAAAGGTTATAATTAATACTTAACAGAAATCTTAAGGTAACAATCAAGTTTTAGAGGGACGTGCCCCTTACCAAGCGAGAGGTATGACAAAAAGATATTTTTTTCTCCGCCACAAGGGAGGATATAAAAGGAGAAACATTTCAAAGGGAGAACCGTCATGGAAGGAATGAAAAATAAATATTTGCACTTAGAGAAGCAGTACCCATTAATGATTAGTATGCAATTGAATGTATATGAATCTAATATATAATTTTGATAGGCATCTAAATTTATATATATTTAATTTCATAATAACTAATATGAGAGATATGATGTGTTCAAACTGGTAAATGAGGGAAATATTAAATTTATTGATATTATAATAATTTACATCTTTTCTTTATGGAATCATGTGCAAGGATGGCAAGTCGGCATATTAAAAGGCAGCTTAAGGATTGTATTGGTGGATGTTCCTAAGATGGAAAGGAATTGTCTCAGTTGGATGTTCATTTCCTAGTGCCCTACCATGCATTTCTCACCCATCCCTACCATGATTGGTTATTGGAAATGAGTCTATAGATTAGATTCAAGTTCAAATTATTATTTCATAAATGTTAATAGTTCATTTATTCTGAAGTCCAATATCTATTATATGATTTGTTATGAGATATTATTTGTTAAACAATTTTATGTTGTCGAATGGTATCTCAAGGAAAATTTAGGCATACTCTAAGTAGGGGACATTACAAAACTTAAGTGAGGAAGAGTTGGCTAAACTACATGATTGCATGAAGAAACACAACATCCCTAGACTTGAGAAGAAGAAAAAAATAGAAGCTACTGTGAAGAACGGGTTTATTCTAGTGGTCAAAGATCTAGACCCTAGGGATGAGCCCAATCCACCTATTGTTACTTTTAGGTGTGATCACCATGAGCACAAAAAAAATTAGAGATTTTGAGAATAAGGATGGTTCTATCTTGTTTCCATTATCTATTTTTTGTGTATAATTCTTTGTAGATATTGTATAGATATTTTGGAACTGTAGATTATTGTGGGATATAGTAGGGTATCATGTGGGCTGAAATTTTCAAGTTGATGGATTAGTTGCTCTTTATTGTAACATCTCCTTTTTGTTAACAATTTCTAATATAAAGAAAAAAATTGCAAGTACTAATCACAACTTTTGGATTGCCACAAGTACTCAAAAAGTTAACTCACATATTTTTTTCCAAAAACTTGCCCATTTTTTTCACAAGTATTTATTGAAACTCAATGAGTTTTCATGTAAAGCTTGCTATAGACTGGACATGCATCAAACACAATAAAAGTGTGGACTTCACACTCAAAAAATGCAATTTTTGGTATTTAAAACCCCCATTTACTCTTCTTCACCACACACAATAGCAAGCAAGCATTCTAGAATGAATAGAGAAGATTTTTTAGGGGATTTGAAGAAGAAATTTCCAGAATTTTGGATTTACATCAAGTTAGTTCCTTGAAAAAAAATTAAGCATTATTTCTACTTTTTGTAGTATGTTAAATCTACATATTTTTTTGGATTGAATTGATTCAATTTGTCTAAATTTGTGGAATGATAAATTTAAATGATGTATTACTAATTTGAATCATTTTTATTTTTATTTTTTTTAATATAGGGTTTACATTTTAGCATAAAAGGATAATATATTTATCAAATTCATTAGTTCAATTACCATATTACCAAAATACAATTAAATTTTTTAAATGCATTTAAATTTTACATGATATTTTTTTAAATTCATGTTCAAATTGCTATATTTTTTTGCTCTTATCAACATTGCAAGTTAATCTATAACCACAATGGCATTTGGCTCTACATCTAATTCAGACTCAGCAAGTGGAATTTTTCCCACTAGAATTAGACCCCCTTAAAATCTATGACCTTTCTTGAAAGAATGCTATAATGGGACCAATAGCAAGGTCCATGATTTGTAACTAATGCATGAAGAAGCTTAATACCATCTTGCAAGCACTCGTAGCCATAATTCCAAGTTGTGTCCATTAACTCCAAAAGAGATGAAACAAGAGATGATGACACTTATTAGATTATTGGATGAAAATAAACTGGAGAGGGCTAGGAAACAAGAAGTCATTGCTCCTATTTTCAATAGAATCAATGTAGATATGCAAGGCATTGTGAATTCTAGTTGTGGTCCAAACATATATGGCACATCTAACTCAAGTAGAGCTCAATCTCAAAGGTTTTTGTGCTTATAAATGTACCAAGAGCACAACTTTCATTGGAAGGGGTGGAATAGAAAGGCGCACGAAGAAGTAGATGAGGCATGTCACAGCCTAATTTTTGCTCGACATTTTGAAGTTATACCTAAAATATACCTTTGTGTCAGTTCTTTGGAAAGTTTTGAAAAATATTGTGAAACCCAAAATGATTCTCACAAACTTGATCAGAATCAATAAAGTAAAGATGGAGTTAAATTGCGAACAAAACTAACGTGGTTTCAGAGCTTCTAAAATGTTTTGAAATCTTTTTCAGTTAGCAACATGGTTTCAACAACCCATTCTAATTTTGATGACAAAAAGCTTCTTTTATGTGGTAGCATTTTATCGGTTTTAGAGATCCCTTTTTAGAGACCAACAGTGAAAACAATAGTAGAACAATTTGTTGTTTGGGCAAGGTCGCCCCTCGGTGAACCTGTAAGCAACCAGGGGTTAGAAAATAGTGAAAATAACAACAAAATAGTCTGTTGTTTGGGAAAGGTTGCCCCTCCTGAGCAAGGCCGCCTCTGTATTTCAGAATTTGTAAAACTTTAAGCAACATAAAATGTTAAAATAATAAACCCGTGACGTGGGTCCCACTGAGCATGCTAGAAATGTGATCAAGAGAAATCTACCTATCTAAAAATGCAAAACGAAGTATAATGCAAGATAAAAAAAAATAACACCTAACATCTCAAAATTGGGTTGTGTTAAACACAAAAAAAAAGGAAGATAAAGACAAACAACCGATTATACCCTTTCTTCGTGTTGATCCCTTGGTTGGCCCTTGATATCACTTTTATGTGTGCTCCTTAGATGGTAAGCATGCAATGATGGAGTTAGATGAATGATTAATGGAGGTGGGTGGATGCACTATTGAGTACTAAGATACAAAATGCAATACTAAGAGGCTGCAATAAATGGCTAAAATGGCTTGAAAGGATTGAGAGCATAAGTTTGGTATGAATGCACTCACTCATAAAGTCACTAAGATGCAAGATCCTTTAATGGAGGAAGAGGGGGGTATTTATAGAAGAAATTGAATTCTCTAGAGAATTCAACAGTCAAGATTGAGCCACCATGGCCAAGATGGAGGGTTGTGGTGAGTTGAAGACTCACAAGCCCTTGCATCTTGTCATGTGGCAGGTGAAGTGTCCAAAGGACAAGATGAGATGGCAAGGGTACAAGTGACATGGAAAAGGCCATGTGGTCCCAAAGTACTTGCAAGTACCTTGGGATGAGAGAGAATCTCCACAAAAAGTAATCCCTTGTCCCCAAGTGGGGATAAAAGTGACATGTGAGGACTTTTAGAAAGTCCACCCTTGTCAACATGGGGATTGGAGATAGCCTTGGAGGAAAAAAGGTGAATTTTTAATTCACTTTTTGGAAGAGACCAAAGGGTAAAACAAGATTCCCCTAAAAGGGGTCCTTGTCCTTTGGGTATGATGTGACATATGAGATGTCATGGAGAAGACAAATGCATGGGGGAATAAGCATGAATTTTTAATTCACATGGGGAAGAGGTCAACCCAAAAAAGGTAAGTACCAAGAAGGTTAACTTAAGGACATGCTAGAAAAGGTAAGTGATTAGGATTAGGATTGTGCAAATAGATGATTAGGCTAATTAATGACGATTAGAGGCAAGTGGCTAGATTTGGACGATGTGACATTAATCCTAATTAAGGATATGCACATCTTAATGAAGGATTAATTAAATTAACCCAGATTAGTGAAAGGGTTATGGAGGATGGGACAAGGAGAGAGAAAGAATGAATTAAAAAATGAAAAGGATAATTGACTAAATTAAATAAATTGATTGATTTATTTAATTTAGAAAGGAAATGGTAAAGGATAAAGTATTTAATTAAATACTTTTGAGAACCCTAGGGAGAGGGGATAATATTAATTAAATGTGTCATTTAATTAATATAGATGGATTAGATGAATAAATGATGGGATTATGACCATGTGGGAGTGGTCAAATTTGAATGTCTACATTTTGCCCCTCTTTGAGATGGTGTTACGAAGTAGCATCATTTCAAAGAAAATTAAAATATAGCACTTAGAAGAAGATGGTTAGATTAATGAAGATGCCCTAATCATTTGAGGAGTGACTAGGAGGAAAGAAGATGGGAGTGAAGATGAAGATTAGGGATTAGGATGCCCCCGAGAGGACATGCAGTTTTAAGAGAACATGGGTGTTCTCTCGAAATGGATGAGCTGATGCAAGGGTAGATGGGGAAGATGATGTAAAGTGATAGATGAGAGAGGATGATGATATGAAGAGATAAAGGTAAGCACAAATGGATTCTAGGACAAATATGATGTTGCCCCAGTCAAGCTACAAGCCAAAATGGACTAATGGTCAATGGAGTGTTGTTGATAAGGGAAGGATACATCCCAAAACAACACAAGGATAGGTAAGGATACATCCCGATGAGAGTGTTGTTGATGAGGGAATGATACATCCCATAATAACACAAAAGGATAGGGAAAGATACATCTCGATGATGATGACGATGATGATTAGGTCAAGGCTTGTAGCAAGGCTAGGAACAAGACCAAAAATGTGATTAGATGATTTGTGCTAGATTGAATGGATGAGGATTGGATGAAGATGTCAGATTGTTAAAATGAATGAAGATGATGGAGGTAAAGATGTAATACAATGCAAGTTGCCATTTTTCGGAGCATTGATTTTTGCTATAGCATAAGACACCAATTACCATGGTATGTAGAACCAAGGTGGAATAGTGTTTAATGCATACACAAACGCAACAAACAAGAAGGCTATCCCAACACCCCAAAGTCACAATGACTTAGGTTGGGCCAGGTATTGGGATAACCACAAGCATAAAAGGATGTCCCAGCATAATGCAAGACCACAGGGGTCTTGGTGGGTACTACGTGGGACAACCAAGAAGACAACAAACAAAATAAAAATCAAGATATGCCCCTATGTTAACTAGTCAAAACACACCATAATATGATAGATCATGGTGGCCTTGACAAGGGATGATCGGGAGCTCAAATGATAAACAAAATGTCAAAAGCATCAAAAAATCACAATCAAATTTCAAACGTCCTTTGCCATAGGATCAAAAGGATGGATGGGATTGATGTGGTATGTTAGGAAGGATACATCTTGTTGAGACCAAAGATAGAGGATAGATTGGTTGATTGGCATGATGCGGGATATCTAAAATCGATTGAACCTCATGAGACTAATGACCATTATTTGTAAGCACTAGCTAGGATAGGGACATACTTGATGACACAACAAGAGGATGGGATGACAAGATGACAAGATACAAGACAACAAAACCCTGAAGACCTAGGGGCTCAAAGGTTGATCAAAGATCAACCTTGCCTACGTGAAAGCGCAAAGCCCTTGTAGTTCGATAAAAGGCCATGGATAAAAGCGGAAAGAGGAAATTGGAGACCTCGATGGATGACAAAGACCAAACTAACAAATGCACTAGGGGCGAATGAAATGAGTTAGCCTTACCTATGTGAGAATGCAGGGGTGACGTAGTTTGATACAAGACCAAAGATAAAGTATGGAAGATGATAGGACAGATGAAAAGACAGAACTCTGAGGGTGAAACAAATGATCTACCTTGCCTACATGAAAGCGTAGGGGCAACGTAGTTCGACACAAGACCAATGAAAGACAATGGACAAGGGATGATGAGATGATAGGACAAATGAAAAGACAGAACCCTCAGGGCAGATCATGATCGACCTTGCCTACATGAAAGCGCAGGGGCAACGCAATTTGACACAAGACCAATGATAGACAATAGATAAGGGATGATGAGATGACCATGATGATGCTGATATGATGAGCTAGGATAGGCCATGTGGATAGGATGGTCGATACACA
This sequence comes from Sequoiadendron giganteum, assembly GCA_007115665.2. NCBI lineage: Eukaryota > Viridiplantae > Streptophyta > Pinopsida > Cupressales > Cupressaceae > Sequoiadendron > Sequoiadendron giganteum. Next base: position 434,855,530 of record CM021109.1, on the reverse strand, counting down.
TAAGATAAAGCTCAGGGATGGGATAGTTATTTAGATCTTTAGAATATGAATTGGGAGGGTGAGACAATAGATAGATAAGTGATGAAGATATATTAGGAAGATGTAGGAAATAGATAGGAGTGGTGATAGTGAGAGGAATGGTATTGGATTTCATGAGGGTTAGCTGATAGCTAGATACCAATGACAAGGGATTAGGAGATGGAAGGAAAATGGATGGATGGATAAATATGGGGAGATATAAAGATGCTAGGATAGGTGGATAGAGGGATAAAGATTTGGAAAGATAGAATGGATTATGGGATGGATAAATGGATGGGGAGATAAGGATGAAAGTATGGAAAATGACTAGTGGATGGGTAGATAGGAAGATAAGGATTTTGTAGATGGAAGGGATTGTTGGATGGATAAAGGGATGGCGAGGGAAGGATGGGGAGATGGAAAGGATTACTTGGAGGGATGGATGGATGATGTCACCAAGGAATATGTCATAAATAAGGAGATGCCCCCACTCTAAATGTGTCATGTGTGATGAGGCAAGAGGGATAGTAGGATGGGTGGATAAGGGAGTGAGATGGACATAGAAAGGATATATGAGTAAGGAAGGGATATGGGTGTTGGCTTGATGGATGGATGTAGATAATATGCAAGGATCAGAAAAGTAGATGGGGAGGATAAGGAATAAGATAGTGTATGGATGAGGGGAATATATGCCAAGAGGTGTCCAAAGCATGTATATAGGTTTTCCCCTATCTAGGTCAAGATCATAAGGAAGATGGAGGGACTGGGGTGAATGGGATATGATGGATAGGTGGATGAAGGATATGGAGGAATGGAATTTATAGATGGAAGTTGCCCCCAATTGTGGCAGTGGACTAGATGGGGGATTTACACATGACGCTTGTTTGCCAGGTTTTCATCATGGTACTTATCCAAGGTGCTTGTTTGCCAATTTTTCACCATTGGACAAATTATTTTCTCTTTACTATTTTTCGTTTTTTGTTTTTCTTTGTTTTTTTTTCCTTTTTGATATTTTTGACTTTTTTGACTTTTGGACTAGGATGTGGGTTTGGAAGACATGTGATAGAGGGGATGGGTGAAAGACTTCAACCATCAATTTCCATACGAGGTAATAAGATCCCATGCATAAAGCGACCATTGGAGGTTGGTACAACCTTATTAGAATGGATGGATTATGCAAGAGGATAGATTAAAGGGATTTGATGGGGGAGATATGGGGGATAGTGGATGGGGTGTTGGAAAGTGTATGGATGGAATGATGGAGTGGATGTGTGATGGGGGAAGGTGTTCAAGACCAACATTGGTACATGTGGATGTGAAAGGATAGGGGGATGAATGGATGGAAAATGTGGCAATAAGGGAGGCATTGGGATAGTGAATTTTGGGACAGAAGGACCCAAAATAGATTTAAGAGATGGAGGATGTGAATGATGCGCATTGGGATTAACAAATTTGGATGGCATTAGGGATTTCTCATTTGAAGGCATGGCCTCTTTTTTCTTGGGAATCCACATGGTTTTGATTTTTGATTTAGTGGGCCTTTGTGGCCATTTGGATTGATTTGGATTTTGGATTTTCTTTTTATTATGTCTTGTGAAGGGGACATGAGGAGCTTTAGATTCATGTGGATGTTTGGATTTATACATTTTTTCTTTCACATCCAAAGTGCTTGTAGTAGAAATGGGATGGGTAGGAGGCAATGGAGGATGTGCAGAAGATGTGGATGGAAGGATAGAGGTAGGCTTTTGATGATGATGTGTGGATGGAGGATGTGAGATAACATGTATGGAGGGGTGACTTTGTTGATCCTGATTAGGAGTTATGAAGTTAGAATTTTTATGTTGTGCACTAGGGATAGGTGATTTTGGGATATAAGGACCCAAAAGAGACTGTGTATATGGAGGATGTGTGAAGTTTGGTGCAGTGGATGACAAATGAATGATGGTGGATGGAGGGACATAAGGACCCAAAATGGACTTAGAGGTTGAAGGAGGAAGATGGATGGTTGTTTTGGGGTAATATGATGGAGGAGGGGGGGTGGCGGAAAATGATTTGGTAGAACGATGGGAAGTGCTTTTCATTCCTTTGGAAGAGGCTTGCTTAGGATGTATGGGGGTTGTACCAACATTTTTTAGATTTTGATTCTTGGGAGATATATCAAAGACCTTGTGTACCTGGATGTTCTTTGACTTGGATGGGCTCTAAAGTACCTTTCTCATGAAGACCTAAACCTTTTACTTGATAGTTCATGTTCTTGAGAATGTGATCTATGGTAGGGTTCTTATGCTTTTGGAAGCATGATGCAAGTTCGTTAGTAGGTGGAGCAGGAAGGGTGGTGAGTATACTTTATTTTTCTTCTGCAAGGAGACCACCATGGATGAGTGTAATGTTACCGAGGTGATAGAAGGGTGGTGTTGGGATGACAAGGCTAGGAAACGATGGAGGATCATGTGATGGAGATGAGGGGATAGCAGCATCAGGGGGAGGAATGAGCGATAAGGGATCGAGAGAGGGATTAGGTGGTATGGCACGATCTGGATTTGTGGCAGTGGGTGATAAGGGCTCATGAGATGGGGTGATTGGATCTTGAGTGCAAAGGGGATCATAGGAAGGAGCAAATAAGCTAGTGTGATCTTGAGATGGAGTAGATAGGATGGTAGGATCAGGATGCGAGTGAAGAAAGGAATTGTGAGATGGGATGGATGAGTACTATGATCTGGGGATGGAGTGGATGAGATGGTAGGATATGGATTTAGAGGAGGGGATATGCTTGTATGCTTTGGATCAAGCCCTTGGCATGGCTCATCGTGTGTGGGAGGCATGGTTGTTGGAGGGACTCCTTAAGTGGGGGAGATAGGAGGATGGAAGATTCATGAGGGTCATGGGATGGAAATTCGATAATATTAGGACTAGGAGGAGTGGATTGAATGTCTCCAATGGATTGGATGGATCTAGCAATAAAAGACGAGGAATCAGTAGATTTGATGGGTTGGACAGGCTCAACCATTTGGGTGGTGTTAGGAATGGTAATGTGAGTGATAGGTGTAGGATGGAGGATGGCCTCATCACTAGTGATTGTACATGATAGAGTGGGAGGGCATTGTTTCACAACATCAAGATGTGAATTTGGGGATGTCTCTTCTACCATGAGTCCTTGGACAACATTTGGAAGGGATGAAGGATAAGGTGAGGTGATGGGAATGGATGGAGGATTAGGGGTGGTTGGAGGACTAGGATTAGGGATTGGTGGATTAGGGTTAGATGAGTGGATGGGATAGATGGGGGACTAGGATTTGGTATTGGAGGATTAGGATTAGATGAGTGAATGGGACTAGATGGAGGACTAGGAGTAGATGGAGGACAAGGCAGGTTATGATTAGATGGAGGATTAAGATATAATGTAGTGAAAGGGAGAGTGATGTAAGAGGATGCAAATGATGAATTAAGATAGGAGGGTGTGGATGATGGATTAGGTTGGGGAGATTGGGATGGTCGGCAATAGTAGGAAGATGTGAATGATGGATTAGGGTGAGAAGATTGGGGTGATGGATAATAGTAGGAAGATGTGGGTGATGGATTAGGATGGGGAGATGTGGGTGGAAAATTCTCATAGGAGGACATGGATGGAAAGATGTGGAATTAAGGTAAGGATATTGGGATGGGGGATTGTGATAGGAAAGTGTGGATGTCAGATTAGAATAGGAAGATTGAGGTGGTGAACTACCATAGGAAGACATGTATGGTGGGTTGGCATAGAAGGATATGGATGATGGATTAGGATAAGAAGATTAAGATGGTGGATTAGGATAAGAGGAATATTGGGATGGTGGATTTATGTAGGAGGGTGCGGGTGTTGGATTAGGATGGGAAGATTGGGATGGGTGATTAAGGAAGAGATATTGAGATTGTTGACGGTGGTAAGTATAGGAGTATGGGGATGGTGGATTACTATAGGAGGATGTGGATGTTTGATAAGATAGAAGTGGAGAGGGAGGACATGAAGAATATGTGGATGGTGAGGATGTTGGATATCCCTTGTCAAGGGTAGCATAAGGACTATTAGTAGATGTGGATGAAGGCATGGTGGGATAGTTTAGAGGAATAGTGGGATTTTGGGAGGTGATTGGAGAGAGCTTGCTAGAAATGATATCGTCAAGGAGATCTATATAACACTCTTCGTGTTCAACAAGAATTTCGTTATCATCATCAACGTAGTTAGGATTCCCCTTGACTAATATTATTGGTTGTGTGAGAGGGGGATATAGATTCATGATGGCTACAAAATGGATACGAATTGAGAAGATGGAGGGGACTAGATGATGGAACGATAAATAGGATGGACTGGAAGAAGATGTAGGTGGACTAAAACTCAAGTTGGGATTTGGGTTAAGCTCAGATGGGGATTGGATTAAATCTTAGATTCAGATGATGGGATGCAACAGGATTGGATGATTGATCAGATAAGAGGATGAAATAAATGCCCAAAACGAGAGAGCACATGTTTGGAACAGGGAAACGGATACCTAGAACGGATGAATGGATGGTCAAAATGAGGGAATGACACTTGAAATGGGTAGATAGATACTTAGAATGGGTGAACGAATACCTAAAATAGGAGAACGACACTCCGAATGGGAAAATAGGTTGTCGAAACGGGTGAACGACTTCCCAAAACGGGTGAACAACTGGTCAGAAAGAGGGAACGATTGCTCGAAATGAGCAAATGGATACTCAAAATGGATGGACGGATGGTCAGGATGAGTAAACAGGTACTTTGAATAAGGGAACAACACTCAGAATGGGAAAATAGGTTGTCAAAATGAGTGAACGACTTCTTGGAATGGGTGAAAAACTAGTTGAAAAGAGGGAATGATTGCTTGGAACAAGCAAATAGATACTCAAAATGGGCACACAGATGATCGAGATGAGTAAGCAGGTACTTCAGATAAGGGAACAACACTCAAAATAGGAAAATAGGTTGTTGGAATGGGTGAACATCTTCCTAGAACAAGTGAACAACTAGCGAATGGAGGTCAAAAAAGGTTGTTTGGATGGGTAGGGATGCCCCTTAAGGGCAATGCCACCCCTTTGGAGGGCAAGGTCACCCAAATCAATGAGGATAAGGAACCTGTCTCAAAAATGGCAGAATGGGGTCTCGAATGTAGAAGAAAAAGGTTGTTTCACCTCAGTTTGAGGGCAAGGCCACCCCTTTAAAGGGAAAGGCCACCCCTTTGGAGGGAAAGGATTCCCAATACAAAGGAAAGGTCACCCAAATCAGAGAAGATGAGGAATAGGTCCAAAAAATGGTCAAACGAGGTTCGAATGAAGAAGAAAAAGATTGTTTCACCTCTGTTTGAGGGCAGGGCCGCCCCTTTGGAGGGTAATGCAGCCCCTTTGGATGGAAATGCTTCCCCTTTAGAGGGAAAGGATACCCAATACAAGGGAAAAGTCACCCAAATTGAGGAGGACGAGGAACAGGTTCGAAAAATGGTCGAATGGGATCCCAGATGAAGAATAAAAATGTTGTTTTGCCTCTTTTTGAGGGTAGGGCCACCCCTTTGGAGGGAAATTATTCCCAATACAAGGGAAAGGTCGCCCAAATCAAGGAGAATGAGGAACAAGTCCGAAAAATGGTCGAATGGGGTTCCGGATAAAGAAGAAAAATGTCGTTTTGCCCCTTTTTGAGGGCAGGGCCGCCCCTTTAGAGGGAAAGGATGCCAAATACAAGGTCAAGGTCACCCAAATCCAGGAGGATGTAGAACGGGTCCAAAAAATGATCGAACAAACACTAAAACAAACCCGAATGGGGTCCCAGATGAAAAAGAAAAAGGCTGTTTTGCCTCTGTTTGAGGGCAGGGCCACCCCTTTGGAGGGAAAGGATTCCCAAGACAAGGGAAAGATTTCCCAAATCAAGTAGGATGAGGAACAAGTCCAAAAAATGATCAAACGAGGTCTTGGATGAAGAAGAAAAAAGTTGTTTTGTCCCTGTTTGAGGGCAGGGCCACCCCTTTGGAGGGAAAGGATGCCAAAGACAAGGTCGAGGTCACCCAAATCAAATAGGATGAATAAAAGGTCCAAAAAATGGTCGAATAGACACCAAAATGGACCCGAATGGGGTCCCAGATAAATTCACCTCTATTTGAGGGTAGGGCCGCCCCTTGAGGGAAAGGTCACCCCTTTAGAGAGCAAGGATGCCCAAGACAAGGGAAAGGTCACCTAAATAGGTCTTGGTTTCAACTCAAAGTGAAAAATTATTAAACAGTATCAATAAATGAACTTCGAGAATGGGTAATTAGATTTGCAGAACGGGAAAAAGACCACTTGAAATGGGTGAATCGATGTAGGAGGCTATGGAATAACACTCGAAATTGGAAAATGAGTTCTTAGAATGGGTGAAAAACTTCTTGGAATTGGTGAACATCTGGGTGAAAAGTGAGAATGGTGCTCAAAACAGGAAAATGGATATTTAAAATGAACGAACGAATGGTCAAAATAGGTTAATGGGTACCTCGGACGAGAGAACAACGCTTGAAATCAGAAAATAGGTTCCTGAAACAAGGTAACAACAAGTAAATAGAGGTCAAAAAATGCAGTTTGCAAGGTCAAGGCCACCCCTTTAGGGAAAGGCCATCCAAACTTAGGTCAGAGCCACCCAAACTTAGGTCAAGGCCACCCAAACAGGGAAAACTAGGAAAAAGTTTGACTTAAGAAAGGCAAACAACAGTTAAGGCAGGGGGCAAGGCTGCCCCTTTAGGTCAAGGCCACCCAAAATTAGGTCAGGGCCACCCAAATAGTGGGCAAGGTCACCTCTACAAATTGATTTGAACCTAATTTACTCAAAAATAGTAATGGCAAAGGATGAAAACATCAAGTAGAAGGCCAAAACTGACTAACAAGTACTGGTTTTGCACAAAAAAACACTTCAAACAACACAAGCCTAGTTCTAGTGTTAAGGGTATGGTCAACATGATTCTCTATCTAGGCTAAACAAGGTTGCTAAGGGCATCCTCAATATACGCATGGTATGTGGGGCCCAAACCATGAACACCAATCTATCACAAGAGTGAGTCGGGAGCAGCCAATGAGAGACTAGGAGCTCATACCAACTCTTCATGTCTATCTAGGTGTCAACCTAGCTTCGATGTTCTACCAATTATGACGTGATTGGATTGAGGTGTAGCTTTCACCTCCCCCCTTTATATACCCCATCGATACACGTGGTTGGAATCATCCCTTGGGGTGATGAAATCCTCAAGCAGGTCCCGCTAATAAAATGAAAAAAGGGTAAAAAAAAGACTAAGTGAGCTACGATTTCTCTTCACCCAGGATCCAAAAGGCACAAGGGGATTGGATATGTCAATAGCCCACTTTTAGACATGACAAGAAATTTTTTTGACCTTTTAATTAAACTATGTTCCTAGTTTAAAAAAATGAAAGTACAAAACCAATTAAACATAGTTTCTCCACCTACAACACACTTATCAGTAGTTTTGTTCTCTATCTTTGACAAGCGGATTTTGTTTTCGGATGTGGTTGCCTCTATATTTTGGGCATGGCTGCCCCCTTATGAACTTGCAGACAACCAGGGGTCAGTTTATAGTAAAAATAGGAGCAGAACAATTTGTTTTTTGGGCAAGGCTGCCCCTCCTAGGCAAGGTCACCCCTCTATGAACTTGCAAGCAACTAGGGGTCATAAAATAGTAAAAATAGTAGTAGAATAATCTATTGTTTGGGCAAGGTCACCCTCTGTGAACCTACAAGCAACCAGGGGTTAGAAAATAGTGAAAACAATAGTAGAATAGTTTGTTGTTTGGGCAAGGTCACCCCTCTGTGAACCTGCAAGCAACCAGGGGTCATAAAATAGTGAAAATAGTAGTAGAACAGTCTATTGTTTGGGCAAGGCCGCCCCTCCAGGGCAAGGTCGCCCCTCTATGAACCTGCAAGCAACTAGGGGTTAGAAAATAGTGAAAATAGCAGCAAAACAATCTACTATTTGGGCAAGGCTGCCCCTCTTGGGCAAGGTCGCCCCTAAATGAACCTGTAAGCAATCAAGGGTCAAAAAATAGTGAAAACAATAGCATAACAGTTTGTTGTTTGGGCAAGGTTGCCCCTTGGTGAACCTGTAAGCAACTAGGGGTCAGAAAATAGTGAAAATAACAATAGAACAGTCTGTTGTTTGGGAAAGGTTGCCCCTCCTGAGCAAGGCCGCCTCTGTATTTTAGAATCTGTAAAACATCAAGCAAAATAAAATGTTAAAATAATAAACCTGTGACATGGGTCCCACCGAGCATGCTAGAAATGTGATCAGGAGAAATCTACCTATCTAAAAATGCAAAACGAAGTATAATGCAAGATAAAAAAAGTAACACCTAACATCTCAAAATTGGGTTGTGTTAAACACAAGAAAAAAGGAAGATAAAGACAAACAACCGATTATACCCTTTCTTCGTGTTGATCCCTTGGTTGGCCCTTGATATCACTTGTATGTGTGCTCCTTAGATGGTAAGCATGCAATGATGGAGTTAGATGAATGATTAATGGAGGTGGGTGGATGCACTAATGAGTACTAAGATACAAAATGCAATACTAAGAGGCTGCAATAAATGGCTAAAATGGCTTGAAAGGATTGAGAGCATAAGTTTGGTATGGATGCACTCACTCATAAAGTCACTAAGATGCAAGATCTTTTAATGGAGAAAGAGGGGGGTATTTATAGAAGAAATTGAATTCTCTAGAGAATTCAATGGTCAAGATTGAGCCGCCATGGCCAAGATGGAGGGTTGTGGTGAGTTGAGGACTCACAAGCCCTCACATCTTGCAATGTGGCGAGTGAAGTCTCCAAAGGACAAGATGAGATGGCAATGGTAAAAGTGACATGAAAAAGGCCATGTGCTCCCAAGGTACTTGCAAGTACCTTGGGATGAGAGAGAATCTCCACAAAAAGTAATCCCTTGTCCCCAAGTGGGGTTGAAAGTGACAAGTGAAGACTTTTAGAAAGTTCACCCTTTTCAACATGGTGATTGGAGATAGCCTTGGAGGAATAAAAGTGAATTCTTAATTCAATTTTTGGAAGAGGCCAAAGGGTAAAACAAGATTCCCCTAAAAGGGGTCCTTGTCCTTTGGGTATGATGTGACCTATGAGATGTCATGGGGAAGACAAATACATGGAGGAATACGTGTGAATTTTTAATTCACATGGGGAAGAGGTCAACCCAAAAAAGGTAAGTACCAAGAAGGTTGACTTAAGGACATGCTAGAAAAGGTAAGTGATTAGGATTAGGATTGTGCAAATAGGTGATTAGGCTAATTAATGATGATTAGAGGCAAGTGGATAGATTTGGGTGATGTGACATTAATCCTAATTAAGGATATGAACATCTTAATGAAGGATTAATTAAATTAACCCAGATTAGTGAAAGGGTTATGGAGGATAGGACAAGGAGAGAGAAAGAATGAATTAAAAAATGAAAAGGATAATTGACTAAATTAAATAAATTGATTGATTTATTTAATTTAGAGAGGAAATGGTAAAAGATAAAGTATTTAATTAAATACTTTTGGGAACCTTAGGGATGGGATAATATTAATTAAATGTGTCATTTAATTAATATAGATGGATTAGATGAATAAATGATGGGATTATGACCATGTGGGAATGCTCAAATTTGGATGTCTACACTTACAAAATATCACTGAGAAAGAATTTTGGTAATAATTTATGAAACTCCCACTTTAAAGATGGCAGTTACAATAACTAAAACAATCCCAAGAAAGAAGATATATAAATATGTAATTTGAGGACATTGGAAGGGTCTGAGATTTTGATCTTGATTACACTTTGATGTAACAGTGAGAATCAATCGAATAAAGATCATTTTGCAATTTTTCTTATTTTCTAGAGAAATCCATTTGTATGTGTGCATATGAAATTTGAGTGTGATGCTTAGTGTTTATGAACAAGTCTTTGAGCTTTAGTAAATACCTGAATACTACTTCTCTTTGTGTATGTTGTATTCTCTTGTGTTACATTCATTTTTATTTGGGAAGAAGTTAAATTGAAGTCCATTCAATCTATCCGTTTGTTGTTGATAACTCAATCTTTGAGTTGTAGTATTGGTGGAATTTTTCTTCCAAGCCTTAGTTGATGTTTTTGAAAGTTTATGCCAATCGCATTTGTATCATGGCTATGAAAAAATGTTAGTTCAACTTTACTACTTTCTATTTAAAACTACAACCATATTTTAAGTTCAAAAAATCTAAAATTATATCTTACGAGGGAGTTGTACCTCAATCAAAATTCAAAGGAAGATCGCCAATAAATGGTGATCTCCAACTATTTGTTGCTTATATGTCTTTATTTTGGGCAATCAAGAGTCATATTAAGTTAATTTTCAAAAAGATAAATATGTCAACCAACATAGGGAAAGGGTTAAAGGTGCCCTCTCCAAAAGAGTTGAGTAGTAATTTGCTCCAAGATGCTATTGTAGATGCACAACAAATTATGGAAGACCAAAATAATCAATAGAAAAAGTTGGATGCACAATTATTTTCGATAGATGAATACATGGAAATAATCACACCCTTGTCAAATATTTTTGTGGCTTCAAATGGTGGAGTTAATTTTTTTTATTTAATTGATGTCTCCAATAAAATAGTGTAGAAAATTTGAGCTTAATGTTGGAGGAGGTTGTATAGAGGTAAGCGTACAAAATTGTGTTTGAGTTTTTACTAACAATACAATGGAATATGTGGCATTGCTTCAAGAGAGGCATCCAACACCTTTTTAGACACTTTGTTGAACTCATTGCTTTCGACTTCTTTTGGAGGACACTGGAAAAATTGATTGGGTGAGACCAATTATAGAAGATGCAAGAAACATAACAAAATATATTTATAATCACCTATGGGTTCTTAGCTTGGTTGAATATCACACCAAAGGTAAAGAGCTTTTGTGATAAGGTGCTACAAGGCATACAAATGATTTTCTAACATTGCAAATTATTTATAGTTTATTGAATCCCTTGAAGAAAATGTTTGTGAGTCAAGCATGGCCAGAATCAAGTTATATTCAAAAAAGGTTGATGAGGAAAGGATTGTAAAAATAGTTTTTAATGATTTTTGTATGAAGAGATCTTTAGAGATTGCCAAAGTAACTTTGAAATTAAATTTAAATTTCAAATTGAATACTTTTAGTTTTGAACTTTAAAAATATTGAGTTTCATTGTAATCAATAATTTGTAACTTAGTTTTGTTTGTACTTTGTATTTTGTAGGTATCAAAGCCACTAGTGAGGGTTTTACACCTGGTGGATGGGGCGAAAAACCCATTGGGATATACTTATGATGCCATGGATAGGACCATAGAGGCCATCCAAAATTTGGGAATAGGATGCCATTTAATGGAATTCTAAACATATTTCATGTATCTCCTAAGTCCTTGGAATGTGTTCCACAACACTACGATTAGGAAGAGATTAATTTGGAATAAAATAAAAATTTAATTTGGCATTTATAGTTATTCCTAAATAATAGGAGCATTGTGGGGATGCCTTGGGAGAGCTCATACAAAATAGGAGCACATGGGCGCCTACATGGGAGGTGGTACACATCTTGGTTCAGTTAATTGGTTGGTGAATTCAGTACACTTTATAAATGCATCTTAGGTTCCTACAAAATAGGAATTTTGATTTATGCATGTTGAGTTCCTATAAAATAGGGATTGATGTTTACGAGGTTCAATTCAGTTCAGTTCAGTTCAGTTTAGTTTAGTTTAGTTTAGTTTAGTTCAGTTCAATTTCAGTTCAGTTCAACTCAATTCAGTCATGGTTCAATTATCTTTAGTTGCATGCTGTTGCATGTAGTTGACTTGAGTTGACTTGAGTTGCATGGACAAATAACAAGTGGATACATTTAGTCACTTGACATAACAAAAAAATCATTCATTTGCATTAACATTTCCATATCATATCATTAGAAATCATTATCATACTTCGATCCATACATTTCTCATTATCATATACTTTCATTCAAAAAATCCAAAATCACAAGCCATTCATGCATTCATTCATCATAATATTTGTACCATGAAAAATCCAAAAACAAGACATTACCATATTCCATATAGTCATCATGCATTCACATTTGCAAAATCCCAAAAATAGAGCATCACCTATGATAACATCATTATCTCATAATCCATATCATACATCAATATCATAATAAATTCATTCTTTTGTTCATACATAAACCGTTCATATATGCATTCATCATAATTATTGCCATAATAACATCATAATCCATGCATCATCATAATTCATTCACATTCATACATTTAGGTCATATATGTGCATTAGAAAAATACCAAAAATAAAGAAAAGTGTATTGCATTCCATTGACATAATAACATTCATCGCATATAGAAGTATAATCCATGTCACATTGGGGCGTAACATAAATCCATCCATAAATTTGCATTATCATATATCCAAAATTAATCCATTCATTTATCATGCATCTAGAAATCATTCATACACACGCATATTGAATCACATATTTTCATGTCACACAATAAGTCATCTCGCATCCATATCATCGATATATACATGTGACAAATCTAAAAATATAGTGCATACCATATCATCTACATGACCACATACATATCATACATTATAATAAAAGCATCATTCATCAACACATAGAATCATACATCATCATCTCATTAATGCATCCATACATAAAACATAGCATGAAAACATATAGAATCATCATGGCATTCACACGTGATTATCACATAATCATATAGAACATCACATAACATAGATAATAAAATAAAATGCATCCATCACATAAACATATAAAAAACATGAAGATCATAAATCACTGTTGCATATCACATAAATCTCAATGTCAAGTGTACAATGATGTGTAATAACATAAAGAGATGCATCATAAAAAATGGGACAGTATATCATAAATGAATCTGAATCAATGTATACAATGTCTCAATAGTGCAAATCAAGAGTGACTATGGGGTCCTGAAGTGTTGCCCCCAGATGTTGTAGGTCTCTCTAATCCTCCCGCTAAATCCCCTGTACCTAATGAACCTACCCTTGGAGCACCACCTGGTGGACCCGTCAGAAGTGGCTGAGTAACACCCCTACTAGTAGTCCTCGACTGTGTGCGACCGGATCGTGACTGAGCATAGCTAACCTGTTTCTCTACAGGCATTGCCTTGTAGTACTTTGCCTCCTTGGTAGACATAGAAATCTCTCTGACCAAATCTCTTGTACCAGCTCCCTTAGTCGCTCTCTGGAGCCTATCAGCTATAGCCACTACCTACTCCTCCCATCTGACTGCATCCCTCTCTATCGTTAAAGTGGCAATCTGGGCTTGTGCTTGTCCCTATGTCTACAACTATGCTTGGGCCTATGTTAGCTGACCTTGTAATGTTTATATCTGACCCTGTAAAATGGAAATCTGCCCTTGAGCCTGAGCTAGCTATGCCTATAAGGTAGTAATTTGTGTTTGTTGCTGCTTTGAAGGCACCCCAATTTGTACATGTTGTTGTGTAGTAGACACCAAGGATCTTCGGTGACGAGGTATCATCACATCACTCACAACAAATACCCTGCCTCCATCACCACCTCCTTGACCTCCATCTCCATTTTCATCTCCACCATCATCTTTGTCATCATAACCACCCTCAACCCTATCTTTCTCATCCCCCTTGCCTCTACCTCTCCTCCACTTGGGTGCCCTCTCCTCATCATCATCTAATCCTAGCACTGACTCGTCTAGGCTAGACAGTCTGGGAAATAGATGTGTGAAAAAATACTAAGAATACTCATCTAACATAATGCCATTGGCTATCAGGAAAAGTACTCCTAATAAGTTGCATCATAGGAAAAGAGGGGCCCCCAATCTAGTATGTCCTAGTGTCTATGTGCATAATGGTCTACTCCATGAGGCATACCCTATACTCTATCGTACTGTCTATGCACCCTACCTACAAGAAACCTCTCAATGATGAATCATGTCCACCCAATAAAAAACCTAGTTGTACATACATATGGCATCTCTAGTTGATCCTCTGCCCACTGCTTGCAGGCTAGATATAGCTGCCATGTCACAATATCTAGGTCATCAAGTATGTGTCTCTAGTACTCTAGTTTTCCCAGCTTATGCTAGAAAACTAGCCCATTATATCCATAAACATAAGGCCTCCCAAGTAGTCGATATTTGTCAACAACTGGTTAGGTAACAACTATGTGCTTCCCTGCCCAGATTTGTAATAATGTGACTCCTATAGATATGCTAGCTGCTCCAAGGTACACCACCTGATGAAGGTCATGATAAAGATGAGCAAGCATGCATGAACCCAAAGCATATTGGTTCCCCTATAGAATCATCTTCTCTAATGTGTGACCCCAACCAATAGATAGTCCCTTCAACCTACAATCAGGACATAGAAGACCACCCACAAATCAAGCAAGTACAAAAGGTAATGAGGCATAACTCTCAAATAACTCCTGCCAAGGCAACTCATACCCACTGATCTGGTCATCATGGAAGATCCTCTATAATGCATTTGTGCCTCCCTGTTCGGTGGCATCATAAACTACCTCTCCAACAATAAGAATCCAAAGAATCTGGTATGCATCCTCTAGCATCATAGTCATCTCATTGGTAGCCAAGTGAAAAGTCTTGTGGTTGCTATGCCACCTCTCTGCTAGTGTTTTCAGTAGTGCTCGATTAATCCTAACTTGGGGCATATGAATCAAGTAGTACAACTCAAATCTCTCAATAACATCCAAGTCAACCTGTACCAGTTGTGGGATCATATCCCATGTCTTCGAGAATCACTCCTAAGACATTAGTACTCCTAAATAACTCTCCTATCATTATCAAAAATCACAAAAATTAGCATGATATCAAATCAAGCAATCAAGCAATCAACCTATCATTGATCCTCACCTATCATGAGGTCAATCATCATAAATCAGTCATCGAATCTCACCTATCATGAAATCCTTCATCACCTATTCTACCAAAATCATCAATCAACATCAACTCAAAGGCTGACACGATCGAAAAACATCGAAATCAAGGAGAATAATTTAAAAAAATCAATTATGACATAGACGGTGCCATTACAACACTTCTATATGCTAAAACACAGATGCACTGGAAAATTTGATATATATGCCATTATAGTTCATGTATGCGCTAATTCCATGAATATGCCAAAGTTTCATATCTATGCACCATAATAGTCAATGTATGTGCTAATCCTATGGATGCGCTACTCCATCACATGGATGTGCAACTTTATCTAGCCTAAGACCCAGTCAACCTATGCGCTAAAGTTCCTAACCAATGCACTACATCGGGTCATGGATGTGCCAAAACCATAAATCTATGCGCTAAAATAGATCACCTATGCATTATTCTATCCTATGGATGCACTAAAACTTTTTGAATGCAAAATTCAAAAATTTCAAAAAAGTAGGAAAATTCATTTCAAATTGCGCAAAGAGAGGTTTTAGAAAGTCATACTAAAGGTCTGTATGTTTTTGGGCGGTTGTGCCATCGCACATTCTCAAATCGACGAGTCTGAATTAGAATCACCATTTTGCTCCAAGTGCTCAAGGTTGCTCAATCTCTCCAATTTTCAAAATCACAGTGCACAAATGAAGTCATTTTTACCTCTTTTCACCTTTTAAGTGGGTAATTAAGTGAAGTTTTATGGGAGGGATTTGTTTTCTTTTTCAAGGGGGGAAAATTCATCAATTAATCAACTAGGGCAGATTTCACAACCATTTTTGAGAGATAAATTGTTGAAACGTGCAAAAAAATTCAAAAAAAATCCTAAAATTCAAAAATTCACCAATTTATCTCTTGAGGGAGTATGCATCAATCAACACTGAAAAATTAGCATCTGGGGCATGTCAAAAATTTCTTTGAAGAAATGCATCCACACACATCACTTCAAAGAGGGGCAAAATATATACACATAAAAATGGTCTGGAGCACAATTAATTAAATACTTGATATTTAATTAATAAATCCTAATTCTTTTGCTAATATAAATAAATGGATAAATTTATTTATATAGTTCATCCCTAAATTCTTCTATTTCAAAAATTATTTTCTCTCTTAAATTAATTAAATTCACAAATTAAATAATTTTTCATTTAGCTAATTCCCCCTTCCTCATTAAATTTGAATTTTTAATTCAAATTTGTCACATTTCTCCATAATCTCCTAACTACCTCCAACTCATCCTCCACATCATCACATGTTACACAATTTCATTTATTCCTAATTTTTAAATTTGGAATTTTCACTCCAACCTCCTAACCTCTTTGGGAACACATGGCTCTCTTCTAATTGATGCTCTTTGACACTTGGAAATTTTCCCTTCTAAGTGGAGAAACCTCCATGAATTCCTCTAACATCTTTGTGCTCTACCGTTGATCCCCTAGGATCACGATCCAGATCGTCCATCCTTTCCACCTCATCCCAAGCTTGGAAAACTCTATAAAAAGGAGCTCATCCTATAGCTTTTCAAATGGCAATTTGAGATAAACTTATGCTGGAGAAATTGAGAGAAATTGAGAGTTTTCATTTTCATATAGCATAGTCATTATGGCACTTTTACTTTGGATCATTTTAGTATTGCATTAGATTTCATTATTTTTTATAGTAGTACATTATAATTACATCATTAATCCTAGTGTCAACATACATAGCATCACTTTTCTCCTTCATTCAACATTCAAACTTCAAAAATACAAAAAATATAGTGATGTAGGCATATAGTTTGCATTGCACAACATCTTCTCATTTCTTAGGTTGTCATCTTTGTATATTCATGTGTGACACTTAACTAGATTTGAGAGAATGAATTCAAAGGTCCTTAAGACTAGAGAGGCATGGAATGATTTGAAAGGATAGCGATAGCAATTTGGTTAAATTGTTATTTCAATTCCTTTTATGTAAGGCATTTCATGGATGTGTTTGTTAGGTTTTAAATTGTTATTACCTTCTCCACTAGTTTAAATCACACAATAATAAATACCTTAATTATAGTTGTAACCCTAATTAAAACCTAACCCTAAACCTAAATTAAGTCTAACCTCAACCTAACTTTAATTATAATTGAATACTAATCCTAACACCAGTTGAACCCTTACCCTAGAATTGAATATAAACCCTAATTTAATCTTAACCATTATTGTAATTGTAATACTAACCCTAATTCTAGTTGAATTATAACCCCAACCCTAACACAAAAATTTATCCTAGAACCATAACCCTAATTAAACATCAATTGAACCTAACCCTGATTAAATCTTAACCCTTATTAAACCCTAACCCTAACCCTTACCCTTACTCTAACATTGGCCCTAATCTTAACTTATAATTCGTAACTCTAACCTTAATATAAATATAACCCTAACTCTAACTTATAACTCCTAACCCTAACCCTAATAGATACCTAAACCTAATTGAATGCAAATCATAGCCTTGGGATCTATCTTAGAATCCTAACCCTAATCATAACCCTTATTTTATTTAAACTCAAACCTAATTGAATCTAAACACTAATCCTAACTTTAAGTCTAATTCTAACCCTAATTGAGCCTAAACACTAACCCTAACCCACCCTAATTTAATCTCAGTCCTAATTAAATCCTAACCCTCACACTAATTAATCATCTAACACTAACCCTAACCCTTGCACAAACCTTAACACTAATCTTAACTCTAACCCTAACTCTAACCCTAATTGAATGCAAACCCTTTAACCCTATGATTTATATTAAAACCCTAACCCTAACCCTATTAAAATTCAACCTTAATTAAGCTTGATCCTTAACTCTAATCCTAACCTATTGAATCTTAACCCTAATTAAACTCTAACCCTAATTGAACTCAAAGCACAATCCAAACCCTAATTGAACCCTAACCCTAATGCTAAATCCAAGCTTTATTTTAGAACCCTAACCCTAACTAAACCTCAACCTAACTTTAATCCTAGTTATAACCCTAATTGACCTCTAATTGAATCCCAATTGAAGCTTAATCCTAACTGATACCTAACCCTAATTCAACCCTAAACCTAATTAATCCTTAATCTTAACCCTAATTGTCATCATGATCTATCTTCAATCACTTAAACCCTCCAAGCTGTATCTAAGAATTTTTATTGAACACTAACCTAGTTTAATCCTAATCCTAATCATATCCATCTCTCTATATATACACATATATATCCCTCTATCTCCTCTAGGGAGATATACATATATATCTACCTCTCTATATATATATATATCTACCTCTCTCTATATACATATATATATCTCCATCTCTCTCTAATATACATATATATCCTAATTTAATATATTTGTACATCTCTCTATATATGTCTCCCTCTCTCTACCTCTCTATATAACTTCCTATACCTTTCTATCCCTCCATAGATCTCCCTCTCTTTGTCTCTCCCTCTTTATATCTCTATTTCTCTCTCCCTCTCTCTCCATATCCATCTTCATCTCTATCTCTATCTTCCTTTATACCTCTCCCTTATCTCTATCTCCTTACCTTTCCCTGCATATCTCTCTTTCCCCTATATCTTTTCTAATCTCTCTCTATCCTTCTATCACTCTCTTTTTCTATATCTCTCTACTTCTCTATTCTCTCTCTATTTCCATCCCTCTCTCTCTCTCTCTCTCCCTATATATCCATCTCTATCAATATCTCAATATCTCTCCCTCACTCACACACACACTCCCTATTTCTCCCTCCCTATATTTAGCTCTATATATTTCTCTCACTCTCACACAAAAAATCCCTATTTTCCCCTCCCTATATCTACCTCTCCCTCATCTCTCTCTCTCTCTCTCTCACTCTTTATCTATATTACTTATCTATATCACCTCTTTTATCTCTCACTCTTCCCCCTTTATCTCCATCTTCCAATCTCTCCCTCTTCCTCACTCTTTATATCTCATTATCTCTATCTCTCACTTATTCACTCAATCTCTCCCTCCATCTCTCCTACTCTCTCTATATCCCTCTCCACCTCTCTCTATTTCAATTCCTATATATTTATCTTACTCTCTCCAAATCCCCCTCTTTCATTGTCTCCCTCTTTTTGTCTCTATTTATCTATTTCCCTCTTTGTCTCTCCTGGCATCTCCCCCTCTATATATTTATTGATCTTTCTTTGTCTTTGAATCTCTATATCTCACCCCCTCCATCTTTCTCAAGTTGTATATGTCTCTCCATCTCTCCTTTATATCCCCATCTCTCCCTCTTTCCTATCTCTATCTCTCCCTCTCCCCCCTCTCTCCCTATCACTCCTTTCTATATCTTTATACTTCTCTCTCCTATCTCTATTTTTCTCCTTCCTCTCCCTCCCTCTCTATATATTTATACATAACTCTCTCTCCCTCTTATGCATACACACACACACACACACACAACTTGTTTCTCCCTCCCTATCTCTACCTCTATCACTCTACCTATCTTTCTCTATCTCTCCATATTTATTCTTTCATCAATACCTCTATCTCTCTACCTATCTTTCTCTATCTCTCCATATTTATTCTTTCATCAATACCTCTATCTCTATCTTATTATCTCTACATGTCTCTCTACCATATATTTCCATCTCTACCTCCTATATATCACTCCCTATATCTTTGTCTTTTTATCCCCCCTCATTCTCTCCCTATCCCTCCCTATCTCTCCATCTCTATATATTTATGTCTTCCATCTCTATATAACTTATTTCATAATCTATTGTGAACATGGAACAAATCTTGAGAGTTTCTCCTAATAATTTTCTTTGCTCTTATTTAAAATATGGCTGTGGAATAGACCACTGGTCCCAAAAGAATACAACTAAAGTGGTTCGCTAACAAACAAAACAATCATCTTAAATATGGTTGAGAGACTTGTTTTGACTCTTGAGACATAGGTATTTGAATCCTTCTAAGAATTTTTCTCACTAGTTTTATGGGTCCAAAGAAAGAAAAAAAATGAATTATTTTTATGGAGGCAATGTTTAATTCTTTTAGGAGATTTTTTAAGAGATAGTGGTCTCATGATTTCTTCTTTCCTATTTCTTTTAAGTAATAACAAATTCTGAATTTTTTAATTACTAAATTATGAAGGTAAAAATTGAAAAGAAATATAGAAAAAGAGTAGAGATAAAATGAACAACCATGTGAAGAATTTGAGGTTGAGTGGTTTTATAAGTTCACTCTCCCTCTCTATTTAAAACTGGAGTTTCAAATCTTACATTATAATTGATCCACTATTTATAAAAACAAAATTTTCAAATTATATATTTTTTTGATTTGAAATTTACATAAAATCACTTGCAAGTTTAGAAAAAATTAAGCAATAATAAAATGTGTAAGACTATATTATTAAAGAGGGAGCATTCAAAGTATACAAGTATAAATTGTGTGCTTTAGAATAGCTTACATAATTTTTATATTTCAAATGAAGTTTAAAACTTCTGCTAATTTATTTAATTCATTAATAAAATGTTATAGCCACTTTAGAATAAAGATTTCATGGATTTCCTCTCAGTCACAAGAATAATGATCCCCCTTTTCAAAGAGATCATTGTATCACATTGAACCACAAAATTTAAGTGCCTTGTGTGGAGGTAAAAGAATGAATCCTCTACCACTTTCTAAGGTTTTCACCTAGAAGGAAGAGGGTTTTACTTCACCTCCATTGGGAATTAAATCTTGTGATTCGTTCAATGTTTAGGGATTGAATGTGTGAGTGAGATGTGCAAAGGTGTTGAAATGTGCTATGAAAACCTAACTATATTAACCTAAACTAATAGAGCTTATGTTGCTGGAAAACACATGATATAATGCAATTGAAATGAAAGAAATATGAGAAAATTAACCTAATAGATCATAAAAGTGCATTGGAAACCGAAAAGGGCTAAAAATAGGATTGTGGAAGTCACTAGAAAATTGGAAAATCAGGGATTTGAGCCACCTAGGACACTTACGCCAAGTGGGGTGACCTAGTCCCTTTTCGGGAAATACGCTTTGAAAGCCATTTCTGTCAACTGGGTCCCTGAATCTACAACTTTCAGTGTTGGAAAGCTTCAGTAAGACTAGGTCACCATTATTGGTGACCTAGTCCCTTTCTGCTTTTATGAGAAATCGAAAGTGGACTTGGAGGCCTTAAGTCTATATTTTGCTTCTTCACAGGAATCCTACTCCAAGCCTGCAAAATAACCTACAAAACAAAATGTATTTGTGTTTCTAATGTGGGGTTTGCCTTGGTCAAACCACTAATTTGTATTTAAACTTGAAATGAAATGGAAATCTACACAAACCCTATCCCTAAGTGTGTCTAGAACTAAGGAAACCTAAAAGAAAGCAAAACCCTATTCTATTGTGCTAAAATAAGATGTATGTAGAAGATTTGAAATTATGCAAGAATCTAAACCCTAGAAACCCTACACCATTGCAAATGAATGTGACAAGGAATGCAAATTGGATGTAGACCTCAAATCTACAATTGGGCTGAAGGTAAAAGATGGAGGCACTTTGAAATTAGTCTTTAGGAGTGATTTGGTGGCTAGTTGCACCTCCTCAACCTAGATTTCTCCATGAATCTCCATAGGCATCTATCTCCAACCTTTGTCAATGAGTGATATTAGATGTGAAGTGAGCTTCAAGACCTGCAAAAATCCCTAGTTTGTTGTCTAAAAGCTTCAAATTTTGTTGTGTGAGAGATGAATCTTCTTGAGGAAGATGTTTTTACACTTGGTTTTTGGAGTTGGATGTGAAAAATGGCTAAGAGAGAGTTGCAAAATAACCTAAAAATAAGTATATATAAGCAACATGACCTAATTTTCAGGAATTTTGACCTAAGAAGCCAACACCCATCAAGGATTTTTGGTTAATTATTCATGTTCCCACTTTAAACCTCAAAAATCCTCAAAAAGGACTAGGTCGCCAACTTGGCCGACCTAGTCCCACTAAGGAATTTTTGAGTGGGAATGGTACTTTTTGATTGGTTTTGATGTTATTTGTCGGATTTTGAATGACCCCTTGGGTATAACAGGCCTCCAAGTTAAAATTAACAACCTTAGGAGCATATAAAATGTAGTTTTAGGGTGAAAATTGGTGAAATGGGACCTAAAGTCAGACCAAACGAGCACAAAATTGTCTGTTTCTTCAAATGTATATAATTTTTGGTGACACGTTTAGCCCCCACTTTAGCATCCATATGAATCTACATGCATATGTAAGCTAAAGGACTCTAAAAACAAACAATGCACCTTCATTTTCATAAAAGGATACTCATTATAAGGTGAGAGAATGGAGCCCCCAGTGTAGTTATCTGCAAAACCACAATTTTAGGAACCACATCCTGCAATACAAATTCGTTATAAGTCCTATAAATCCTCTTATCAAATCCCTAAAGATCAAATTTGAGGGTATATGTATGTGGGCCCTTGTTTTTTCTTACTTTACGGAGGTGGAATCAAGGTAGCCATCTAACCACGTCGAATGAGGGCACACATATCAGAGGGCATGTCCAATTATCATGCCTCATAGTGATAGGTGAGTGATGATGTAGGGTGTGGAAACAAGATTATTATGCAACAAACAACACCAAAAATAAAGTTCACTAGCACCCGAAATGTTGATTTTAATGAAAAAGCACACTAAAAAGGTTAACAAAGTGAAAAGGTACAAATGTGCACATGTATGTAAAAGTGATTTAGTTAAAAAGAAATGAAAAAATAGTAAACTTGCACTTAATTTCTCATTTACCTTTTTCATCATTGAAGAGTGACAAGGAGAGAGTGACAGAATGCCTAGCACGCGTGATTTCACCCCTGCGAGGTTGGACGTTTTGCACGATCAGGTGGTGAGCGACAACTGCTAGTATGAGGTTGGTTGATTCTGGAACCTGTATTTTGTGATTTTTCAATTATAGGATGAATTTAATGCTTATTTAGAGTATATTAGAATATTGGATTTTTTTTTCGCAAAGTGTCCCTTATGTTCGCAAAGTGTCTCATTTCTTCGCAAAGTGTCCCTTTTCTTTGTAAAGTGTCCTGTTTCTTCGCAAAGTGTCCCAAAAGGATTCTAAAGTGTCTAGGGCCATAGAAAAAGAACACTAGAACAAAATTAGCACACTTTCTTGATGAATTAGAGTAAAATTAAATAAATTAGATGATTTAGATAACATATTGTGAGAATTTGTACAGGTACCCACACGGTCTCGGTAGCAGTTAGGTAGGAGATAGTTAAGTTTCCTCAGAGACTTGGCTCTAGCCCTATAACTAGTAGAGATGGAGCACTTATAGGTAGAAGGGATCTATTGGGCCTACCTTATGCCACTGATGAGATACCATGATGCTATGTTGATGGTGCTATGTGAGAGGAGGAATGCAGATACTTACATGTTTCACCTACCCATAGGAGAGATGATGATAACACTAGAGGATGTCTATCGCATTCTATGAGTCCCTATTCAGGGGGAGCATATGCGGCTATAGAGGGGATAGTCCTTCCGAGACCAGCAGGTAGATATATAGTACTACCTCGAGGGTCTCGTTCATGATGACAGGGTCACATGATAGATAGATTTGGTGATGCTACTTTATTCACGAGCATTAGTGGTGAGACACATTATGATGCACACAGTGGAACTGGTTCTTTTTCTGTGTGGGCGAGCAATACATCTGGAGGGAAAACTGGTACACCTGATACAAGGCATGGTAGAGCATCAGACAGTATATGCCTAGGGCCAATGTATTCTACCACATGTGTACTATGATCTTAGCTGGTTCATTTTCCTAGAGCTAGAAAACATGGTACACTACACGCTCCACAGGTATGGTGCTTAGAGCACATTACATGTACATGACCAATGGGCTTCCCATGTCCGACAACAGGGGGTATCCATGAGTATTCGAGTATCCATTATGATAATTGTGGTAGTACAACGACCTACACTTTTGGAGAGTGAGATTTGACTAACTAGATGAGGAAGATATCATGTGGAGGCCATACCATTTTGTTCTCTAGTGGCCCAATTATACTAGATAGCTTAGGAGATTACAAATGACCAAGTTCCTGGTAGGATGACATGATCACATAGTGTATTCATTGTAATATGATCAGGTTATGAGGTAGTTCAGACAAGTATAGATATCACCATAGGCACAATCATCATTCAGGAGGTCCGTTTAGAGTGCACGAAGGCCAGGAGACATAACACGATTCACACTGGATGATGTCATCAAGAGTGAGTCAGACTATTCAGATCATGACCAGCCATCGATTGATGATGTAGATGATGTCGGAGCCACATGGGATCATGAGGAGTGGTGGAGGGCCTCATGACCTAAGCTAATATTCCCTATAGATGAGCCAGTGGTGTTGTGCCTAAAGCACACACGCGCCGTCCCGAATGGGGACCCTCTCTTTTCTTTTTCCTCAATCGGGTCCCTTTTGCTTCACCTCATTTTGCGTGCCCCATTTTTGGTGTCCCTAACAGTCAATGCATTCTCAAAAGTCTCATTTAAGGTTGACCAAATTTTTCCCCTTCGAAAATTTCCAAGTCTTAAGCCTTTTCAGATTTTCCTTGTCAGTTTTCCCTTCTGGCGTATGTGGGACTCTCCGGGTCCGGACCCTCAAGTTTCCCCTTGCAGGTTTCCCTATTTGGGTTTCCCCTGTGGTCTTTGCTATTTCTAACAGGCCGACAACCTCCATCTCCTTGACCTTCAGACCCCAATGTTCCCTTCGCCGTTTGGTTTTCCTTGGCAGATTTTCCAGCAGCCATCCTATGACGTCCTTTCGGCTCTCGGGCCCTGGTCCTCCTGCCGCCATCTTGGAATTTGAATTCACCTATACTCCAGTTGTCATACAATCATTCATTGTGAAGGTATTTATTGCCATTTTGGGGGATATTTAAGCAATTTTGACCTGTCATTTTCAAATGTCAGGAAGAGATAGAAAATATGGCGCGCCTCCAACAACTCCCGCCTCCGCGCCCTGATCTCAGCTTTGTCACTCGATGAGGATTTAGATTCTTGCTACTTCAGGTTCCTGAGGTAGGATTTCCTTCCACCCCTCTTTCCCTCTTTCCTCAAAAAATTCATAAGTTAAAATTTAAAACAAAAGGGAAAGAGAATGTTAAGCCTTTAAAATGCCTTCATTTGAAAGACCCACAAACCTAAAAATGCTAACTCCCTCAGACAACATCGATAAATGGGCTTCAGAGTGATGCCCTCCCATCGCTGTTCTTTGAAACCGATGATTCACCCCTTCGGGCTCGAGCCTTTCCTCGACCGCGATCTGAAACCTAACGAAAACTTAACACTTCGTTGGTGAAGCTTCCCTCGGGATCTCGACGCCGAGTTTCCTTGTCTGCTTCACTATTTCTCATGTCTAGTGAACTTTGTCTCCCTGGCCCTCAAGCCCCAAACTCGGGAAGTCTTCTCAAACTCAACAACAAAACCAGACTTCGCAGCTGCTCTAGGAACCCGACCCTCAGACTTCAGTCCTCGGTTCACCGTCTTCGGTTCATTCTTTCACATGACTATCGCGGGACAACTTCCCAGCTCTTGGGCCCTAGTCGCCCTTTTGGCTTGCATGATTTCAGTGAGGAGGTGGTCTATCCAATTTTCTCCTGGACTCCATCATCTAGAATTTCATCCCCAGACTTTCGTTGTTTCGCTTCGTCGAGCCTGTTCGCCTTCTTGGACGCCCGACCCTGAGCCTCGATTTGTGTCTGAAGTTTTTGGCCAACTACTAGGTCCACCTCGGGTCTGATCCTTCAAAATTCCTTCTTTGGACTTGCATCTCCGAACTTTCATTTTTGGATTTCCATCCATGTTTCGCTGTTTTAAATGGCTATTCCCAGGCAGCTTCCCGACTCTTGTGGTCCGAACTCTAAAGCCAAGGACAAAGGGAAAAGAACCACCAAAGCCCCTCAAGGCAAAGAAGACAAAGATCAAATCAAGTATCAATTCCAGGGAGTGCCACTACATTCCAAAACCACAACTAGTTGGAGGGATATCACGGAAACCAATATCAGACATGTCGATATTGATGATTTTACATGAAGAGACTAATTAGAACCAAAGATAAATAATGCAAGACTGATCAAAAGTAGTGGATTTTCCAAGGCTGTAGGTTTCCCGCCTTCCTTAGTTATCCCCGAGTTGGTAATGGCATTCCAAGAGGCATACCAACTTGAAACAAGAACAATTGTGGACATGACAACATCCTGGCTGATATGTCCTCTCTCGGGATAACTAAAACCTTTCACATACCCATCTTCAAGAGCATGGAGACCCCAACCATTCAGGAGTGCAAAGCATTATGGGATTAGGATCCTTTAAAGTGCAAAAAGTTGATCAACTAGTACTGGTTGAAGGAAAGATGGGGCAGTGCCGCCAAAGTTCCTCAAGAGCTCTACCACAACAACTTCTTTAAGGACTATCATGATTTGGTTACCTTACTAAGCAGGGTAATGGGCCTTCCTACTGCATCCTTCTTCTAGGAGTGGATGTTGTACTTCATTGAAAAAATTCTCCATGGGGATGACAGTACGTTCTATTGGGGGGAGATAATCAACAATTGCTTCCATGAGCAATTTTCCAGTGTGAAGAAGACATCCAAGTTTTACATGACATCCTACTTAGTGTATTCACTTGCTGACCGGCGGTATTATAGTGGATTGTCTATGATGCCCAATGAGGTGCCAGGAAGAGAGCTAAAACCATATGACAAGGACCCTCAATTGTAGTACAAGAATTTTAAGAGGGACTATTGTAGGGTTAATGATGATTTTACTGCCTACATCATCTGGCTGCTTGGAGGTGATTCTGAGAGAAGAGTCTCTCACACTTCTAGGGCCCTTCTCAAGCACTATGCCTTCCTATTCATCTAGTTTCCCAAATTCACCTACATTCGCACCCAAGGGTTCTCCGAAAGGTCGAACAAGCTACCTTGGTACCCTAATAACCGGATTATACTGTGTGAACTATCTTGGCAGCTGCAAAACATACATAAAATTCTAAGCAGTAAGCATCTGGTGAGAACCCCTTATCCCCCAACACTCATCCATGGAATGTATGAGCTTCATACCTCCCAATGTGCAAGCAATTCAAAAAAGGAACTAGCTAAGTACCACTTCAAACCACACACAGCTCGGCCATGGATGGACCCATATGGCCTCATCAGGAAGGCACTTGGACTAGAGTATGCCCACCTCCACCATGTCGAGGACTTCTGGGCTAATTGTAAAGATGACCTTGAAGTGCGGATAAAAAATTATATGCGTATGACTGCCTACTTTGTAAGGAAGGTGAACTTGTGTCCGATTCTAGATCAGCTCGAAGAAGAGGAGAGTACAATGATCGACCCAAGATACAGTGCCATTTCAAGCTTTCCATTGCCTTCAATTGATTGGAACAAGCAAGAGGTTGATGAACTTGACATTCTTACCAAGCCCATTGAGGCTCGAACGAAGGCGTGGATCAATGGGGAAGTCACTCGTTTGAAGAAACATGGAGTCACATTGACATTCAAGGGGCTTGAAAGTGGACCCAACAGTTCTAATGGTGGGGTAGCTACCACTACATCTGGAGCAACATCCAAGTCCCCTCAATCTATCTGGTTTAAGAAAAGAAAGGAGGTTGACGAGAAGCAATCCAACCCTAAGGTGTATGCTAGAAAGGCTCAGAGGGTGAGCCTCCTAAGAAACATAAAAAAATGAGCAGCGTGATCGAGATGCCGATGATACTTGAAGATCCCCTCCACGAGGGCATGAAAGTAGAATCTTACCCACCAAGATCTCCGCTTGCTTTACCTACTATTGCAACCATGACTGCTATTTCCACCATTCCCCCCATTTTGCATGTAGTAGTTGCTTCCTCTCTGCCTGTGGTAGACATTGTTGTCCACCTAGCCTCCACTTCTCCCATTGTGCAAGTTATTTCGGTGGATTCATCCTCCGCCACCACCTCACCAATTTCATCTTCCTCCATGTCTCCTTCCTTTCCGATATCTGCCTCTACTACTGTAATGCATGCCCTTACTCTCCTAGAATCCTTTGTCAAGTATATGCAGAACGTACCATCTAAACTTTCGGGAATGCTTGCAAATCCAATGGTGCAAGCTACAATTGACCAAGCGATGGTTAACACCCCGGTTCTTCCTCCTCCTATAGAGCTGCCCAGAATGGAGGCCATAATGCAAATATCTGATGAGCTAGAACGACAACAACTAGAAGCAGCAAAGGGATAGGAAGACGAAGAATTTGAATATCATGAGCACCCAATGTTTGAGCATAGGGAGATTGATGAGGTGGCTTATGAGTCTTCCAACGAAAGCAATGAAGGTTTGGGCACAGATATAATCCAAGAAATTGCTGATCCAGAGCTTGACGCCGAATGGGCCAAACAACTAAAAGAAATTAAAGACAAAGAGGCTGGAAGGTAGCCTATGGTTGAAGAAAGAATTTCAGCTCTAGAGATGGAGGGTAGTGGGTCTCCTCTTGAAAGGCATGGTCAAACCCCTGAGCATGATGAAGAAACATCCTTCCCTGAAGAAGAATAAGAGGACAAGCCTAAAGAGCATGGGAATGACTCAAATGAAGAAGAGAATGATGTTGAAGGGGAGGACCACCCTGATAAGCAACTATCCACCAAATCTCCTATCAAACACATAATGCTCGTGCAAGATTCTGATGAGGCAAAAGAGGATATAAGAATTGAGCAAGGGTGTCTCAATGATAGGGCCATCAAGTTTAGAGTAGAGGATAGTAGAGATCGGTATGAATCATGCAAGGAAGGCCCCCCAATGCCCAACTGGCTAGAGGGATAGCTTGAAAAGAAGACTCCTACACAGAAAGATCTAAAAGCGAGATTGGAGGCAATACTGGCTAGAGCTTAGATAGGTACTAGGAAAGAGAAGAAGCCTAGGATCATATCGAAGATAACAATGGATTCCTTTAGATCCAGGACTATGCAAATAGCTACGCCAGTGGTGGGAGAACAAGGAGTAAGCTACAATATCTCTACCATTGACATGGGAGTAGCCACCAGAGAATAGAAGGTTGACCACCTTCGGGAATCGATCGCCATAGTAGTGCACCTAATTTAGCAAGATAAGGTTTTGAAAGAGGATCTCAAGGAACAGGTGGCTGATTTTATGACCTATATTCAACAATGGTCATTTCCGGAGGAACAACTGACCACATCATCAGCCCCACCGCAGTTGCCGTCCCAGGAACTGGTCAATAAATTGGAAAGGAGGAGAAACTTGGACAAGACTACGAAAAACTGGTTCCGATAGGTCTTGGACATTGGGAATACAGGCATCAATTTGGCTATCCAAACAACAAACAATTTCCTAGAAGTGCAAACGTCTCTTGAAGGAACGAGGTGAATCTGTGACGAGTTCCCAAAGAAATATAAGGCTACCTACCCAAAAATCGAGGCTATCCTCGCACTACAGAGTGAGGTTTGGGAAAAGGACCTTGCCTTCAAGGATGATGGCCATTGGTTGATGGATGTGTGGAAGTGAGACTTCAATCACTGAAAGGAGAGGCTAGAACAAGTCCTAGAGTGAGTAACTATGGATATTGAATGGGCCAAGGAGGCTAGAGGAGATTGTTCTAGATACCTCAAGTTGATGATAGTGTACAAGATGCCTATTGTCAAGATCAATCTGAAAAGCATAAAGCCTCACTTTCAAAAGAGAATGGAAGATAGGATGTTGATTGAAGTAACCATGGACTTTATAAGCTTCACTGCCCAGTCTTTTGCCTAGTCTAAGATTTTCAAGGACCATGCTATCAAGTACGATGAAGACTTGGAGAATCTTGTCAACAATTCAAAAGAATGGAGCTACTAGGTGCTGAGGTGTGACATCATCGAGGTTGACAAGTTCCGGTCAGTAGTCATGAAATTCATTGACTATGCGGATTTGAAGAAGCAAGAGGGCAACCCTGTTATTAATGAAGAATTACTAAAAGAATAGCTGTCGCAAAAAGCAAACAACAAAAGGACGAAAATACTATAGTGCCACCACTAAAAGACAAAATAGGGAAAAGGAAAAATGTTGTTTTTTAAATGAAATATATTTGGGGGTAGGTGAAACCCTACTGTAAAGTGAATCTTGGCCACACAATAGAGTTGAATGTTGACCACTCATTTTGCTTTTTAAAAACTATAAATAGGGATCTCATCCTCTCATTTAAAGGGGGTTGAGTTGTTGTAAAGACATGCTGCATAAATTGCAATAGAAATACAATGATTTTTGGTGTTTATGGATTTCTTCTCATGTTTCATGATTCTTCTCCCATAAGTTAAATTTTTAGTTAAATTTATTTTGTTGTTCTAGTTTCTTTTTAGTCAACTTGGGTAGATTTAGTAATGTTGTTCATGATTGTGGAAATTTCTGTTGTGTTGATGCTTTTCTTGTCCATACTTTTGGTCATTTGTTGTTGGTAGATGGTTGTGCAAAGTTAGTCTAGAATTTGATTTTAAAGCTACCTCTAATACTTTATCTTTTTTCATGCATATCGATGGTGAATGAATGGTAAAAGAAATCTGTAGTCCTTAGAAGATAACATAGGTTTCATGATACTGTGAAGTTTCTGGTTAAGTTAAACTCTGTTTTGAGAAAACTGTCCACAGTAGAAGCCTCCATGATCATTGTTCATCGGTAGTTTCAGATCCAAGAACCCTCACTCTTCCCTGCCCTTTTCCTTTTTTTTTAATAAGTCACCTATGCTAAGGTTCATTGCACATTATAAAGTCAAATTCAATAATAAAATGGAGTTCAAGACCACTATTTGAACCTAAAGCAAAAGTGCAATAATTTCCTACTTGAAGAGCTCTATTTGTGATATCTAATTCCCATCCAACTTTATCCACATAAGACCACCTTGTGATTCCAAAAAATCACATCATAAATCAGCTGATCTATCCCAAGCATCATCATGACCTTACATCCGAGAGACCTTGGGATAGTGTTATGCAATTTGATTATGGAAGATTATCTTTCAAGAGAGGTAATGCATTTGTGCATTGCCTATGTTGATAAGTGCATAAAAAAACCATCAACGAGTGAGAGAGGCCCAACCTATGCCAAATGAGGGGGAGGAAAGGGAGAGAGAGGACAAGGCTGAGGAGACACGGTACAGGGTTGCAGACATTTTTATAGATATCATTGATGAGGATGCAGACCCAGACTATGATGGTCAGGAGGGAGAGAATGAGGATGAGGAGAGAGTGGAGGAGCAACCCCTGAGTGGGGATGATGGTGCCACAATCAAGGACTTATATGAGTAGATAGAGGTCTCACCTATTCATAGAACTAGATCCTGAATAGTAGTAGCCACAAGTGCCAACACTCATTATCGAGGGGAGGCGAGCACATATTTTATGCCCCCTACATAGGATGAGGTGGACATTCCACCTTCCACCAGAGACAAAGGTGATGATATTTAATTTTGATGGATGTATTTCATTTATGATTTAATGAATATATATTTATATGATGATGTGTTACTGATGAGACTCTCTTTTGAATTTTCAGGGCCTATAGAGGGTTGGCGAGAATTCCTACATCAGGCAACCACAGAGATAGTGCAAACAACCTTTCATGAAGAGGAGATGGATATTGACTATGTGCTCCCACTTATCGTGGAGCAAGATCCAGAGACCCTTCACGAGATTGCAGGCAACCTATGAGGGCCTAAGGAGGTAGGTTCACCAAGTGAGAGTTGCACCACAAGTGCAACCATCATAGCATCCAGTAGAGGTGAAGAGATTAGAGAGAGAGTTGACACAAGTACAGGTAGAGAGGGACCAAATAGCAGGTGAGCATCAGTTAGCACTCACATGGATGGGAGGATTAGAGTATGCACTCAGAGTCAGCAGATCATGGTCATGATCACGTACAACTATCTATCGATGCCCTATTACTGATGCAACACGAGTCCCAGATCTTGAGGGATCTGGTAATCATAGTACTCAATGAAATTGTGTATTATGGTGATATGTATAAACGACTTTTGATATGTGTATATATATGCATTTGTATTTTGTATGATGTAATTTAATTGTGTGGATGTTAAATGACAATGCGATTAATTATATAGTTTAGTATTTAATTAATGGCAACATGATTTTACATAATGTATGTGATGAAATTACAACACATTTATAATGTATGTTAGATTAAACATTAAGAGTAAATATGTTATGCACTTATGATTTTAAAGAAGACACAAAAGGGGAATGAGGTTGAATAGTATGAAATCTAAATTAATTATAAAAATGAATTAAATAATCACTTTAGTGTTTAGGACACAAACATGATGATGTGTCAAGAACGAAGCAATGAGACAACCCATAGGATAGAATCCAATAGCTTCAACAACAATGCTTTATAAATCATACCATTCAAAAGGGGATTAGATATAATATCGATGCAAATGCACAACATTAATGGGATCTCGAAGGGGAGTGTCATCGCACTCGGTTAAGGTATAATCACCAGATCCATAATTGGAGTCAACCATGTAGGGACCTATTATTCCTTGCATAACCACCCCATCTTTTGCCTTGGTCAAAATAGGTCCCCCTCTTCTTTTTTCTGTCCTTGGTTGTTTTTCAACAAAGTTTGGAGTTGTTCTTTCTTCCAAAACTTTGTTTTCTTTTTGTTCTATTGGAGCCAGAACCAAAAATAAATTTGGATTTGAAACTTGTCTTGAGTTTCATTCCCTGACTCCTTTCTAATTCCGGTCCCGCTCATCTCTTTGTTGGTCTCCTTGATCTGTCTTATTTTCCTTTCTTGGAACCAGAACCAGAATGGATATTAAGTTTGGGATTTATACAAAGTTCCAAACTTGTTTCCATCCTGCCTCTACCTTTCCCATTTTTTTGTTTGGACATGGGATCGATGCTGATTACTTTGTTTTGATCTCGGTGTCTTCATTTTTGGTTTTTTCTTTCCTTTTTCTTCGTTGTTAGCGGAACCGAAACCAGAAATAAATTTGGAACTTGGACAAAGTGTCCAAACTTGGTTCTCATTCCATTTCCACTCCCACCTTTCTTGTTGCTGTCTGACTTTACTTTGGTCGCACAATAGTTTTGTGCTTGTTCCTGTCGTGATTCTGCGTCTGACCTGCCGCATTAATGACATTAATTATAGGTACTTCCCACGTATGAAATTATATTTTTAACCTTAATTAAGGTTAACGTGTTGGTTATTATTATTGTTTAAACAAGTAATATTGAATCGCAGTTGAGGTAGAGCATTTGGGAGCACAATTTAATTGGAGGTCAAGCATTTTGTGCACGAATTCGCATCAAAGGCCAACTTGTTGGATTTATTTTTGAGGTAGGGTTTTTGTTCTTTATTTTCTTTGTTGTCATTCATTGTGCTTGTTTGGTTTTCCATTCTTCGCGGGGTTCATGATTGTTTTCATTTTAATCCTTTCTTGTTTGCTTTTGTTTTGTTTTGTTTCCTTTGACTTCGGTTCTTTCTCTGTTTTTGTTTTATTTAGCTATCTATCATTTTCTCATTTGTTTTTACTTTGCAACAATCATTTTCACATTTTCTTCGCACCCATACTATTGTGTCCTGGGTTTTTGGGGTGTTGATCATTTTTTACATGGTTATATGTGTTCTTTGATCCGTTACTTTACCTTTCGGTTCTTTTGTATGTCGACTTGTTGATTTCCAGTAGGGTTAAGTTGTGCCCTAGTTGTTTAAGTTGAGGGTTTTTAATAAACTAGGGTTTTGCACATCTCTGATTAGTTTTAAGATGGTGCCCTAGTTGTTGTGTTTCCCCTCGATCATATGGGGATGGTTTAGTATTTTTATTTTTAAGCCTCCTTGGCTTCTCAGGTGACCTCGTCTTTTTTGGTCCATGATGTCATTCGTTCTACTATCAAAACTTCTAGAGTAAAAGCACAAAGTTGTGTCACACTTTCAACCAACTTATCAGCACAACTAAATTTACGTATTTCTAACTAAAAATCAATTTTGGTCAAACATATGATCTAGTAAGATTCATTATAGCTAAATTAGATACTTCCACAACTTTTTCAACTAAAATTGTTGGCTAAAAATATATGGAGCACCACTTTGAGTCCAATTTACCAAAAAAACAAAATTATTTGAAAAACTTGAAGTTTAATAACTCTTGCTAATGTAAATAATATTTTTAAAAAAATATAAAAATACCCTTTTGTAGATCCATAAGTTTAGTTTTCAAAAATATATGTATTTTAATAGTTTAATTATTATTTATATTTTATATTTTATTTATACTAAAAGTAGGTTATCAACACAAAATATTAAGTTGATTACCATGCTACGGAAAAATACTAAAACTTATTAAATTTTTTTTAAAATAATATGATGCACTAGATAAAAGAATCTATTTCAAGATGGTATAATATTTTTCGATTTTAGATAAATATTTAATATGGAAGTTGATGTTTGATGGAAACAACTATTTTTTGGTTCATGCACATTTTAATATTTATTTAAAAATATGTATTTATCAAAATTAGAAAAAAATATATCCATGCACTAAAGTTTCAAGTTATAAATAAACACAAAAAAACTGAAAGGAAAAAAATAAAATTTACTATAAAAAGTTTGATGTCCCATGCAATTTCATTTTTCAGCATTTTATTAGCAACTAAATTATAGTGTTAATTTATTAAAAGCTATTTTAAATATTTTTTAAATAAATAAAAACATAAAATATACTAAAAAGTACATAATTTAGTAGTTTACATCATTTCAAAATTCAAAAAATATATGCCATTTTTTAGTGATTCAAGTTTAAAAGTTGGATCAACGTTGGTTGTTTCCTTTATAAAGTGTGACACAACTTTGTGCTTTTACCCTCTAATGATGTCATGTTTGTTTTAACCAGAGTCAGATCTAGGATTAATTCTATTCTCAAACCTTTGTTTACAATGGATGTTGGATCCGTCTTCAAGCCCACTTCCGATGAATTATAAATTATCAAAATGTCTTTCACTTTGTTGGAAGCAGAAGTAGAACAAGAAATAAATTTGAAACTTCTTCATTGTACCAAGTCTGATATCCATTTTGATCTCGGTCCCGATTACGATTTCGACTTCATCTTTGATCCCGCTATATGGTTTGTTGTGAGCTCAATGTCCATTCCAGTCTCGACCCCGACAGTGTTTTAAAAGCTTTCTAGGGATGTCTTTTTCCTGGTCCCGCCTCTAGTGTACATGAAATGTGAGATCTCTAACCTGGTTTTTCATACTTCTTGTGGATCTAATATTGGATTTTTTTGTAGAAATTAAGATGTCAGGAGCATTGGGTGAGGCTTCTCAAAGGAGTCAACCTGTAGAAACTTCAAAATTAGGGGCAAAGCCTAAAAAGGTTAAGCTAGTACAAATCCCTTATACCTTGATGTATAATCATCAGGGTCTTGCCATCATTGCTAGTAATGTGGATTATGATTGGGCGGACATAACTGATACCACCCTAGGTCTATTCCATTGTGAGGAATTGTACTTGGAAACATTTATTGTAGAGGTAACAGGGAGGACCCAAAGAATAGTTGGATTTGGTTTGGCTCATATCACTATATTTCCTCTGTCAATCCAATGTCCTAAATTAATAATGATAGCAGCTGGAGCCTATAATCCTGCTACTAGATAGTGTGTGGATTTGTAGAGAAATGTCATCATTGATTTAACTCCTCAAATGTTTTAATTTATGTTCAATGTTCCCAATCCAAAGAATCCTAGGCAACTCAATGAGGCAGAGGCGTTGAAAATATATAGTAATCAAAAGGAGGCCAACAAAACTCATTTGAATAAGAAATAGATGAGAACTGAGAAAAATTCTCTAATTAAGCTTCCAGATCAACCTAAAAGGGCAGAGTTTTACAAGGAGATTGGAGACATTATAATGATGCTATCTAGAGTGTTTGGGAAAAGGGATTCTGTTCACTTTAAAGAATGGATGTTCCCATTCATTCAAAAAATCCTAGATGGCAGACAACAATTTTATTGGCCCATGATTGTGTCTGAAAGCATACACAACCAAATGATTCGATTGAGAGAATCCAAGAGTTTCTTCATGACCTCTTATGTCATTTATGCAGCAGCAAGAAGAGGCATTTTTCCAGGTTTAAACAAAGTGAGGATTTTGGGAGAAGCTAATGGACAAAATAAGGTGTGGAATCATTATGATCAGCTCACCTTGCAGACCTCTGAACTGCATTACAAAAGGGTTAATGACACATTTTTATATGTCATTATTAACCAACATATGGGAGATGCAGGATATAGATTGAGCCAAGAGGCCATGGCATTCATAACAGAGTGGGGATATTGGTTTATCCAATACCCCAAGTTTACTTATTTCAGGCTAGCTAGATTTTATGGTCACCCTTACCTACTCCCTAGATGATGTAGTGATAGGATTTTTTTAATGGAGTTCATTTATCAAGCTTTGTGGGCTAATTCTAAATTTGGTATAAAGTATAAGCCCCGTTGTCATAAATTCCCCATGAAGTTGAGTGAATATAGCTGTCCATACCTTGTGGGAGCTAAGGTTGTTTGCAATGAATTGACGCATCTGAAGTTGGGCTTGCACATTGCTAGGAAGCACTTTGATCCAAAGAAGAAGATGAACACTTTTCTTGATTTTGTTTTTCATAAACACTTTAATCTATTGGAGGAAGTTTGGAGTGATCTTTAGGATGAGTATGACTTAAGGAAAAGGAATTATGAAAGGTTGCCTATCCCACTCATGGTGGAGTATGGGGTCAAGGTGGATATTCCTAAAACATTATTAGATGATGGGGTGGTTTTGGATCCCCTATACGAGGTATAGAATATAGGTACCAAGAACTTGGATCCTGTAGATTGGGGCACAAAGGAGACAATAGATATTAAATAGGTAGCAAGGCCAGTGTTGGATAGGAGCATCCAATGGGTCATGCTAAGAACCAAGGAGCCTAAGGTTCAAACTTCCAAGAAAAGGAAAGGTGTAGGTACCACTCAAGGGTACAAGAGGATGAAAAGAAGAATTCCTCCTAAGGAAACCCTAGAATTCTTCCCTCCTGGTATAGAGGAATTTGAACTTGAAGTTCTGGCTCAAGATCTACCTGAAGCACATGAAGAAGAGGTTGCCATAGGACCTGGGGTCTCAACATCAATTGTAGGTGAGTCATCTACTCAACCCCCTCCTATAGAGCGTCCAAGTGGAGAAATACCTAGGGGAACCCTCCATAAGGAAGTTGAAAATTTAAAGGGAAAGGGTCTTGAGGTTGAAATACATGAAGCAGAGATAGACTCTAAGGGTACTCTGTTAGATAAGAAGACACTAGAGGAGATGCCTCTTGATGAAATTGGGTATGTAGGAATTGAGCATGTTTTGATAGAAGAGGACCAATGGATGCTATTTGAAGAAGCTAAGAGAGTATCAGATGCAAAGGCACAAGCTGATGCATTACAAAAACAACAAGTGTCGGCTGCCAAAGCACAAGCTGAAGCATTGGAAAAATAGTAGGAAATGGATGCAAAGGCACAAGCTAATGCATTACTCCAACAACAACAATTAGAGGCCAAACAAAAAGCTGATGAGTTGGCCAAGCAGCAAAAACAAAGGAGCAGGAGCTTAGAGTAAAGGAGGATAATGAAAAGTTAGAAATGCTGCAAAAGATCCATGATCTTGAAGAAGAGAAGGCTAGACAAAGAAGAGAAAGGGAATCCCTTGAGGCTAAATTTAGAATTGTTGAAGAGGCCTATAAGAAAAGGGAGGAATAAGAATGCTTGCAAAAGGAACAGGATGTTGAAGAGCTTGCTAA
Organism: Sequoiadendron giganteum; assembly: GCA_007115665.2. NCBI lineage: Eukaryota > Viridiplantae > Streptophyta > Pinopsida > Cupressales > Cupressaceae > Sequoiadendron > Sequoiadendron giganteum. The sequence continues at coordinate 434,817,608 of CM021109.1, read as the reverse complement.
GCAACAAAAAAAGGAAAACGAAGCATGGGAAAATCTCAAAGACTCAGAGAGAGAGAGAGAGATAAATTGCTTGAAGAAAAGAGGTTAGAGGAAGAACGTTTGCAAAAGGAATGAGAAGATAAAAGGTTGCAAGAGCAGAAAGATACGGAAGACGTCGAGAGGGTTGCACAAGAGAATGCAGAAAAGGAACAAAAAAATGTGCAAAAGGTTGATTCTCAACCTAAACCTACTTTATTCTAGCTACTATCTTCTACCACTGTTGCCTCTTCCTCTACAATGATGGCTACTACTCCTAGTACTCCTACATGGTTAAAGCTGGATCTTGAGAAGAAGTAGATAGCTCTACCATAGCCTCTTAATTGGGAAGAAATGATGAAGGAGATAGAAAAGGAAAGACCTAAGAAAAAGGCCAGGGTTCTTCATTCCACAAGGCTCACTAAGGTAGGAGAGATCACTGTTGAATGTGCAATTTCAGTGGTGGACAAGCATAGACAAGATATGCAAGTGACTGATTATCAATTGGGCACAGTCAACTTAGGGAGGCCTACAAGGAATCAACAAATGAATCTTATTGATGTTGTAGCTTCCTCCACAAAGTCCAGGATGATCAAAGATAAACAAAGAAAGGATGAGCTTAAGGCTCAATTGGATCAATTGCATAGTTTCTTAAGAGATGTTTCCACTCCTAGGTCCCTACAAGCTACTGCCTTGGAAACTCCAGTCTTACATAACAAAAGAGAAGTTGATGATTTAGTACAAATGAGGAGTAATTCTAGGATGTTGGATAGATGGATTGACAAGCTTAATCAGGAAGTGGGTGAAGTGTTGGTAAATAGATTAGAAATCCAAAAGAAGGTACTTGATTCGATAGAAGAAATGAATCATCCTATTGAGGACCTAGGAAAATAGGAGGAAGAAGATAGGGGGTATGTTCAGAAGATTAAAGATATCAGTAAGTTTCCAAAATCAACTCTTCTAGAGAAATCAATCCTCGAAGAAGATAATGTAGATTTCTTGGAAAAGGCCTCAAGCATAATCCGATTTAGATCTAATTTCATATATAAACATAGGAATGAAATTTAAGATGCTAGTAAAGAATTGAATGAGCAGCTTGATGAACTAGAAGCTCTAATAGCCATTTTAGTCAATGTAGACATACCGGTTAAAGAAGGCATGCCTTTAGATCAATTGAAGGAGAAATGGAACAACAAATTTTAGGAGGTCATCCAAAAAGAAGATGATGGGGAAGATTTATTGTTGTATAGATTGATGGATATTAAAGAAGAGGTGAAAGCTGACAAGAGGGAGTTGACCAAATAGAAAGATATGTAGGAATTTTCCTTAGTAGAGTTGAAAAGAATCAAATTTGAAGAGAGCTGGGTCAATGGACCTGATGTGGACATCCTTCAACAAGTGTTCTCCAGCTATGATGAATATCTTCTTGAGAAAACAACGTAGGATTGAGTTGGTAGAAAAATGTTCTATTTTTGGCACATGACTTCCCCTTTTCTCTCCTACTTCACAGGGCAATCAACTTTTCAACTGAAGGTTTTCATCAACCAGTTTTGTTTCTTTTTGGCCGTCAGATTTTGCACAAGGTAATCAACTTTTGAATTGAAGATCAACTAGTCTAATTTCTTGATGTAGTTCTAACTCCTTGATTAGTGGATCTCAATTTTTGATTGAGAGGGATTTATGCGTAGCATATCTATATGTACTTTTGAGCTCCATGTTGTAAAGGTCGATTGATTGAAGTAGAATTAGCCACCTGATGATAGCAGATAGGATTTTTATAGCTTTGAGAAAAGATAATTTTTAAGTTCATGTTGAATTTAGATACACTTTTTTTTATACAGTTTTTATGTTGGAATTGAACTTCTTGGATGAGGTTATTGAACCATAATCGGTTTGTGTGCCAGTGAGTTTTTTGTGCATTATTTTTTCTTAATTGATGTGAATCAATAGGGGAAACCAGATTCTAAAGATTATTTCATTGAATTGTCTATGAATGGAATTGTTATATGTCTGTTGATCTATATTATTGGCACCAAATGAGGAGTTTGTTTGGAATCTTGTGGTATTTTGATGAATGGTTGTGATGATTAAATTAAGCACTATGAATGTATGCAATGGTATGGATTGTTCTGTGAGTTGCTTCATGTTATGGTTTTGATCTGTTAAGGAATACTCATTGTTGAGAATATATGTCTGGATGTTAAAGAATTGTGTTCATTTTTTATTGATTTGTGCCTTGATCTATCCTTTTTCTATTTATTTAAACCCCCCCATTAAACATAGATTGATGAATCCAATACAAATTGTATTCCTTATTACCAACAAAGGCTCCTTGAATATTATAGTTGCATTGGCCAATTGAGTGACATCAGACAGTTGAGAACCAACTACCAGGACCTTGGAAGTTAGGCCACTATATGTTGCCTTTCTTTCTTAGGAGAAATAGAGTAGAAATATTTTTTTTTTATGTTGTTTGTGCCATTTTGACCATCAACAAATCTGGCACTAGAAGGAGGGCCTGAAGGAACAAGCTGGCTTGGATCGGGTCTTTCTCACCAGAAAAGTATGGGAAGATTCTTAGATCCTCTAGTAGAAATTCAAACCCCGGTTAGATACAGACCCCAAGCTCATAGAGTTTTGATCCAACCATTGTCACCACCACTTACTCCACCTGGATTTCTGCCAAATCCATCTTTACCACCCCAGAAACCTAATCCACACACACCACAACTAGTTCAACCAGTATCACCACTAGTTCTACTAGTATCACCACTGACTCAACCAATCCCACCGCCACCCATGGCTTACTTTGTAAATAACCCCTCTCCACTAGGGACTATCCTTGGTGGTATACATGATCTACCAAAAAATCCAGAAAGGTTTTTCCCCAAGTATATGCATGGAGAATCAAGAAGTGTCGAGGAACATATACAAGAATTCAAGGATGTATGTACCCGTGCTCAGGTGGCTCACCGAGACGTTGTATGTAGGTTGTTTCCTTATTTTTTGGGAGACATGGCATACAAATGGTATCTAAATCTGCCCTCGGGGTCTATTCTAAGTTGGGTAGATTTAGAAAATATCTTTATTTATAAGTTCAGGGTCTATGTAGACCCGACCATCTTATATCATCAATTCGCTACCATAAGAAATGAACATCATGAACCATTGTCATTATTCAACACTAGATTCTAAAGAATGTTCGATAGGTTACAAGACCTTTACTTAATGGCTAAAAATATTTCCATTCTGGCATATTTAAGAGTTGTTGATCCCTTGATTGGCCTATTCTTACAAATAACTTATGCTGCCAATGAGATTGACTCTTTGTCTAAATTTTATCATCTAGCCATTAAATTGCAACATTAGACAAGTTTGCAATTAGGAGGTTTAGGAGGAGCTCTTCCCCCTATGGGTTATCAGATGCCTAATCCACCTTTGTTCAATACGGTCCTAGGGATGTCTTTCTCCTAATATGGACCTATTTCTGAGTTACAAGCCTCACCTACCATTCCATTTTTTGCTAATGGCATTCATGATTCTTCCTAGCAATCTCAAAACTACCAGCAGCAAGGGAGAGGGTAAAATCCTATTCACTCTCCATCTGTAGGATAGACTGTGCAAAATGAACACATTATTCAACTAACCAATGAGGTGGAAACTCTCAAAAAGACTCTATCACAAATGTCCAACAACATGGCAAAACTTTGACATAATCCCCCACAGAACCAAAATCAGAATTACCAGAACTAGGGAGGTTATAACAACCAAGGTGGTTACTCTAATCAGAATACAAATTAGAACACCAATAGGGACTTCCAAAACCAAAAATCCTCCAACCAAAATTATCAAAATCAGAACAGAGGATACAATCAGACATCCAACAACAACAATAGGCAGTGGAACACTGGACCCAACAATGGGGGAGTTACCCAGAATTATTAGTCTAGTGAAGATAAACCACACATTGCTAATGTTGCAAATTTCAATTTCATGACTAATTGGTGTAGACTACATGATACTGCAACACATTTTGAGGTTAATTGATTAGAAATGGAAAAAAATGGTGAAGATTGCAAAAGTTGATTCCCACCCTCCACAAGGAAATTCCAATCAAGATGTTGGGTTAGTAAGTACTGGTATGACTTATGAAACCATTGAGGAACAATATTAATTTCCCATGTAGGGAGATAATGAACCAGAAGAAAATGTGTATGATGCCCAAGCCTTCCAGTCTAAGGGTGGTCACTTCTTGAGAAATTAGAATAAGGGCCCATTCGCTACATCTGCACCTCCCAACAACATGGTCCCACCTAATCATAATGTAGATAATAACCCACCACCACCAAAGGGGTCTTCTGACTCTCATAACAAAGGTAATTTGCCTTCTTTTCCTAAGTATCAAGTTAGGAATGATTTAGAGTTTGATTTTATTGTAGAGCCACAAAGACAAAAGACATCATTGTCATTCTTTGACATAATGAAGTGGTGCCTGACTCAACGGGAAGTTGTGTTGAAAGCCCTGGAGGAGGCAGATCTTTCAAAAGGAGAAGGTAAAGTGTTTTTGAAAAAGGAGACAAATGCAACTATCTATAAAGGTAAGACCAATACCCTACCTTTCCTTTTGAGTTTAAGAATTTTTGGAAAGAACTTGCATAACTGTTTGCTGGACTCCGAAGCATCGGGTAATGTTATGCCCTTTTCCATTTGCAAGAAGCTAGGATTAAGTCCTACCTAGACTAATAAGAAAGTGATTCAGTTGGAAAAAATTGAGGTTAATGTGGTGGGAGAACTAAAAAATATGCATGTACAGGTTGGATCTGATCCAAGGATCCAAACTTACATAGATATCCAAGTGGCGGATATCCCAAAAACATATGGTATGCTCCTGAGTCAAGAGCTGATGAAGAGTATTGGGGGATATTTGTCTTTGGATTTCTCTCACATGTGGCTGCCTTGGAAAGGGATAACAACACATATTAGAATTGAGAGTGAGCCTAGGCTCAAACACATGATTATTGAATATGATTCTCCCAATGAAGTATCATACTTTGAGATTGAGATAGGATTTTACAAGAAGGAGGAGATCATGACCTTCTCAATATTCAATTCTAATGATACACTACCTATAGAATAGAAGGACCCAATGATCTCGGTCAACCAACAAGTTCTAATAAAAAAATTGCAACAAGATAGGCTGGTATTGGGAGAAGAGACTAATTTGTATAGTTTGTTGCTTCCTAATTGGTGTAGGATACATTATCAGATTCATTCTGAGTTGACATGTCAAACCTACGTAGATATCTTAAACCATATCTACCAACCTCAATTGATTTGTCAAGATCAACCTCAAGCACCCACCAATAAATTTCCATTTGAAGCCAAGGACGCTACCATCCTCACTAGAACCAATCTTTCTCAAGAGGAAGATCCATCATGATTTGAGCAGACTTAGGTTCTATGCTCTGAGTTTCAAGAGGAGATTGAGGCATCTCAATATTTCTCCATTACACCCGCCCTAGATACTCTTCCAATGCCTAAGGCATTGATGAAAAATGAATTAGATTGCAACTTGATCCAAGAAGTTGTTCACAGATTGATTCTTGAACAAGCTTTAAATATAGAAGAATCTTTGAGTGATGCCTACCCCCAATCACATTCAACTCTTGATGGCCAACAACAGTCTGAGCGGCCACCCATCTCAAGAAATTCATCTCCTGTTATTCCAAAAAAGAAAGAGCTCCCAACTAAAGATCAATTATGGAGTCTTAAATTTGATGGCTCTAAATCCAAAGCAGGAAGTGGAGTAGGGATTGAACTAACCAACATGAAAGGGAAGACTTACTTTGCATCTTACAGGTTGTAGTTTGGTTGCATGAACAATTTGGCTGAATATGAAGCACTCACTCACGGACTTATGTTTTCCCATCAAAAGAAGGTCACCACTCTCATGGTAATGGGGGATTCGGAAGTAATTGTAAAGTAGGTATGCAACCTGTATACATGTCATAACAAAAGATTGGCTCCATACAAAAATACAATTTGGAATTTGATTGGAGACTTTGACACTTTTGGGATCACTCTAATTCCTAGAGAAACTAATCAGATTGTGGATTCCCTCGTCATTATTGCTAGCACCTTGGAGCCTATGCAAGACTCCAAGTTAAAAATATTTTCAGCTGAATTAGTCTCAGTCCCAGCTGTCCCTGATAATGTCTAAAATTTTCAGGTATTTGATGATGACCAACATATATTTGCCTTCTTGGCAAGCTCAGATGTCTTTGAAGGACAAATAGTTGATGAATCTGAGAGAGATTAGGGAGATTGGGATCCTAAGAATGGTGATGTAAAAGGGATACTGGAGTTGAAAAGCAATAGTATTCCAAAGGGGATGGTAGCTTTAGAGAGGATATTTGACTCTGACTCACGGGCTCGTCAAAGAATGCCCATAGAGAGTGATGGAGGGAAGTATGAATCTGTTAATTTGACTCACTCAAGTCCCAAAAGGAATGTTCTCATAGGAAAGACTTGCCCTGAAGAAATTAAGAAGAAGATAGTTAAAGTTTTGGAGTAGAACATTGCAGCCATTGTTTGGGGGTATGAAGACTTAAAGACCTTTGACACTTCGGTGATCACACATACCACACCTCTTAAGCCAGTAGCCAAACCATTTCATCAAAAGCAACACCCGGTCAATGCTTTGATTGAGCCCTTGATTTAAAAGGAGGTCCAAAAGCTGCTATCTACAAGAATAATCTTCCCAGTCAAACATTCTACCTGGGTTGCAAATTTAGTTCCTGTACGTAAGAAAAATGGTGAAATCAAGCTATGTGTTGATTTCAGGAATCTAAATAAGGCTTCTGAGAAGGATAACTACCCACTACCTTCTCTTGATGAGGCATTACAAATGGTCAATGGGTCCTAGATGATTTCATTTTTGGATGGCTATTCTAGGTATAATCAGGTGCTTTTCAGCCATGAGGACATAATGAAAACTGCCTTCACCACCAAGTGGGGAATATTTTCCTATCGGAGGATGTCATTCGGCCTTATCAACATTGGAGAAAACTTTCGACACACAATGGATGTAGCATTCAAGGATTAAATAGGTAAGTGTATCATTATTTATGTGGATGACTTAACTATGTTTTTGAAGAATCGGGAAGACCATGCTATAGATTTGGAAAAGGTTCTCAAAAAGTGTATAAGCTATGGTGTCTCCCTTAATCCAAAAAAGTGTGTGTTTGGAGTATCTGAAGGGAAAATATTAGGCCACATCATATTAGAAGAAGGGATATCCATAGACCTTGATAGAGTAGAGGCCATCTTAAAGCTGACAAGGCCAAGAAGTAACAAAGAAATGTGATCCTTCTTTAGAAGGATAAATTTTGTCAAAAAATTATTAACAGGGTTTGCAGTAATTGTCAAACCCCTTAATGAGATGATAAAAAAAGATGTGAAAATAGAATGGAGCAATGAGGCCAAATATGCTTTCTCGTAGATTAAATAATCAATATCCGAGGCACCTGTCTTGACCAACCCAAATTATTGAAAGCCCTTCTATATCTATTCTTTTGCATCTGACCAGTCATGTGCAACTATTTTAACACAACAAAGAAGTGAGGGAGAGGAAAGACCTATCATCTTCATGAGCTCCCCATTTAAGAATGCAAAACTTAGGTACCTACCGCTTGAGAAGTAGGCCTTTGCATTGGTTTGAGCCATAAAAAAATTTAGGCATTACATTCTTCGGAGTCAGGTTATTGCCATAGTTCCTGATCCAGTTGTAAAATCCCTCCTGATGCAAAGCGAATTGGGGGAAAGAAGAGGAAAATGGATGGCTATTTTACAAGAGTTCGACTTATAAATTCATCCAATGAAACTCATCTGAGAGTAGGGTTTATCAAAGGCAATGGCAGATGTCGAAAAGAATATCACATGTTAGCAATACACTATGTAGTCATACACTAAGGATCCCTAGTACACATATTTTATTTTCTTCCTCCTCAACAACAAATGCCTAGAGGGGATGAATGCTACTTAGAGGAGAGCACTGAGGATGATGAGTGCTCATTATATGCTCAAAGGGGGATCTCTAGACAAAAGGAACTTTTAAGGAATTTACTTACATTGTTTGGATCAGCAAGAGGCTAAGCACACCATTGCTGAGTTTCATGGAAGGCATGGTACAAGAAATGGATCTATAGATGCTCTGGCCCATCAAATTCTTAGATCAGGATATTACAGGCCTTATGTATTTCGGGATACACACCAACATGTCCAGAAATTTCATGTATGCCAAACCTTTGCACCCAAGGAAAGAAATCCAACAATGCCTTTGCAACCAATGTATGAGGTAAGACCGTTCATTCAATGGGCACTAAACTTTGTATGTGTCATTAATCCAAACTCTTCTATAGGTCACAAGTTCATCTTGACTACAACTGACTACTGTACATGCTGGAATGAGGCTCAACCCTACAAAAATAGCACCACATAAGTGGTTATCAAGTTTCTAACTGAGAAAATCACCACCAAGTTTGGAATACCATTCACCCTGGTATGTGATAATGGCCCTGCTTTTTCTTCAGCTGAATTTATTCAATGGGATTATGAACATAAGATTATTTTGAAATATTCATATAATTACTACCCTCAAGGAAATGGAGTGGCTGAGTCCACTAATAAAAATCTATTGAAGGTAATAAAAAAATTGTTAGAAAACAATCCTAGGGACTCACATACCTAGTTGAGATTTTCCTTATGGGAAAATCGAACTCAAATCAAAGATGCCCTAGGAAATTCACCATTTAAATTAGTCTACGAACAAGACCCAGTCCTCCCAATCCATTTGCAAATACCTGTCCTCAAGTTTATGTAGGAATTTTATACAAAGGATGATAGGATCGAGGTTAGACTAACCAACTTGCTCAATATGGAAGAACAAAGAGATGTTGCTTTGCAACAGTTCTCTAAACATCAAGCTGTTGTCAAATGCTAGTTTGAAAAGAGGGCCAAGGTAAAGGCCTTTAGGATATCAGATCTTGTGCTACTATGGGACAAGTTCAAAGAGAAAGAGAGAAACATCTGCCTAAGTAAAACACCTATTTATTTTAGGGTGGTTGTATCTCTGATTCAAGTGAAAAATATGATTCCAAAATTTTCATGAAATTTATTATAGTTCTAAATCCACATTTTAGATCAATTGCACCTGAGTATTCAAAAAATTTACTAAAGAGTTCCCACAAGTGAAGCCTAAGTAAAAAAAAAAAAAAAGAGAAAGAGAGAAAAGGTAAACTCAATATCAAATGGGTAAATCAAGTATCTCTATCGGGGCTATGGATTCCTTTCTGGCAGTAGAGCAATGCTTTGAGAGAACTAGAGGTATCTCCATCAGGGCTATGGACGCCTGTCTGGCAGTGGAGAAATGCCCATGATTTCATTGCACGACAGTTGAAGGACTCAACCTATATAGCTTGAATCTTAGGTGTGGTTTTTTAGGTGTGGAGAAACTGTCTACGAAGAAGGATGCACCATATACACACACGTCAGATTCAAAATAGTTCATGAGCACATACATCTGAGATTCCAGCTCAACCTTATTCTATATATATATGATCTTATTCAAGTTAACATGATTCATAAGCCATATGGTTTTTGGGTGACTGAATTCTTCAGTGTCTTGAAAATGGGTAAACCATTTTCCCAGTTGAGTCACCATTTGTTATGCCTTGCATAACCACCCCATCTTTTGCCTTGGTCAAAATGGGTCCCCCTCTTTTATTTTTTGTCCTTGGTTTTTTTTAACAAAGTTTGGAGTTGTTCTTTCTTCCAACATTTTGTTTTATTTTTGTTCTACCAGAGACAAAACCATAATGGAATTTGGATTTGAAACTTGTCTTGAGTTTCATTCCCTAACTCCTTTCCGATTCTGGTCCCGCTGGTCTCTTTTTTGGTCTCTTTGGTCTATCTTGTTTTCCTTCCTCAAAACTCGAACCATAATGGATATTAAGTTTGGGATTTATACAAATTTCCAAACTTGTTTCCATCCCGCCTCTACCTCCACCTTTCTGGTTTGTTTGTTTGGACTTGGGATCAATGCTGATTACCTTGTTTTGATCTCGGTGTCTTCTTTTTTGGTTCCTTCTTTAATTTTTCTTCGTTGTTGGCGGAACCGGACTTGGAACTAGAACTAAACTCAGAACTTGGACAAACTATCCAAACCTGGTTCTCATTCTATTTCCACTCCTTCCTTTCTTATTGTTGTCTGAATTTACTTCAATCGCACAATAGTTTTGTGCCTGTTCCCAGCGTGATTTCTTGTCCAACCTGCCGCATTAATGGCACTAATTACAGGTACCTACCATATATGAAATTAGATTTTTAACCTTAATTAAGATTAAAGTGTTGGTTATTATTATTGTTTAAACAAGTAATATTGAGCCAAAGTTGAGGTAGAGCATTTGGGAGCATGATTCAATCGAAGGTCAAGCATTTTGTGCGTGGATTCACATCAAAGGCCATCTTGTTGGATTTATTTTTGAGGTAAGGTTTTTGCTCTTTATTTTCTTTATTGTCATTCCTTATGCTTGTTTGGTCTGTCATTCTTCACAAAATTCATGACTATTTTTGTTTGAATCCTTGCTTTTTTTATTTTCTTTGATTTGATTTGATTTTCTTTTGTTTTCTTTGTCTTCAGTTCTTTCTTTGTTTTTTTTTATTTAGCTATCCATTTTTCTCTCCTTTGTTTTTACTTTGCAACGATTTTTTTCATGTTTTCTTCACGCCCGTACCATTGTGCCCTGGGTTTTTGGGGTGTCGATCATTTGTTACATGGTTATATGGTGTTCTTTGGTTCGTTACTTTACCTACCAGTTCTTTTACATGTTGACTTTTTGATTTCCAATAGGGTTAAATTGTGCCCTAATTGTTTAAGTTGAGGGTTTTTAATAAACTAGGGTTTTGTGCATCTCTGATTAGTTTTAAAATGGTGCCCTAGTTGCTATGTTTCCCCTCCGTTATATGGGGATGGTTTAGTACTATTATTTTTAAGCCTCCTTGGCTTGTCAAGCGATCTCGTCTTTTTTGGGCCATGATGTCATTTGTTCTACTGTCAAAATTTCTAATGATGTCATGTTTGTTTTAACCGTAGTTGGATCCAAGATTAATTCTATTCTCAAACCTTTGTTTTCAATGGATGTTGAATCCATCTCCGAGCCTGCTTCCAAAGAATTATAAATTATCAAAATATCTTTCACTTTGTCAGAAGCGGAGGCGGAACGAGATATAAATTTGAAACTTCTTCATTGTACCAAGTCTAATTTCCATTCTGATCCCAGTCCTGATTACCATTCTGAATTCATCTCCGATCTCGCTATATGGTTTGTTGTGAGCTCAATGTCCATTCCGGTCCCAACCCAAGTGGTGTTTTAGAATATTTCTAGGGATGTCTTTTGCCTGGTCCCGCCTCTGATGTATATAGAAAGACTAGGCAAAAGACATCCCTAGAAAGCTTTCTAGGGCGAGGCTTCTCAAAGGAGTCAACCTGTAGAAACTTCAAAACCAGGGGCAAAGCATAAAAAGGTTAATCCAATACAACTCCCTTATACCTTGAGGTATAATCATCAGGGTCTTGCCATCACTGCTAGTAAAGTGGATTCTAATTGGGCAAACATAACTGATACCAACCTTGGTCCGTTCCATTGTGAGGAATTATATTTGGAAACATTTCCTGAAGAGGTAACAGGGAGGACCCAAAGAATAGTTGAATCTGGCTTGGCTCATATCACTATATTTCCTCTGTCAATCCAATGTCTTGAATTAATTATGACAACAACTGGAGCCTATAATCTTCCTACTAGATAGTGTGTGGATTTGCAGGGCAACGTCATCATTGATTTAACTCCTCAAATGTTTTAGTTTATGTTCAATACGCCCAATCCAAAGAATCCTAGGCAACTCAATGAGCCAGAGGCTTTGAAAATATATAGTAATCATAAGGAGGCCAAAAAAACTCATTTGAATAAGAAATGGATGAGAACTGAGAAAAAGTCTCTAGTTAAGCTTCCAGATCAACCTAAAAGGGCAAAGTTCTACAAGGAGATTGGAGACATTATAATAATGCCATCCAAAGTGTTTGTGAAAAGGGATGCTTTTCACTTTAAAGAATGGATGTTCCCATTCATTCAGACAATCCTAGATGGCAGGCAAATTTTTTATTGGCCCATGATTATGTCTGAAAGCATATATAACCAAATGATTAGAGTGAGAGAAACCAAGAGTTTCTTCATGACCTCTTATGTCATTTATGCAACAACAAGAAGAGGCATTTTTCTAGGTTTAAACAGAGTGGGGATTTTGGGAGAAGCTGATGGATAGAATAAGGTGTGGAATCATTATGATAAACTCACCTCGTAGACCTCTGAACTGCATTATAAAAGGGTTAATGACACATTTTTATATGTCATTATTAACCAGCATACAAGAGATGCAAGATATAGATTGAGTGAGGAGGCCATGACATTCATAACAGAGTGGGGATATTGGTTCATCCAATACCCCAAGTTTACTTATTTTAGGATGGTTGGATTTAATGGTCACCTTCACCTACTCCCTAGATGCTGCAACAATAGGATTGTTTTAATGGAGTTCATTTATCATGCTTTGGGGGTTAATTCTAATTTTGGTAGAAAGCATAAGCTTGGTTGTCATAAGTTTCCCATGAAGTTGGGTGAATATAGTTGTCCACACCTTGTGGGAGATAAGGTTGTTTGCAATGAATTGATGAATCTGAAGTTGGGCTTGTAAACTACTAGGAAGCACTTTGATCCAAAGAAGAAGATGAACGCTTTGCTTGCTTCTATTTTTCATAAACACTTCAATCTATTGTAGGAGTTTTGGAGTGATCTTCAAGATGAGTATGAATTGAGGAAAAGGAATTATGAAAGGTTTCCTATCCCACTCATAGTGGAGTATGGGGTCAAGGTGGACATTCCTTAAACATTATCAAATGATGGGGTGGTTTTGGATCCCCTATACGAGGTACAAAATATAGGTACCAAGAACTTAGATCCTGTAGATTGGGGTGTAGAGGAGATAATAGATATTAAACAGATAGCAAGGCCAGTGTTGGATAGGAGCATCCTATGGGTCGTGCTAAGAACTAAGGAGCCCAAGGGTCAAACTTCCAAGAAAAGGAAAGGTGCAAGTACCACTCAAGGGTGCAAGAGGATGAAAAGAAGAATGCCTCCTAAGGAACCCTTGGAGTTCTTCCCTCTTGATATAGAGGAATTTGAACTTGAAGTTCCAACTCAAGATCTACCTAAAGCACATGAAGACAAAGTACCAACAAGACCTAGGGCCTCAACATTAGTTGTAGGTGAGTCATCTACTCAACCCCCTCCTACAGAGTGACCAAGTGGCAAAATTCCTAGGGAAATCCCCCATAAGGAAGCTAAAAATTTAAAGGGAAAGGGTCTTGAGGTTGAAATCCATGAACTAGAGATAGACTCTGAGGGTACTCTGTCGGATAAGGAGATACTAGAGGAGATGCCTCTTGATGAAATTTGGGATTATTTTGACAGAAGGGGACCATTGGATGCTCTTTGACGAAGCTAAGAGAGCATCAGATGCAAAGGCACACACTGATGCATTGCAGAAAAAATAAGAGTCAAATGCCAAAGCACAAGCTAAAGCATTGGAAAAACAATAGGAATTGGATGCATAGGTACAAGCTGATGCATTACTCCAACAACAAAAATTAGAGGCCAAACAAAAATCCGATGAGTTGGCCAAGCAGCAATAGAAAAAGGAGTAGGAGCTTAGAGTAAAGGAGGAGAATGACAAGTTAGGAATGCTGCAAAAGATCCATGATCTTGAAGAAGAGAAGGCTAGACAAAGAAGAGAAAGGGAAGCCCTTGAGGCTAAATTTAAAATTGTTGAAGAGGCCTATAAGAAAATGGAGGAAGAAGAATGCTTGCAAAAGGAAAAGGATGTTGAAGAGCTTGCTAAGCAACAAAGAAAGGAAAATGAAGCATGGGACAAGCGCAAAGACTTGGAGAGAGAGAGAGATAAATTGTTTGAAGAAAAGAGGTTAGAGAAAGAACATTTAAAAAAGGAACAAGAAGATAAAAGGATATAGGAGTAGAAAGATAAGGAAGAGGCTGAGAGGTTTGCACAAGAGAATGTAGAAAAGGAACAACAAAATGTGCAGGAGTTTGATTCTCAACCTAAAGCTACTTTATTGCAGCCACTATCTTCTACCACTACTGCCTCTTCCTTTACAATGATGGCTACCACTCCTAGTGCTCCTACATGGTTAAAGCTAGATCTTTAGAGGAAGTGGATAGCTCCACCACAACCTCTTAATTGGGAAGAAATGATGAAGGAGATAGAAAAGGAAAGACCTAAGAAAAAGGCCAGGGTTCTTCATTCCACAAGACTCACGGAGGCAAGAGAGATCATTGCTGAATGTGTGATTCCTATGGTGGACAAGGATATGCAAGATATGCAAGTGAATGATTATCAATTAGGCACAATCAACTTAGGGAGGCCTACAAGGAATCAACAAATGAATCTTATTGATTTTGTAGCTTCCTCCACAAAGTCTACGATGATCAAAGATAAACAAAGAAAGGATGAGCTTAAGGCTCAATTCGATCAATTGCATAGTTTCTTAAGAGATGTTTCCACTCCCAAGTCCCAACAAGTTGCTGCCTTTGAAACTCCAGTCTTACTCAACAAAAGAGAAGTTGATGATTTAGTACAAATGAGGATTAAGTCTAGGATGTTGGATAGATGGATTGATAAGCTTAATCAGGAAGTGGGTGAAGTGTTGGTAAATAGTTTTGAAATCCATAAGAAGGCACTTAATTCAATAGAAGAAATGAATCATCATGCTGAGGACCTAGGAAAATAGGAGGAAGAATATAGGGGGTATGTTTAGAAGATGAAATATATCAGTAAGTTTCCAAAATCAACTCTTCTAGAGCAATCAATCCTCGAACAAGATAATGCCAATTTCTTGGAAAAGGCCTCAAGCATAATCCAGTTTAGATCTGATTTCATATATAAACATAAGAATGAAATTCAAGATGTTAGTAAAGACTTGAATGAGTAGCTTGATGAACTAGAAGTTGTAATAGCCATTTTAGTCAATGTAGACATACCGGTTAAAGAAGGCATGCCTTTGGATCAATTGAAGGAGAAATGGAACAAAAAAATTTAGGAGGTCATGCAGAAAGAAGATGATGGGGAAGATTTATTGTTGGATAGACTGATGGATATTAAAGAAGAGGTGAAAGCTGGCAGGAGGGAGTTGACCAAATTGAAAGATATACATGAATTTTCCTTAGCAGAGTTGAAAAGAATGAAATTTGAAGATATTTGGGTCGATGGGCCTAATGTGGACATCCTTCAACAAGTGTTCTCCAACTATGATGAATATCTTCTTGAGCAAACAATGCAGGATTGAGTTAGTAGAAAAATGTTCTATTTTGGGCACATGACTTCCCCTTTTCTCTCCTACTTCATAGGGAAATCAACTTTTAACCTGAAGGTTTTCATCAACCAGTTCTATTATTTTTTTGCTATCAGATTTTGCACAACAAGGCAATCAAGTTTTGAACTGAAGATGAGCCAGTCTAGTTTCTTGATGTAGTTTCAGCTCCTTGATTAGTGGATCTCAATTTTTGATTGAGAGGGATTTATGCGTAACATGTCTATATGTAATTTTGAGCTCCATGTTGTAAAGGTTGGCTGATTGAAGTATAATTAGCCACCTGATGATAGCAAATAGGATTTTTATAGCTTTGAGCAAAGATACTTTTTATGTTCATGTTGAATTTAGATACACTTTTTTTATACAATTTTTATGTTGGAATTTAACTTCTTGGATGAGGTTAATGAACCATAATCAATATGTATGCCAGTGAGTTTTTTGTGCGTAAATGTTTCTTATTTGATGTGTATCAATAGGGGAAAGTAGATTCTAAAGATTATTTCATTAAATTTTCTATGAATGGAATTGTTATATATCTGTTGATCTATATTATTGGCAACAAATGAGGAATTTGTTTTGAATCTTGTGGTATTTTGATGAATGGTTGTGATGATTAAATTAAGCACTGTGAATGTATTGAATGGTGTGGATTGTTTTGTTAGTTGCATCATGTTATGGTTTTGATCTATTAAGGAATATGCATTGTTGAGAATATATGTCTGGATGTTAAAGAATTTTGTTCATGTTTTACTGATTTGTGTCTTGATCTATCCTTTTTCTATTTGTTTAAACCCCCCCATTAAACATAGATTGATGAATCCGATAGAGATTGTATTCCTTATTACCAACAAAGGCCCCTTGAATATTACAGTTGCATTGGCTAATTGAGTGACATATGACAGTTGAGAACCAACTACCAGGACCTTGGAAGTTAGGCCACTATATGTTGCCTTTCTTTTTCAAGGGAAATAGAGTATAAATATTTTGTTTTATGTTGTTTGTGCCATTTTGACGATCAACAGGACCAACCCAATTAGGACTGAATTTACCTTTGTCGACATAATCAGTGGTGTTGTTGTTGTTTTTCATATAAAACCAAATCACCCTTGATTAAGGTTTGAGGAATGACACCAATATCATGTTTGCGTTACAATTTTTTAGCGTAAGGTTGAAGATGCTCGAGAGAATTAATGTGTTGTTCATCAAGCATTTCAAGTTGGTGCAGATGTTGTTCCACATAAGTGTCATTATCAACAAGACTTTGGAGAGGAATACTCAATGTGGGGATTTATAACTCTAAAGGGAGGATAGCCTCAGTACCATAAACAAGATTAAAAGGGGTATTTCCCGTAGAAGAACGAACACTCGTGCGATACGCCCATAAAGCATATTGTAATTGTGTATGCAAATATTTTTAGTTTTGATTGACATTCTTCCTAAGGATTTGCTCCAGGATCTTATTAGTACTTCCGTCTTGACCATTAGACTAAGGGTAGTAAGTTGTGGAAAATCGATGTTGGATATGGAAGGTCTCAAGGAACTTCTTCACCTCGTTGTTCTTAAAGGGAGTACCATTATTTGAGACTAATGTGGAAGGGAGACCAAAGCGAGCGATGATGTGTTCCAATAAGAAATGACATATCACCTTAGTGGTTGTGGATTGAAGGGGAAAAGATTTGATCCATTTGGTGAAATAATCGGTAGTAGTGATAATGAACGTATGTCCAACAAAAGAAGGTGAGGAGATTTTTCCAATTAGATCCAAGCCCCACATAGAGAATGGCCAAATAGGTATTTGGGAATGAAACTTTGAAGCAAGAGTGTGGATCAAATGACTATGTTCTTAGAACTGATGATATCGCTTAACATATGCATAACAATATTTTTCCATGTTTTTCCAATAATATTCCATATGTAGGAGATTTTGCACTAATGTTTTTCCTCGAAAATGTCCTCCACAAGTACCAGAATGGGCTTGTTCGAGGGAAATATGAGTTTCAACATCCTTGAGGCACCGTAGAAGGATTCCATCGAAGGATCTTTGGTACAATATGTCTGCAAGGATGATAAACTTAGTGGCTAAATTTTTTAGCCGATGACAGGTATTTTTAGTGGTGGGTTCAGGAACAATGCCATCTTTTAGATAATTTTAGATGGCATCATACCATTCACATGGATTATTGAAAAAAGTGGGATAGATATCAGGAGGTTGATTTCTGATGGAGGGTTTCATAATAGGATGAATGGTGAAGGCGATTTTTTCAGAAGGGTTGATAGGAGAGACAAGAGAGGCTGCACTAGCCATTGTATTTGCATGACAATTATCTTTGTGAGGGATGTTATCAATGATAAAGGATTCAAACTAGTCTAATAGATTAAGAACGAGATCCTTATATTGTGAGATTTTATCATGTTTAGTTTGATAGAAACCGTTGATTTTTTTAATGACTAATTGTGAATCACCATAGATATTAATATTTTTAACCCTCATGACAAGAGCAGTGCATAACACAACAAGTAATGCTTCATACTCAACTGTATTATTTGTACATAGGAAATCGAGATGATAGGATAAGGGAATAGACTTAAAAAAAGGTGGAATTAAGATAACTCCGACACCGGAGCTTGTTCGACACTTGGATCCATGAAAGTACAATTCCCATGTAGGAATGTCTATAGTAAACAAATTGTCGTCAGGGAAAGAGTTATTCGTGGGTAACGCTAATGGTGAAGGAGCATCAGTTAAATTGTTGGTTAAGGCTTGAACTTTGATTGCTTTTTGAGAAATGAACTTAAGGTCAAACTCAATTAAAAACATGACCCATTTAGCAAGACATCCTGAAAGATCTATTTTAGTGCAAAGATATCATAAAGGGTCAAACTTTTTCATCACTTTTACTTCAGCATTAAGTAATGTCGCAACTTACTTTTAGCAAATACAAGAGCGAGAAATTTTTTTTCAATTGTGGAGTAACGATTCTCGTAATCAAGGAGCGTTCTACTAATATAGTAGACAAGATGCTCTTTACCGTTGGAATCCTTTTGAGCCAACAAGGCAGCAAGAGCATGGGCAGAAGCAACAACATAAAGGATGAAAGGTTGATTGGGTATAGCGGGCTATAAAATAGGTGGATTTATAAGGTATTCTTTCAAAATCTCAAAGGCCTATTTACAATCATCCTTCCAATCAAAATTGATATCCTTTTTAAGGAGGTGAGTAAAGGGTAACGTATGATCGACTAAGCAAGCGACAAAATGACGAATGGCTTGTATTTGTCCTTGTAATGTACGTAATTGGTAAGTGTTACGAGGTGGCATATTGATGATAGCATCAATTTTATTTGTATCCACCTTGATGCGTTTGTAAGATATGATAAACCTCAAAATTTTACCATTATCCACTCCAAAGACACACTTTTTAGGATTTAAGTGCATGTTATACTTACACATACACTCAAAGATTTTATGGAGGACATTCACATTATCTTGGCAGGTTAAGGATTTGGCAAGAATGTCATCAACAAAGTCTTCTAAGATTTTGTGAATGTAATCATGGAAGATTAAGGTCATTGCTCGCTGACAAGTAGCGCCAGGATTCTTTAAACCAAAAGGCATCAAAACCCAACAAAATGTGCCCCAAGCGAATGTTAAAGCCATATTGTATTGATCTTGTGGGTTAATGAAGATTTGATTATGCCTTGAAAATCCATCCATAAAGGATAACAAAACATGTCTAACAATGGAATCCATGATCATATCAATTTTAGGAAGAGGAAAGTCATCTTTTAAAGAGGCCTTATTCAGGTCTCTAAAATTCGTACATATCCTAACATGATTATTAGGTTTGGCCACCATGAAAATGTTTGAAATCCAAGGAGAATAATCAATGGAGAAAATAAAACTTGTGTCAAGGAGTTTTTCAAGTTCTCCTTTAACGTGCAAGGCCACCTTAGGATTCACTTTTTGAATCTTCTGGTGAACAGGCTTAGCATTTTCAGCAAGGACAATGTTATGGGTAACTATCTAGGGATCTATTCCTGGCATGTTAGAATATTTCCAAGAAAATCATTCAAGAAAGGTATGAAGCAAGGTTGCAAGATCTTCTTGTTCTTCGTCATCTAGGCACTTCCCAATTTGAATGATTTTGTCTTTGTCATCAATATCCATGGGGATGTCAAAGGTATCTCCTAAAGGGAGTGCATTAGACTTGGGAGCTTCAGGATCATATGGTTCCAAGCCTGTGTGAGGTTCGTTAATAGTACTTGCAGTAGAATCAGAACTCAACATAGCGTAAGAGGCATGTCTCTTGGAGCGAGAAGGCTTATCTGAAGCACTTAACAAATGTTTTAAATCATCATTGCCATGAACATAGGTGAATAGGGGAGCATCCATATCAATAATTTTAGGGTGCTTAAGTGTAAGGGTGATTCTTGATGTGCATGATATAGTATTGATGTTGAGAGAGGGTCGTTGATTGGCTTTTGTAGCTTTAGAAAAGGAAAACCCTAGATCGGTTTTAGTTCCTTGTGTATTAGGTTCAATGGGGACACATATTCCTTGTTCATGCTTGTTGCATCCTTTACCCTTGTAACCCAATTTTTTCACAAGATTATAACCACATCCATAAAGCCTTTCCATTTCTTGTGGGTTAGGGGGTTGTTGATAATCTATCTCATCAAAATTTGTTGTATATGTGGCATTTTCTTCCAAAAGAGATGAGGTAGATATGGAGGAAGGGTGTTCCTCTTATTGGGTAGAGAGGACAATGGATTGATCATTTTGAGTGTCCTCTTTGCGTGTGACACTACTCTCACCCATAAAGGAAGGAGTAAACTTTAAAGAGCCCCAATCATCACCAAGTAAGTTAAACTTGGTTGTATCTTTGGGTTGGTCCTTCTCACGAGGGGAAATATTAGAGGTAGGAATTAAGGTATGGAGAGGATTTGATGTGCCCTTTTTGAGTTGCAAGCAACTCTCAAGTTTGGGATCGATGTCAATTTGGTAAACTTTATTATTATAGACATATTTCATTTTGTGATGAAGGATTGAGGGTACCACATGCATCTCGTGTATCCATGGTTGTCCCAAGAGGAGATTATAAGAAAGATCATAGGGCATGACATGGATAGGAGTCTGCAGCGTAACCATTCCGACAGTAATGGGTAAGGTGATGACACCAAGAGGTTGTTTGGTAACATTATCAAATCCTCTAATGGATAAGGAATCAGATTGGATTTGTGATCGGTCCACATGTAACCTATCAAGAAGCTTCACACTGCATATATTTAGGGTAGAGCTATTATCAACAAAGGTCCTTTTAATACCTATTTGATCATATTGGGCTATGATCATAAAGGCTTCATTTTTTTGGCATAATTCTAATGGCGGTAACTTATGTTGATAGAAAGTAATATCCACATTAGTTGTGTTCATGTCATTTAGGAGAGCTACCACATCAGTAGTATTCATACTAGGAGGGACCATTATATTTTGTAAGGCTGTTTGAAGCATGGAGTGATAGGGGAATTTTGAAGAAGACCCCAAAGGGATATTTTGATAGGAGTGATTTTAAGTTGTTCAAATAAATCATACTCCTTGAGTTGTGAGTTGAAACAAGGAGTTGCGAGTAAGATAGGGTCTGGTAACAGTAGGGAAGTGGAGGTAGATGGTTGTTGGGAATGTGGGTTATTACGAGTATAATGAGTGTGGGCAACGGTATCGTTCCTAGGATGGTAAAGGGTAAACTTGGGTTGGAGTGGGGTTGGACATTTAGGACAAGGTGGGTAAAGAATGAATATGGGTTGGATGACATTGAAATATTTTTTGATAGTTTGGTCATCACAACAAACCATAGTGGATGAAGTAGGGGAGATGAAATGTTGGAGGACATCATCTAACATACCCATATCATCACAACTAAAAGGTTTGGAAGAAAAGGGTGGGGAAGTTGTAACTACATCATCACCAATCTTATTGGATGAAGTGAGTAAGAGGAAGCTTTGAAGAGCTTCATCTAACTTATCAAAATCATCATTACTAAAAGGTTTAGATGATATAGTGTTCCTATAGTGAACAAGTGTGTGCATTGTATTATGTGAGTTATCTATGTTTTTAGGTGTATGTTTTACGAAATCTAATTTGAAAGAACTAGGAATTAGAGCAGAAAAGGAAACATGTAATGCTTTAATGCTACTCAAAAATGCCATTTTAAGCTAAGAATAACCATATAACAAAGAAAATCAAAACTGAAACCTAGCATTAACAGAAAGAAATAAAAAGTATAAAATATGGAAAGAAAATGTAGAAAGTATTGATGCAAAATGTCTACTGGGACTAGGTCGCCCAGGTTGGTGACTTAGTCCTGGTATGTTTTTTTCTTTGAATTTTTAAGGTATTTTCTGATGTAAAATGCAAGTTTCTGGAAGCTAACATGCAAAGGTATAATATATATGTCAAATTTATTTATCAAGCAAGGAAATGAATGGCAACTATGATTCTTTTTCACTAATGCAAGATGAAAAACCCTAGGATGCTTGTTTACACAATGCAACATTCACTACAATGCTAAATAAAGAGCTCCTAGTATGAAAATGCAATGAAAATTAGAAGTATGTAACGTGTTGAAATGCAAGTTCACCAAAATGAACTGCAAAATTTGTGTGCTTTGGATGGAGGTAAAGGAATGGATCCTCTACCACTTTCTAGGGTTTTCACCTAGAAGGAAGAGGGTTTTCCTTCACCTCCATTGGGCATCAAATCTTGTGATTCCTTCAATGTTTAGGAATTGAAACCCTAAATGAGTGGGGTGTGCAAAGGTGTTGAAATATGCTATGAAAACCTAACTATATTAACCTAAACTAATAGAACTTATGTTGCTCAAAAACACATGATGTAATGCAATTGAAATGAAAGAAATATGAGCAACTTAACCTAATAGATTAGAAAAGTGCACCTGGAAATTGAAGAGGGCTGAAACTAGGATTGTGGAAGTCACTAGAAACTAGAAAATCGAGGTTTTGAGCCACCTAGGACACTTACGCCAAGTGGGGTGACCTAGTCCCTTTTTGGGAAATCTGCTCTGGAAGCCATTTATATCAACTGGGTCCTCGAATCTACAAATTTTAGTGTTGAAAAGCTTCAGTGGGACTAGGTTTCCATTATGGGCGAGCTAGTCCCTTTTTTCTTTTCTGAGAAACCGAAAGTGGACTTAGAGGCCTTAAGTCTATATTATGCTTCTTCACGAGAATCCTGCTCCAAGCCTACAAAATAACCTGCAAAATAGAATGTATTTGTGTTTATAATGTGGGGTTTGCCTTGGTCAAACCCCCAATTTGTATTTAAACTTGAAATGAAATGGAGATCTGCATAAACCCTAGCCCTAAGTGTGTCTAGAACAAGGAAAACCTAAAATAAAGCAAAACCCTATTCTATTGTGCTAGAATAAGATGTATGTAGAAGATTTGAAATGATCCAAGAATCTAAACCCTAGAAACCCTACACCATTGCAAATTAATGTGACAAGGAATGCAAATGGGATGCAAACCTCAAATCTGCAAATGGGGAGAAGGTAGAAGATGGAGGCACTTTGAAATCAGTCTTTAGGAGTGATTTGGTGGCTAGTTGCACCTCCTCGACCTATATTTCTCCATGAATCTCCATAGGAATCTATCTCCAACATTTTTCAATGAGTGATCTTGGATTTGAAGTGAGCTTCAAGACTTACAAAAAGTCCTAGTTTTCTATCTAAAATCCTCAACTTTTGTTTTGTGAGAGATGAATCTTCTTGAGGAAGATGTTTTTGCACTTGGTTTTTGGAGTTGGATGTGAAAAATGGCTAAGAGAGAGTAGCAAAATGACCTAAAAATAAGTATATATAAGTAACATGACCTAATTGTCATGAATTTTGACCTAAGCAGCTGAAACCCATCGAGGATTTTTGGTTAATTATTCATTTTCCCGCTTTAAACCTCAATAATCCTCAAAAAGGACTAGGTCACCAACTTGGGCGACCTAGTCTCACTAAGGAATTTTTGAGTGGGAATGGTACTTTCTGATTGGTTTTGATGTTTTTTGTTAGAGTTTGAATGATCCCTTGGGTATAACAGGCCTCCAAGTGAAAATTAACAACCTTAGGGGCCTATAAATGTTGTTTTAGGATGGAAATTGGTGAAATGAGACCTAAAGTAGGACCAAAACGGGCACAAAATTGTCCTTTTCTTCAAAGGTATACAATTTTCGGTGACACACACACAAATCTTCCTTGATTTGTAAAATGAATGCATGTAAATGATGAGCTACAAAGATCTATAGTGAATTGCTCAAAAGACACAACACTTGTTGAAGTTTTTGTAAATGGAGTAGCAAGCTAAATAGGCTTGAACTTGGGGGGAACTCTATGGTTAAGCACACTTGAGTCAAAGTGGTATTGGGATAGATGACCTCTCGAGAAGCTCTAATATGTGTTTAGTTGGCTTTAGGCAAGAAGAGAATCACATTATTAAATAATTTTAAATATGAATACATAGTAATAGGTTGCATAAATATATAGACAAGAGTTAACCAAATTAGAATTTAAACTTTAAAATGTCAAAAATTTAAATATATGGGTGTGGTAAATTTTGCACGCATGGAATTGATCTCTCAAATTTTAAGAGCAACTTAGTTCAAGTCTCATCACTTTTCTTTCGATGCATATAAGAAGTTTGCAAAATTTTAAATTACAACTCAAAAGTTGTAATTAAAATGATACATAATTATATTTTGACCATTATGACATAGAGTAAATTGTAGGTATAATAAATAAAGAACATTTGAATATGAATAAACATAAATATGTAGAAGTGTATATATATGAGTTAAAGAAATGAGATTAACTTCATACAAGATTTCTCATTTATTAATATTTCTTAAGAATATAAATTAAATTAAATAGAAAATATGTAGATAAACTAATTTATTTATTGATAGGTTTAAAATATTTAATGTTTAACATTAACTTAGTCATGGAAGCCATTGAAGAGATCTGAGGTTTCCTTCCATCTTCTCCACCTAAAAATTCTGCAACACACATCAAAGTTAAACACAGAAAACCCCAATGCCCTTACCCTGACTCCAAAGCTCACACAAAAGTTTCAAACAAATAAACAATTTTGAAAACTTTATGCATTCTTTTACCTTGCAGTGTATCTCCGAATCTATCCTGCGATGGCGACAATTGGACTTGTGTGGCCTTATTTTTGGTGTTCTTCTTCCAAAACCCAAAAACAGATCTGAGACTTGAGAATTTGAAAATCTTGCTCGCTTTCTTCTTAGTTGGCCCTGCTTCCCACCAATTCAGGCTGAACAATCTCCACCTCAATCGACAACTACTTCACAATCATATCCTGCACCATCTCCAATATTTTCGGTAGAGCTTGCAACTTGGCGTTTGAGGGAAATTCCACTAAATGCCAAATTAGTGCATTTCTATGATAGTCAACTAAAACACGTACAGTTACCTTGATTCACGTAAAGTTACCTTGATTCTAATAACCAAGCATTGCAAGGTTTAGATTCCTTCTAGACTGCTTGGACTGCATCCACACTATCCGTACAAAAGTTATGTCAACCTCTTTGGGGGATCCTGGTTATTTTGAGCTTCAAGGCATGCCAAGCGAGAAAACTATGCGAGATATGTAGGGATTTCTTGCAATCTTTACATCCATATAAGTAACCCACTGTTCTAGAGACATTTCTCTAGCACAATGGTTGGGAGAAATAATAATAATGGTTTCTTTGCACATAGATGAGAGAGAGTCATACATTATCATTTCTAGAGAAGAAGAAGAAAAATGGGTAGCTAGATAGATCACATACAATTGGGATCTCTCCAAGGGATTCAAACCTCGGTCACCATGGTCATGTCTACCCCACTTTAGCCCAGGCAGAGATTTGAATAGGCTAGTGGACTATTTTTCAAGGCTCTGCTTCCCCATGAGAGCAAATGCGGGTTCCATAATTTTGTATAGAGACTCTGGGTTCGAATCTAAAGATCCATCATCCTCAAAAATAAGTTGTATATGAGAGATTAAAATAAAACAAAAATGGACCAAGGTGTCCAAGCGAGGAGAAAAAGGAAGGAAATATAATAGCTTACTGTGCAAGCTAAATAAATTGTTGTTCAAGAGAGGTCGTGTATCCCAATGGAGGAAACAAAGGTTTGAAACTAGAGACGTTTCAAATATTTAAGTGGCCACCACTATACTCGTCATGACTGAAGCCATTGCAACAAATCTAACAAAAGAATAAAAAATGGCACTCATGAAGGAGTCGCCTTAAATGAAAAAGTTATCAAAATCGCCTGAAGCTTATTAATAAATTCATCTTTCACCTATAGCCATCTTCATTTAGACTCTCACTATCTATTATTAGCGCAGAAGATGAATCATTTCTTTTTTCTTAGATTGTTATTTCTACTGACCTCCTATAGAGGTTGTTGCCATTGTAGGCTTACCTCTCGACATAATAATAATCATTTATTACTAGGAAAAATACATCAAAATATACACTAAGACAAAAAATACACCACTTGTTGATGTATTATTTTATATTAAAAAATTCCACTAAAATATGCTCTAAAAATATTACTAATTGATCATTCCATAAATATTATTAATTATTTTTTTAATAAAAGAGGTATTTTTTTTATTGAAAATAAGAAAGGAACATTACAAAGAAAGCAAAGGACTGAAGTCCTAGGAATTAGCAAAACAAGAGAACAAAACACAACCATAGTCAACCAAATCCATAACTAGCCCTATCCTCAACAAGAATTCCCTCCAAATCATGGCGAAGCTCCAGAGGAACAAGCTCCCACTCCTTGATTCTCCAACCATCGACATGCTTAGAATTCCATTTTACCAAGCAATCGGTAGCCCTATTCCACTCCCTCAAAATGTGAACAAAATTCACCATTTCCATCAATGAACTAACCTGCAAAATATATTGCACAATCATAGCCAACTTCCAGTTGACACCCATTAATTTCCACTCAATGAGGAAATTAATCAAGACCTGGGAATCAGATTCACATATAATTCTTCACCACCCCAAAGCATGAGCCCTCTCAAAGGCACATAGGATTACCAATCCTTCCACAATGTTGATAGTCTTCATCCCCTCATGGACTGAAAAGAGGAAAATCACTAAACCTAAAGAGTCCCTGCCAATCCCCCCAATACCAGCAGGCCCAAGATTGCCCCTAGAAGAACCATCAATATTAATCTTGAGAACTCCATCAGGAGAAGTTGCCAACTGCCAACCCTATGAATTTTTTTCTTCACCTTCTATCCTCTCCTGACACACATAGAAGTCACGAAAAACCCTTTAATCCCCACTCTCTCCACCACCTCAGCATCCCTTTTCTCTAAAGGAAAGCTCACAGCACACTTAGCCTCCACTGTCTCCTAAATCATGCCCAAAATTCTCTGCTAGACTTGTTGCACAAACTTCTTCTCACCACGAAAAATATATTGATTTCGTTCAAGCCAAATCTGCCACAACATAAAGATGGGCCCCACGTACCACACTTCCTATAAGAAAGAAGCCATAGAGGGAGGCCTACCTACACTATTCCAAAATTCAATCAAGGAGGAAGCATGAACAAAGGAGCTCTGCCAAACACCCCACCAAAAATGCCAAATCTAGATAGCAAAATGATAGTGGAAAAACAAGTGAGAAGACTCTTCCTCAGCAGCCCCACCCAAAACACAAATAGAAGGGCCCTGGAAACCCCTCTTTTGAATATTTTCCCAAGTCAAACACCTACTCCAAGTCAACATCCAAACAAAGCAATTACACTTTGGCGAGGAGAAATTGTTCCAGACCTTCTTCCACTATTGAACTTCCTCCCCATCCACCCTGTGAGACAATAATACCTTATACCCAGAGGCAACAATATAGACACCCATAGGATTAGGAGACCAAGCAAGCACATTTTCCTCCCAGAATGAACTATATCATCGACTAGAAAGGATAATTTTTAATTCTGCATACTCTTCTTGCAAACCAACATCCGACCAAACATCAAGAGACTTCCATCTTGCCACCTCCAATTTCCCGTAATAAGAGGAGGACTTAAAGTCACTCACCCATGACCAACCAACCTTGAGAAACCTTTGACAAAGATTCAATAGATTAGGATACTAAGAGATGAGAGGAGGAGAGCCATCCTAGGAATTAGACTAGAAGTGAACCTCGGTCCCGTGCTTACAAATCCAAAATAAACCCTCCTTAATAAGAGTTGCCCCCTTTTTTAGAGTGCCCCAAATCATCGAACCCTTCCTAAAAAGGGGATAGAAAGGAATATCAATATGAGGAATCCCCAAGAAGTAATTTTGAGATAGAACCTTGGCCCAAACCTTATCCTGCTTAATGCACCATTTCCAATACAACTTCATAGCTAGAGCCACCCCAATCAAAGCTAACTGTCCTAATCCAAGACCCCCATACTGCTTCAGGCTACAAAAAACCTCCCATCTAACCAAACTCTATTTGGAAGACACCAAACATCCAACCCATAAAAATTATCTAGCTATAGAATCAAACTCCTTAACAAAGCTCACTGAGGCAACTTGGAGCATGCATCTGTAAATGGGAAAAGGCTGCACCACAAAATTGATTAAATGAACACGCCCAACAAATGATAACCACCGATGGGTCCAGTGATTAACTTTCACCCAAAATTTATCCAAAATATTCTGCCAAGACTCCCTAGGAAATCTCCCATTTGAGATGGGTATACCAAGATAGGTCAAAAGGAGAGTCCCAATCTGAAATCTCAAAGTCTGAGCAATCCACTGTTGGATGGGGCCCGAAGTATTAAAAAAGAAGATGGAAGATTTATCCTCATTAATCAATTGTCCCGAGGCAATCGGGTAAACGTCCAACACCTTGTGAATACTAGCAACCTCTCTCATTGTAGCCAAACCCATTAGAGTAGTATCATCCACAAACTATAGGTGAGACTATGGAGGCAAGTCACCACCCCATCGCCAACCTTGGATTAGACCACCCTCCACATTTCTTCTAATCAACCACCCCAAACATTCAAGAAGGAGAAGAAACAAATATAGAGAGAGGGGATCCCCTTGACAAAGCCCCCTAGACACACCAAATAAATCAGAATGCTCCCCATTAATAAGCACATAGAAAAAAATTGAAGTAACACAACTCATAACCCATTGGATCCATTCTTCCCTGAAACCAAAAGCACTAAGAACCTTCCGAAGGAAGGACCACCTGACCCTGTCATAAGCCTTAGCCATATCAAACTTAATGAACATCACCTTTTCTTTGGAGTAGGCCATAGAATGAATGGTCTGAGTTGTAATAACAATCCCATCCAAAATTTTCCTACCCACCACGAAACCACTCCGCTCCTCATAAATCAACTCTTTAAGCCCCTTTTTTAACTTGTCAGCAATTAACTTAGAGATAATTTTATAAATGACATTGCAAAGATAAATGGGATGGAATTGACTTAACCTATTAGTCCCATCACACTTGGGAATGAGGGAAAGAAAGGTAGAATTAAATCCCTTAGCATCTGCTTATTCTGCTAAGATTCTTGAACCATTGCCAATAGGTCCAACTTGATAATATCCTATAATTCTTGGAAAAAATCCACTGGGAAGCCATCAGGACCAGGTGCTTTCCCTTTCTTCATCTGGAAAGTAGTCCCCTCAAGCTCCAACAACATGATATCACTCATAAGAAGTTCATTAATTTCTCTAGACACCAGAGGGGGAATGCAAGAAAGAACCTAGGCTTCTTCAGGAGACCCCCATTGCAAATCCTACCTAAAAAGAGAGAAAAAATATTGCACCGTCGTGCTCGAGATTTCAAGAAAGGAGTAAAGCTTGTTACCTCGATCATTCACCAAAACTGAGATAGAATTTCCTTTCCTCCTGGCTTTCACTGAATTGAAGAAAAAAGCTGTATTTTTATCCCCTTCCTAAAGCCACTCTATCTGAGCCTTTTATTTCCAATACATTTCTTCCTGTAGCTCACACTCCTCCAAAGCTTTCAAAGCCTGAGCCTCTTCCTAAAGCAGTTCTTCAGTCACCCCATCCTCCCTTATCAGTCTCGTGATACCATCCAATTCAGCTTGAGGTGTTGCCTTAGCATGAAAGACATTCCCAAAGCAATGACAATTCCACCTCTTGAGTTGATATTTCACATTCTGAAGTAATTTGGAAAAAGGTATACATTATCATACCAAAAGCAGGTCTACCACTTCTCTACCATTCAACCACATAATCATACAGAGATTGGTCCCACAACCATAAGATGGAATCTAAAAGAAGGAGAATGAGGCACACAACTTGAATCAATAGCCAACTTGATAGGCTAGTGGTTGGATCCTCTCTAATCCAAAATTTTAGAGCAAGAAGACCACATACCAACAACCTAGTAACAGGAAACCAAGAAATGATTCAATCTCTCAACAATACAATTATCCCCCACCCTGTGGTTGTTCCATGTAAACTAACCATTTATGGGCTTAATATCAACTAAATTCAAAGCATCAATGTTATCACATAGGAGCAGCATAGAGGGCTCCAACCTCGTAGTACCACCACACTTTTCAACCAACTCAATGATAGCATTAAAACCTCTAGCCATAATCTAGGGATGGAAAGGAGCCAAACTATGGACAAACTAGATATGGGACCACAAAGACTACTTACCCCGAAGAACAATAGGAGCATAGATATTAGAAAGGAGTAAAATATCCCCTATCTCAAAGCTAGAAGCAATCATAGACATAGCGGACTTAGAAGACAACCACCAAAGAGGACGGATCTTCCATGAGTTCCACAAACAAGCTATACCCCCAGAAGACTTATGAGCACCAATACACTGACACTCCCCATTCCTCCACAACTTAGGAGCTAAACTAAACATAGTCTCCACTGATAGCTTGGTATCCTATAGAAAAAAAAATATTAGGGCCTTGATTTCTAACCAAATCATGAACCACTTTTTGTCTAGGGCCGTTGTTGAATCCCCTTACATTCCATGATAAAATAATCATTTCAAGGGGCTCGAAAAATGAGAATCTAGAGTCTTTACCGACCTTGACTCCACAAAGGTCTCACCTATCAACTTGATATTTTCCAAATCCTTCTTTCTACCAAGTTTGGAAAATTTCTCCGCCCCGCCTTTTTGAAGATCCCTTTGCATAAGGACCAACTAAGGAGAAAGCTTGTTGCTCTTAGCTGCATCTGAACTTACAATCCACCTAGGATGAGAAGAATCCCTACCACCTTTTGGTGCCTCGGCAGAAAGAACCGACACCTCTGAAACCACCTGCTGTTGATTCGTATCCATGTGCAAAGTATTGTCACCCGATGGAACCAAAGAATCACCATAAATATTTCCCACCTGAGCTAACCCCACAACCTCCTGAACCAAACTCAACAAAACCGAGTTCACTTCCTGCTAGCTGAGATCATCTAATATCTCAAACCTATTAAAAGTATCCTCATCTTGTCTTTCCTTTAAGGCCCTCTTTTGACCCCGATTCCTGTTATGAGCCTTGACCTAAACAAAACCATCGGCACCAACCACCTCACTAGGGGCCATGCCCTTCCCCTTATCAACTGTAGGGGGTTGTGAGGAGGTTGTGCAAACTGAGACTCCATAGGATTGTATCTTGGACATCTATGCTGCAAATGACCATACTCATGACATAGATGACAACGAAAAGGAAGAGTATTGTAATCCAACTATTGCACCCAAGAAAAGGATCCCACACACATATCCACAACATTGGGCAAAGGCTTACTAAGATCAATTTCAACATAAATATGGGCATAGGTCATTACCTTTTTACCCAAGGTTTGCAACGAAGACCCAACTAGTTCTCCAAGCAGTGAAGCCAAGAGGTGTAAAGTATCCTCTCGACAATATTCCACAAGAAATTGAGGCAAACAAACCCAAACCAAAACATGATTTGGCAGCTCCTTCGAAGGGATAAAGCTAGCATGCCATGGTTTGATAAATAGCCCCACTTGGTTATGGAAATAAGGGCCTCCCTCAAAGACCCTATTGCAATCAACCATGCAATTAAAGGTAACCATAAAATAACTATTGGCCAGCAACATAATCTCCATTTCTCCCTCTAGTGCCCAAGTCCTCTGGGCCCAAGTTTCCAAAAATTGTACTGAAACCCTCATCCACAAAAATTTTCAATATAAGTAGTGGTTTGAATAATATTCAACATCTTTGGAAATAATTTCAAGCAGGATAACCAATTTAGACCTCTCCTAGAAATGCTTGAGACAGTCATTAATCTTCTTGAGCCTCAAACCATTAGATGAACCTGCACCACCAAGCCTTGTATCCAGAGAAAATAAATTATTATCAAAATTCTTCATCCCATGGTTTGGAGACTTTGAACCAAGTGTCGCTTGGAAATCCATCTCGAGAGACACCCCAGATGCCTCACCCCTATGTAATGACATCGGGCTCGAGACAAGCATGCAAAAACACTACCTGACAATGGATGGTGAGCAGGGAAAACTTTAAGAAACCCCCCCCTCGGTGTAGGTGTAAAATCCAGGTGAATCCTGTATACTTCTCGTTGAAAAATATTAATGTTATTGGCGATTTTTTTCATTTTTCGGGAAAAAAGAATCCCAATTGGTGAATATTTTATAATCCCTAGAAATTCGTGGAAAATCTTGGCGAATTGCAAATTTTTTTAATCAAATAAAATATTTTTCAGTGGCGATTAAAATCGTTTTTCAAACTAGAATTTTTTTTCCATTGGCCATTAAAACCTTTTTTCAAAGCAAAAAATATATTTTCATTGGTGAATTAAAAAGAATCTCAAAATAATAAAAAAATCCAGTGGAAAATCAAACAGATATGCCAACGAAAAATCATAGGGGTCGTTTGATGAATGTTCGATGGACAACTATAGTTGCATTCCGGAAATAAATCTCTAAATCACTAGACTTACGATTTGAAACCTCTGGAATAACACTATAACCGTTAGATGTAGACATGTGGCAAGATCAAGGCTCATCACTCATCGCTCATCACTCATTCTGTCTTTTCAATGCCTCGACATTGTACATTTCATTTAATTGAAATTCTCAATCTTTTTGAAGAAAGTGTGGTTGCCGTACTACTAGTGCGGTTAGTGGTGGCGATTAATGCCATATGTGATGTGAACATCTGAAGCAATTTCTTGGACAACTCATAGCTTTAATGAAACAAGATTTGTAATGATTTCATATCGTTTAAAATTTGAGTGGCACTAGTGAATCAATGATTTTGACAACTTGTCAACTTGAGGTATAGTTCAAGTTGGCATGTAGCCAGACGTCAATCAAATTAAACATTTTAATTATATAGGCTGGTGGTTGCAGTAGTGGCCCATAAATAGGGATAGCGATTCATTGAATAGTGGATAGTGCCATAAGGGTTACATAAAGATTCACTAAGAAGATGATGCAGTATTGGGGATACTGTAAATTCTCCTACCTGTAGTTATGTAGTTACAAAGTAATCAGTAAAAGAAAAATTCCTTCAAGTTCAAAATGGGTGGAATTGGAAAAAAGTTGATTTGGTTAACCTGACTTCTCAGACAGGTTTTGAACCAGGATGAGGAGCTCTGATGGAGGTAAGTGCTATACCAGTGCATGGAAGGTGCATGCAAAAGATGGGAGCAGATTTGCTTCTCCTCTTGTATTCTAACAACTCCCATTTCCCTAGCATGGCTGGCCAGGCAAGCCCCATTCATTTATTTTCAAAGAGACATTTGTATTACATCTTCTGCATGACTTTGGTTCTCAAAGGGGATAAGTACATTTTGTATCTTCACGACTCCCATTTCCCCAGGACTGATTAGAACCCCCTTTCCCCAACATGGTTGGAAAATCCACAAGCAGAAGCTTGAAATAATGAATTTATTTTCAGAGCCACATTTGTATTACATTGTCACCAGCAGAAGCTTGGAATCATGCATTTATTTTTAGAGTTACATTTGTAGTAAGTTTTCAGCAGCAAAAAATTGGAATTGGAATCAATTTGTAATCCATTGTAATGAGCAACAACTTGGAATAAATTATTAAATTTTGTCTATGTAAAGTACTAAAGTTCTACTCATCTGTAAAAATATATGTAATAACGTGACATTGAAATTTAGTTGCAATAAAATAAATGGTTGTGTTGTGTTATTCTTCAATCTTCGTTATTCATATACGCTTAAGAGTAAAGAGTTGTTTTCTGAGTTCAGAACTTCAGTGTCTATTAATAATTTAATATATTCAAATCATTTTAATTTTTTTGAGAAATTAAGTAATATACTTTATACAATATGCACTTGATAATTCATGGTTATATTGGGCCATCAGGGGAATGCAATCATTTGTTCCACCGATGTTTATGTGTTACAACAATGTGCTCACTTTTTTTGATTCTATCGGTATATCAGAGAGCGTACCTTATGAGTTATGAGTCTTCGCCTTCGGGCCATTGATGGGGCTGTGATTGGGGTTCCACCGATAAAGCATTGTTAGGCCGATGACTATGGTATTGACTTTAAAACACATGTGTCATGTTTATTTTTTTAAGTTAATATCATAAATTACTCAAGTTTCAATCATTGGATGAACATTTGATGTATGGTTGTAGTTGCATTCCGTAATGAAATGCACAGAGCGATGGGCTTCCCAACTTAAACCTCTGGAATCATCCTATAATCGTTAGATTTAGAAAGATCAACAGTTAAGATTAAGAATTTGCAACTTTTAAACCTAAGATGTGTCATTCACTTTAATGTTCCAATTTCGAGAAACAAAGCATTTAAAGCACTTTGTACTGCTAAGAGTCAACTGTCAAGTGATTAATGTTTATTTTTAAAGTTAATATCATAAATTACTCAAGTTTCAACCATTGGATGAACATTTGATGTATGGTTGTAGTTTCATTCCATAATGAAATGCACAGAGGGATGGGCTTCCCAACTTAAACCTCTGGAATCACCCTATAACCGTTAGATTTAGAAAGATCAACAGTTAAGATTAAGAATTTGCAACTTGTAGACCTAAGACGTGTCATTCACTTTGATGTTCCAATTTTGAGAAACAAAGCATTTAAAGCACTTTGTACTGCTAAGTGTCAAATGTCAAGTGATTAATGTTTATTTTTAAATTTAATATCATAAATTACTCAATTTTCAACCGTTGGATGAACATTTGATGTATGGTTGTAGTTGCATTATGTAATGAAATGCATAGAACGATGGGCTTCCCAACTTAAACCTCTGAAATCACCCTATAACCATTAGATTTAGAAAGATCAATGGTTAAGATTAAGAATTTGCAACTTGTAGACCTAAGACGTGTCATTCACTTTAATATTCCAATTTGGAGAAACAAAGCATTTAAAGCACTTTGTATTGCTAAGTGTCAACTATCAAGTGATTGATGTTTATTTTTAAAGTTAATATCACAAATTACTCAAGTTTCAACCATTGGATGAACATTTGATGTATGGTTGTAGTTTCATTCTATAATGAAATGCACAGAGTGATGGGCTTTCCATATAAACCTCCAGAATCACCCTATAACTGTTAGATTTAGAAAGATCAACTGTTAAGATTAAGAATTTGCAACTTGTAGACCTAAGATGTGTTATTCACTTTAATGTTCCAATTTAGAGAAACAAAGCATTTAAAACACTTTGTACTGCTAAGTGTCAACTGTCAAGTGATTACTGTTTATTTTTTAAGTTAATATCATAAATTACTCAAGTTTCAACCGTTGGATGAACATTTGATGTATGGTTGTAGTTGCATTCTGTAATGAAATGTATAGAGTGATGGGCTTCCCAACTTAAACCTCCAGAATCACCCTATAACCGTTAGATTTAGAAAGATCAACAGTTAAGATTAGGAATTTGCAACTTGTAGACCTAAGACATGTTATTAACTTTAATGTTCCAATTTTGAGAAACAAAGCATTTAATTCACTTTGTATTGTTAAGTGTCAACTGCCAAGTGATTAATGTTTATTTTTAAAGTTAATATCATAAATTAGTCAAGTTTCAATCGTTGGATGAACATTTGATGTATGGTTGTAGTTGCATTCCATAATGAAATGCACAGAGCGATGGGCTTCCCAACTTAAACCTCTGGAATCACCCTATAACTGTTAGATTTAGAAAGATCAACGATTAAGAATTTGCAAATTGTAGTCTTGTAGACCTAACTCCTAAGATGTGTCATTCACTTTAACGTTCCAATTACGAGAAAATAAACATTTAAAATAATTTGCACTTTGAAATTGTACAGTGATTTTTAAAGTCTTCACTCTTTAGATTGCTCATTGTAGTGCACCACCCTATTTTGGATTCCACAGCTCCACTTCCAACAATGCCATTTTAGTTTTCAAGAGTCAGGACTCAGAATCAAGGTAAGTGAAAGAATTCCTGCAGCTACGTTTCATCGTTTGACATTTCTTAAAATCTTATTTTGTCAAAGTTTGAAGTTTGGGTTTAGAGACTCAATAATTCATTAAAATTAAGGAGGACTAATAGGTATTACTTATTAGGGAATTCAAATTTCACAAATTCACATTTGTATAAGCATGTCTACCACCAATACCACTAAAGCAATATCCGATAAAAAAATACATTATGTAGAATTGCTTAAAACCCCAGGTTTCACCGATGGATACCATGATATTTATGATCCTGAAATCTATGGTAGGCATACCTCAGAACTTATATTTTCATCTTAGAATAAGGCTACAAAGCAAAAACAAGTTGATAGTATCAGTGCACCATGGGTAACTGGACTAGGGTGCATGATGTTCAATGAAGTTTTCCCTTGCCCATTTTTTTTATCATGGTCTATGCCAAAAATTATGATGATAAGAAAAGAGAAATTGTTAATAAAGATAACCAAGAAGAATTGTTATCCATTAATGTAGAAGAACTTGGAAAAGTGTTGGGGTTTACAACCGAAGAATTTGGAAACCACCACATTGACCTATAAAAGCTTGCTAGTGATTATGAAGCAGTGGAAGAAAGGCTGAAAAATAATTTCTTAAATAAAATAGTTAAGGATAGAAACAAATTGAAAGGTGATCATAAGCCTCCTTATAATTTGGATATTTTTAAACCATGGGTTTAAGATACTATTTCCATGCTAGCATTTTTCCTCGGTCTGGATAGCAATTTGGAAGTGGGTGTAAGCCTCCTTGAAATGGTATATAATATCCATTATCTTGATGAACATGTAAAATATAATTATACTCAACACATTGTAGAATCCATGCATAAATTTTTTTTAATGACTAAAGTAGGTTCCACCAAGATATTTAGGTTCACAACCTACTTGTGCTATCTTTTTCTATTCAAATTTAGAGGAATGTTTCAAACCAACAAGCTTCAGATTCAACCCTATAGTAATGCAGAGGAAAATAAAATGGCTCTAGTATATGAATGGACCACTGAGATGAGGATGCATGATTATCGAAGGAACTACAGTCATTTTGTAGACTACTTTTTGGCTCCATTGCATCAAGTAATTACAAATACTCCAATGCCTAGATTGCCTATGTCATGTAGAAACTACATGCAACTAGGAAAAGAAATATAATTGGCTGATTGGCACTTAATGGAAGAATATACTGTGCTAAGATTTTATGGATCGGGAGTACAACCATACAAAATTCCAATACATGTGACATAAAGGGTTTTTGCATTGGAATATGTAAGGTAGGTGTAGAGTGCTAATGAACTACACTTTCTCAGTTAGAAAAAGAAGACCTTATTTCCTTCTTTACCTTTGTCATGTGGAGGGTTCAAATTTGAGAGAAAAGCATTTAGTGTGGCGCATAATATTTTAATTTTTTTTGACTTTGATGTTGTCTATCACTAGAAGTATGATCCATGCGACATTATTAAATCAATGATTATGGCCAATAGGAATGCTGCAAATAGAATTCAACATCAAAGTAAAACCTTGCTTGAAAACTTGAGAAACAAGGATTCTTGGGATGAGGTCAAAATAGCAATGGAGAAAAGTGCTGCCGAGAATGGTATTTCTTTTGAACAATTGTTAGCAGAAATTATGGCATTGCACTGAAAGACAATCAAGACATTCAATTTTTATGAAAAAAAGTGATAAAACATCGAGTAGAGTAAACATTCCAAGTTCTCTAGAGAAGGAAGTTATAGATAAAAATTGGTCACGATAAAAAATTACTGCCTTTTGGTCTATGAGGAAGGACCTAGGTGATCCGAGAGCTCTTGCAGAGTATGGAGCTAACGAAGAAGATAAAGAGTTTAGAAAATTGTGGAATATAGAGCATCTTGATCAATGTGGAAGAAAAGGAAGTGATGAATCTGATGATGAATCTAATGATGATATTGATAGTGAAGAAGAAGAACAAAGGCATGCCAATTACAAACCTGGTTTAAGTGAGGTTGCAAAAGAAGCATATGCTTCAACATATACTTCAGGAGTAGCCATACTTGAAAAAATTGGTTATGAAGGTGGTCCTTTGGGGTCCAAAGGACAAGGCCCTTGGACAATAACAAATGTTGAGCATAGAAAAATAGTTGATAAATTTGGCCTTGGGTTTAGAGGTGAAAAAGTAGACCAAGGGCCTACAAGTCAAACTCAATTTGTTAGAGCTTCTAATCCTCATCCTCATGGTCAGATACAATCACAACTAGGACATGCCCTTGGTGAACAACTTAGTGCAACTGGGAGTGCCATTGGTGGCGATGGTATGGGTAGTAGTATTAGTAGTGGTCAACATGTGCTACAATGACAAATTACAGACAATACTAAGAGGAAAACAATAAAAGATACCACAGAAACACCAGGTGATCAAGGCAATCAAAAGAGGCAAAGGATTTTGACAGGTCCAAGTCACACTATCAGTGGATCCACCATAAAGGATTTATTTCTAGGCACTCCCCCAATTCTAGTTAGTGTGGGTCTGACATCATTAGCAACTGCAAGTACTCCTATTCCTTCACCATTCAAGAATTCCATTGTTGCTGCTTCCCCAGGTTATGATTTCATTGAAGAGTTTAAAAATAAATCAAGCTTGAATAAAAACGAAAAGAAGAAACTGATGGAGAGTGTGTCTAATGTAACTTCAGAGCCTGCAACAACCATGGTATTACCCACATTTGACACAAATAAAGAAATCATGGAGTACACAATTTTTGTTCCCATAGTTCAAAACAAACCAACAAATCAGATGGATCGATCTGAATACCAGGTAACCAATTTTCAATTGGATTTTTCTGGCCTGAAAAATACTAAAAAAATTAATATATCAAAGAAGAACAATGAATTGGTGTACACATCATTTCTAAAATAAGATAGAGAGAAGAAAAGGTTGCAAACCCAAATAGAAAAGTTACAGGTAGACCTAGCAAGTGAGAAAGCAAAGAGGAAAGCAACAGATAACAAGAGTAATGAATTAGAAAAAAGAATAATAAAATTTGCCTCTACATCAACAAGCAAAGAGGATAAATCAAATGAGAGAGAAGTGAATGACTTGAAGCAAAGGCTAGATGAGAGCAACACGAAATATGATGAGGAAAAATCCACTTCAGAAAAATTAAGACTAAGCATTGTAAATGGAAATGCACAGTGGGAA
Organism: Sequoiadendron giganteum; assembly: GCA_007115665.2. NCBI lineage: Eukaryota > Viridiplantae > Streptophyta > Pinopsida > Cupressales > Cupressaceae > Sequoiadendron > Sequoiadendron giganteum. The sequence goes on along the minus strand of CM021109.1, from coordinate 434,778,413 downwards.
CAAAAATTGGAGAAACAGAGAAAAACAAATGAAAGATTGGAGACAAAGCTGATTGAAGCAAAAGAAGAAATTAAGTCTTCTCAAAATAAGTTATCTACATTTTGTAGAGATACAATGAGGCATATGAAACAAAAGATCTTGGATGAAATAATGCAGAGGTTTGATCATTTGTGTGACATGTTTCAATTGATTGATGCTATCATACAACATTATAAGAATCTCAACAAATATTTAGTGGACAACAAAAACATGCTGGAATTAGAGAAATCTGCAAATCAAGTTCTACAAATAGTCTACAAAGCCAGTGGCAATGATCTGAAATCAAAAGGGATTACTAATCAGATTGAAACCTCAATGAAGTTGTCATCTATCATTGAAAAGTGTTTGAGAATGTGTGGAAAAAAGGAATATTTGCATTTGGTTGCAGACAAGATGAAGGTAGTGAATGAAAAGGTAAGGAACTTCATAGAGCTTGGTTTTCCAGAGGATTTTGACACAAATGAGTGATTCATTGGAAATGATGGTTTCAGAAAAAAAGATGGAAGGTGCAAGTAAGATTGATTTGGACCAGTTTCCTCATAACGCAAATGTGAACTATTTGGATTCCATCAGAACACTGATAACCTTGAACACAAAATTGACTGAAGAATTCAAGACAGGTTCCACTTCCAATTATAGTCATGAAATGTTAACAAAACTTCAAGTCAAACAACATCAGTTAGAACAAATGGAAATTCGATCACCTAAAGAGTGGAAGTTACTAGAAAAGGTGATATAGTGACTTGATTTATTATTTTCAATCTCCATTGTATTGATCTTCCAAGTTCCAACTCAGCTTTGTGCAGACTTGTCTTTGGGCATTGGCAAGATTTTGCATTGCCAATGCCAATATGTACTCCTTCATGTGAAATTCAATTAAAAATCTCAAATTCAGACTTCATTAATATGATGATGTTCAATTATCTAGATTATGTATTATTTATTTTATGATTTGAACTAGTGATGAACTGCTAGCTCATTATATTTACTTCTTGGTAGAGCTTCCAAGTTATGGATGTTGAACTGTTAGCTCATTATATTTACTTCTTCATAGAGCTTATAAGTTATGGATGTTGAACTGTCAGCTTCTATTATGTTTTGACTAAAAATCTTGATCAGTATCCACCAACTTACACCTCACCCACATCCCACATACTGCAAAAATACACTATATTTGATTTTATGATTAACACAAATTGCAGATATTTTTGTGACAAGATCCATTTTGTGGCCCACATTACTACTTGATTAATGATCATGTCCATAAATAAATCTAAAAACCCATGGTCACAACCCCTATTCCTGAAAAATTCAAGTTCAATGTATTGAAAAAGTACATGTACTTTTACACACTCAATTTGAATAACATAAACAACCACTTTGGAGACAGCCAAATAAGTTAATAACTTATAAGCATATGAATCCACAACAGTTGAACAGTCAAAAGAAAATTAGTAAATATGTGCAACCTTCTCCATTGTATTGATCTTCAAAGTTCAAATGATATGCATTATAAAAATAGTTTATGATATGAGATGGATGGGCGAATTGGTGCAATCTATTATCTATCTTCTTATTATTTTCTACTCTAAAGTATAATTAAAAATGATGTGATGATCCATTGATCTCCTATTGGGGTCTTGATCTCTCTTATATATGAGAGGCAACAAGCTACAAACCCCTTGTAAAAAGTCATGATGTTTGACAACTAAACATAACTCAAATTATAAATAAAAAAATGCCACAGGTGAATGCACCGATCCGTTAATCTCCAAGCAGAAGCCCGTGACCACTGACCACCTAAGATCTATTCAAGGCTTCTACTCCATGATAGGGTGCTCATCATGCTCTCGGTTGGAATTCTTCCTTTGAATCTGAAGGTTGTCCCGTTGGATCTGATTTTGACACATCTACAAATTGACTGCAGAGAGGTGATGGATGTACTCCTGCTCAACATAGGTGTCCACATTAGAGATCACCTCTTTCATATCATATTCCATAGACATTATTTTTTTTGAGTTGCTTATGAGTGTTTTGTAAAACCATAACCTTGTCATTTATTTCTTGCAATGCAACAATTAGAAGCCCAACAAGTTCTTCCTTCCAATCATCATATTCTCGTGGATTTCCAATGCCAAAATGAAGTGTCAGGAGTGGGACTGAATCAAAGCATTCAAAATCTTCGCTAAGCTTGTTATGATATCCATTATGTGATTCTACCAACTTGTTATATGTCAGCAATATTTTTCCTTTCATGACATTCTTATCTACGAGCTCCTTTTTTTTCTCCATCATTCTAGGCTGCAATCATTCATTCTCCACCAACGCAATGCGTGTCTATTTGAATACTTTCCAATATTCAATATCATATTTCATCATTTTATTGAATCTTTCTTTTATCATTTCAGATACAGTGTTATATTTGATGGTTTTCCCTTCTTTCTCCAATTCTTTGCATTTCCCCTGGGATTTCAGATGGCAATTATTTTAGTAGGCTGCATCAGCCAATGCATCAAGCACTCTCTTATCTTTTTCAAGACATGGAGAGTACAACTCTGATGTGGAGGAGGAAGATTTTTTTTCTCTCTGATTTGCTAGCTCCTTCTTCAGTTTGTCATTTTCCTTAATCAGTTTTTCGATCTGTGCACTGGTAAATTTTGCCACATTTATGTTCAATTTTGCTGTCTCCATAGGGTTGGTATCCACTACTCGTTGAACCAAGAGATGACCAAACACTTGGTTTGGATTACTAATTATAGCAGGTCTTTTATCATGGGGATACAGTGACCAAATAAGCAAGGTGGCTTCGTCTGGGTTGTACCCAGATCCTGAATACATTTTGTCAATTGCTTCTTCTGTTAAGTTCATTGTCGTATCCCCTCTTTTTCTGAAGCTATCAAATACAATTGAAGAGCTAATATCCTACCCTGGCAGGAGCAACACTCTAGCTTCTTGAAGCAATTCCCTACCTCTTTCAGGAGTGATGGAATCCATTTCCTTTTCTACCTCCCTTTTCAATTCCTTCAGAGTGGTTGCCTCATGTTCAGGAGTGATATCCTATATCTGTTGTCTCATTTTTCTACCTTTATATTCATAAAAAAATGATTTAAATTTAGAAGATTTAACAAAATCACAATCAGAAATAAATTGTTGTCTAGCCCTGACCCTAACATCATTAAATAGTTCATTTGATGCCTCAAATATTACAATATTGTGATCTTGAGGGGGCTCGTCTGTGCAATCATAGGAGCACTAATTTGTTTGACCTTCTCACCCTCTTCATCGCTCTACTCTTCTTCACTTATATCAGTATCTACAAAAATACATACCATAGGAGTAGGTTGTGAAGGTATGTAATCCAAGGGCTCTATGTCTTCAACTTGTACTCCTAAAAAGGTTGCATGAGGTGCATCAAAAAACACTGGGGGAACATCCTTTACCAATTCATTGACATGAGGGATGAGTTGCTCAATTCTTGTTAAAGGATCCTGTATCTCACTAAATGCCTTTGAATAAGATGGGACATTTTTTCTCTTCCATTCCTCTACAAGCATAATCTTGTTATAGGTGGCCATTCTTTCCTTGGTGGAAGCCTCATCATGGTTTCTTATGACATCTTTGATTGAGAACAAATGTTCATACCCTAATAGCCCCTGTGATAACCTCGCCTTGTGAATAAACCCTTCTGCATCAAATTTTTTCCTTACATCACCTAGAGGTAGGTTATACTGTGCTAATTTACCATCAATTTCTCCATATCCTTCATTGGAAACCACTGTAAAGTCTCCAAAGCATAAGGTGTTGGGCATAATTGATTGTTTTCTATGTCCTTTGAGGTGTTTGGAATCAAATTTTACCAATTGCCTCACAATTTTTAAATAAGCAATTCGGTCAGGAACTACTTGTGGCATCAAGTGTGGAGCCCCTTCGAACCCATAAACCCTTATCACTATACAATTAGGGAAAGCATACCAGTCTCCCCAGTTATGATTCACTTTATTTCTCCGGTCATTTTCCATTGGTCTTAGAAATCTTTGTACTTATGGGGATAGGTTATAATTGCATGGATATGCTAGCAACTTCATCAATGGTTTTACAAAAAAATCTTCAAAATAAAGGTAATGAGACCTACCAAATCGGCTATCCCACAATGAAGTCTACATCTGTACAGGTTTAAAATATCCATTTTCATCTGTATCTTTTATCCTTAATTCTTCACTCTAGACACCTCTAACTTGTCCCTCATACAATAGCAAATGCATAAGCAAAGAATAATGCTCAAAATTAATATTATCACTATTGATTTTGATCTTTTCAAGCCATCTATGTAGGGCATTGGCCAAGTAGCTATTATAATCAAATGGCCTAGAATCCTTGCTTTGTATGTCTGCAGCTAAGACCATTGGGGCAATCGACATGAGAGGCAAAACCTCTACTCCCAAAACCTGACCAGCTAAATAATAGGTGTATCAGAAATAATCTACAAACAAATCTTCATGGAAAGGAGGGTTTTCACTGCTAGAGAACCTCTTGAGTTGGCCTCCTTCATCCCTGGGCCTATGCAAAGGTAATTTCCATCTCTTATAACTGGTATCCATGTCGTGATACTCTATCAAGAGATCTTTGACCGTGAATGATAATTTCAATGAACACTCTAACTAAAATACATTAGAAATGAGATCCCTAGAAATAACAAGCATGTCACCCCTGCCATGTGACTGAATAGTTCTTTTCTTGGGGTCATATCTGATAGCAAGAGCTTTAATTAGATCTACGTTCACAAACACATTGGGCACCACAAGTCTTCCTAGGCTCAAGCTCCATGGATTGTAGACTAGTTGAAACCTAAATTGTTTTCTATAATGGTACATGAAGAGTTTGTACCCTCATTGCGGTGTCCAAATATCCCCTAAGCCCTTTTGTTTGTCCCATATTTGATCCATGGAAGGATTCATTTGAGCACTCCTCTTGGGTCTTGGCCTCGACCCAGGACATTGATCTATTAGGTCTTCATTTAGGAGTCTCTTAGGCTTTTTGGTTTTCTATTTTTTAGCTTTGGGATTGTCTGTACTCTCTTCCATTATTTAAATATTAAGCTTTTGATGAAAATAGCTTCTTACCTAGGTCTGAAAGTGAAGTACTTACGTGAGTCTCGCTGAGTCGCCTCCATAGTCCACCGGTCATTGCTGCATCAAAACTTCAAGTTTTTTCCTTTCTGCTTCTGCCTTAAGCAAAATCTTCTAAGATTTTGTAACAACTATGCGATCAACTTGTGATATTATTCACTTCAATTTTGGTTCATAAATGCACCGCAGCATGGCTGCACGATGCCTCGAGATGTCACATCAGTCTTTCATCGATAGCCACCCTCTCCACTGATGGACACCTATCCTTCGTTCTATCGGTGGGACGCCAGATAATGTTTCCTCGATGCACCATAGTTCCCTCGATATACTTTATGCATTCAATAATTCATGCCTATGGTTATAATTCATGGTTACTTTTGTTGACAACTTGACTCTATCAGTATATTGGGAGAGCTCAGAGCACCTTAGGAGTTAGGAGTCAGCCCGATAGAGTATTGTTACACCTATAGTAGGTTGTGAGCTATTTTCATCGGGCCATCGGTAGGACTGTGATGGGGGTTCCGCCGATGAAGCATTGTTAGGCCAATGGTATTGAATTTTGTTAGGAATGGGGGAAGGACTACATCACTATGAAATTTCAATTTTTTTTAAAATTTATGGATGCAATGTGAATGTAGGCTATAATATGGATCTTGTCCCACAAATTTCTACAATTTGCATTGTTCATAAAATCAAAGTGTGGTATATTTTTGTGATTATTGATAAAATAAGATAATTCATGCCCATGGTCATAAATTATAATTCATGGTTACTTTTGTTGACAACTTGACTCTATTGATATATCAGGAGAGCACCTTAGGAGTCAGCTCAATAGAGTATTGTTACACCGATACTAGGTTGTGAGCTATTTTCATTGGGCCATCGGTGGGACTATGATGGGGGTTCCGCCGATGAAGAATTGTTAGGACGATGGTATTGAATTTTGTTAGGAATGGGGGAAGGACTATGTCACTAAAAAATTTAAAATTTGATTAATATTTATGGATGCAATGTGAATGTAGGCTATAATATGGATCTTGTCACACAAATTTCTAAAATTTGCATTGTTCATAAAATCAAAGTGTGGTATATTTTTGTGATTATTGATAAAATAAGATAATTCATGCCCATGGTCATAAATTATAATTCATGGTTACTTTTGTTGACAACTTGAATCTATCGGTATATCAGGGGAGCACCTTAGGAGTCAGCCTGATAGAGTATTGTTACACTGATACTAGGTTGTGAGCTATTTTCATCAAGCTATCAGCGAAACTGTGATGGGGGTTCCGCTAATGAAGCATTGTTAGGCCGATGATATTGAATTTTATATAATTTATAAAATATCATCAACTATAGTTTGACTTTGGCATATGATTCATGAAGTGTAATTAGCAAAATAATATAAAATATCATGCAGACTTGGAGAATTGGAGTGCAATATAAAATAAAATATCCCGAACTTCAAGTGCAATGATTCACAATTTATTTGAATACAATATAAAAAAATCATCAAGTATAGTTTGGAATATGATTCATGCAGTGCTTGAGTGTAATATAAAATAAGATATCATGAAGTGCAATGATTCACAATTTCAATGTTCATTGAATACAATATAAAATATCATCAACTACAGTTTGGACTTTGGAACAATGGAAACTGATTCATGAAGTGCAACAAAAATACCTAAAACCTGCTAATTCTCTTCCATTTCCCAAACGGAGTCAGGGTCCTCAAACCGATGATCATCTTCAGATAAAGTAAAAGAGTCATCTTGATTCTGAGACTGCTCTGCACTTTCTTCGGCCTGTGTCTCAAATTCAACATTCATTGTTTGATTTGTGCCAATTTCAATATCATTGTCATCTGTCCCAGGTCCACTGCCACTGCCACTAGTACTACCACCAGTATCGGTGGCTCTTGGAATTGGAGAGCCTGTGTTGCACAACCCGGTCCTTCTTCTTTCACATGTGGACCTCCAGATTGTGAATGCCCTTTCAAAACGAATTTTTTTGACATTATACGCAGTTCCTTTCATCCTCAAGCAATTTTCCAAATTCTTGTCCAGTTTGTTTTTTAACTTTTATTTCAAAAACCCCAATGTACTAAAAATTCTCTCATCCTCCATCGACCCCAATATCATTGTTTGACATAAATCAACAAGTTTGAAATATTTTGACATTGAACCACACAATATTTCACTCTGACCTAAGCTTGTCCAAACCTTTTTTATTGATCCCGATTCAAAGGCCTTCTCCTTTCCCATGGACTTCTATTGGTCCCTCATAGCTATTGCAAAACTCCCACATTTCTTTCTAAGCTTATTTTCATTTAAAATTCCTTCTATTGTCTGCTCATTGTATGCTATTTTTTTCGAAAACTATTCGATCAAGATTTTTTCTTGATCATGAAAATATTTTGGGTTATCTTGGTTTACCCAAAATTGAGGATACACAATACCCATGGCTTCAAGTATTTCATGTCGAGGAAATCTTTCATGAATCTCTGAGGAAAGAGATTTTGCAATTTCCTTCAAATTATCACTAAATAGATTTAACAATGTCATTAAAATCTTCCTCGTTAACATGTACTTCTTTTCTAGAGTGCCTGACTGTCTTACAATGGTACATTGGTATCTCATATCCACATACACAAATACATAAGTGCCCACTTGCATTAAACTGTAAATAATTATTGGGATTATTCAAATCAATAATTTTCCACCATATCAAATAATTTGTGCCTTCTTGTGTTAGATCTAGATATAGATGATTGAGGGCCAAGCATGTAAGTTTACGTAGATTGGCATATTCATAAATATACATAGTTCTATCTTGGGATTTCTTCACAAGATTGTTCATCTCATCCAGCATGGGGAGAAGACTAGCTAAAGTCAAGAGTGTCCCTATATCGCTTAACCTATGTAAGAGGTCAAGAGCTTTGTCTACTGTGCTGCGATGCTCGTACGTCACTCCAATCAAGGATTGATATTATGAAAGAAATCATTGCGTTGGTCCATGTAGGGAGATCCATCTGGTATAAAAATCCTTGAGAAGCTTGTTTACAGGTGTTATTCCCTCAACAAAATTTTGAAATTCAAGGAAACATTTGGGACTTCGGCAGGAAGTATGTGTGGATCTCGCAAACTAGATTTTCAACTTTTGATACTGTAGGAAACTTGCTTACAAATTTGAATGCTAAATTCATTCTATGGGCCATGCAGTGAACGCCAAGCATGTATGGTACACAATTAATTTGTAACTTTGTGCAAAGACTGCTCCTTTGACCTTGCATCACTGCAGCTCCATTAGCTCCTACACACACTAGCTTTTTGGAAATTGTCAACTCATCCATACCTGCAATTTCATTCAAAGATTTCTTGACTAGTTCAAATAGATTTTGCGATGTTGAACTGTCCTTCATTTTATGAACACAAAGAAGATGAGCTTGTCAAACATGTTTTTCTATAGTATACAAATGCATACAAACCCAAGAAGTATTGTCTACCGTAGTAACTTCATCTAAAGATAATGCAATGAAATTTGACTCTTTTAATTTCTCCTTTAAATCTTGCTTTTCCACTAGAGCAAGACAGTTCACCCATTCCCATCCACCGTTTACTAACCAATGTGAGAAGGGAAAGTGGGGAACACTCAAATAAGATAATAAATCAAAATATTCTGGGTAGTTTGTCATAGGACGCCCCCTGGACAAAATATGAAAAACAACACTCATCTGAACAGTTTTTGACAAATTTGCTACTGCCATGGATTTTCCAAAATGAGTCTCAAGTGTACCTTCACATTTTTTAATCTTTGACATTTTATGGTTATTCTCTCCATAATATATGACATACTTAACATGAAGACATTCTTCCTTTGATTTCCATCGTACGACTGATTGTTCCTTTCCATCTATGATTTGTTTTTCATAAACTTTGCCGATATGATTTTCTATAGTGTCAAGCTTTAGTTGCATTGTCTTGTCTCTTCCACATTTCCAACTACAAATCTTACATTTGACCTATGTTTCCCTTTCAATATTGTTTTCATTTGATACCTCCACTGGTTCAAGGAATGGGTACTTCAACAACCAACCAAATTGAAAATTCCTTGTCATTTCCCACTCATGCCCCAATTTTTCTTTGCCTTTTCTTTTATTGCTACCAACATCATCCTCATCCAAGTCAATTATCTCATTTTGGCTATCCAGGGTATCCCTTGGATCATCTTCTGTGGTATTGCCATCCTCATTTGATACAGTTTGATTTAACACAATGCCAATCTCACCTTGACCTTCCTGTGGCGAAAGAGTTGATGATGTAGCTCCATCTTCAATAATATTTGGTGGAAGAGTTGATGGTGTAGCTCCACCTTGATCTGATGGATTAGAAGCTTTTCCAATTCCAAAGTAAGATTGTATAGCACCTCCACGTTTTGGGCATTTTGATGGCCTCCCGGTCTCTTCATTATCCTCCTGCTTAGGAGTCTTACCCTTGCTGCTTGACATATTGATATCTCACTTCGAATAAAAGCTGGAAAAAAAGGTCTTCTTGTTTAAGAAGGACAGATCGACAAAGAATATAGATCCCATTCCCTCTCAAAATTATGTTTAAGACTGAAGCGAGAATGGAAAATAGATAAAGAAATCTTATTATTATAACTAATAACTAATAACAGTATGAAGAAATGATCACTCACCTTTGAGTCTACGTTTTTGGGTTTCGCTGACTTCTGAATCGAGAAGTAGAACCTCAAAACCAAATAAAATGTGTAAAACTGAACAAAATGTGTAAGAACAAATAACAGTTTCAATTGTATTTATATCAATCCATATTTGGCAAATTCCGCTGGATTTTGAAATGGTATGTTAAAAATTTGGTGAATCCCGCATCCTTATACAATGATACATTGCAATTTTCAAGGCTAAATAGGTCCTCATAAGCAACTATTTATAAATTTTAATTGGCGAAATGGGTCTTCACAAGCAACTATTTGTAAATTTTAATTGGCGAAATGGGTCCTCATATAATGTTGTTTTAATAGTATTGGCGAATATGTTGGTTTTTTATGACATGCTCCCCAGGATTCTAGGTGAAAATATTAATCGGTCCTTTGGAAATGCGTAGTCTGTTATGGTGAATTTATTGCCTAAACATGTCTTGTAAAAAAACATGCTGGCGAATTGACATGCATTGGACCAATAGTTCATGAAATCCTGACGATTTGAACACCTTGCTGGATACAGGAAATTCACCAATTTCGATTTTCCCGATTCCTAGAATTTGCTAATTGGCAAAGATTCACCACTAAATTTATCGTTGGTGGGGAAACCCCACACCACCACACCTAACCACCCTTGACACACCCCCACCAATCATGCCCTACCACACCTGCGCCAAACGAAGAACCAACAGAAAGAGAAAACCCCCATGCATCACAAGACACCAAAGCTCCACATCCACACCCACGCCAGCCCAAGCCCACCTCATAGGGATAGCCCCAGGAGTGGCAACAAGGATTTCAGACAAGAAAAACCCCCTAAGCAAGGAAAATGTGTTGCTTGAGAGCAACCCGTGACCACCCGAAATAGAATAAAGGAAAAAAAGGGAGAAGAAACCCCCGTACTAGGTCAAAATGACCCACCCCACAATGCAAGTACAAAAAAATATTGATCATGAGCTAGGGCTCGGGTGCCCTAGCTCGGCCCAAAAAATTGTAGACACCATCCGAAACCTCCCAATCTTCGACACAACTTTGTGCCTTTTCACAAAATTCTTAATTATCAATACTAAAAGAAAGTTACTTTATTTAAGTAAAAGAATATAGTAAAAAATTTAACCTAACCATAGTTTGGAGATCCATGGGAATAGAAAATTAATATATTTTCCAACAAAAGTAGGAAATTACTGCAGCTCAAAAAAGGTAAGGGGTTTCGTCCCTCCCGTCAATAGAGACGTGATATTGATACACACAAAATAAAGAAAGGCTTTGGAAAGCCTGGTTGAAAACAAAGTAGGTTTGTACATGTCATAACTTCACCAGGGTTTACTGCAAATTTAATATTATTATACGGTACATTTCTTTTCACCAAAAGCTAATCCATGCATAGTTCAAACACCTTAAGGAATATGAAAAGAACAAATGGGGCAAAGAAACTGGGCCTATTTGAATATAGTAAATTTGGATTTTTAATATAGGTAAAATAATAGTTAAGTTTTTTGAAAAGTAGGAAAAATAATAGTTTAATGTTCTGAAAAATAGGTAAAATAATAGTTCATGATTCTTAAAATTCATCAATAACACACAAAACTCATTGTAATAGTATTGCATGATGGCAAGTACTAACAAATCGTACAACATTACTTGTAGGTGAATATACAAGGTATGTTCTAATATTGTGAAAGTACATATGAAGTCACCCTTTTCATACTTGCATATTTATGTCCAAGAATATGTCGATTCACCTTAGTGTAAAAGAAAGAAGGCTAAAGGGACAAGTATGGTATTATTGGTGTGTTATTTTCCTGATAACACTTTAATAATATTTAAAATCAAAATGTGTGCCTTGTTAATATCATCACATTGAGTAAATGCATTTAGTGAACTTAAGGCTATGACATTAATAAATAAATAAAATAAAAGAATAACTATAAAGGGGTCACGCATTGGAGCCTAGTGTTGAGTGACGTTTAAAAAAAAACCCACAAGAAAAGTCTCTTCAATTTTTGTTTCTTTTAAAAGAAAATAAGATAACATCATGAAAAAATCTAAATTAGAATGTCCCCATATTATTTTAAAAAGAATCTAATAAATTAAATAAGATTTTAAAAAGGGTAAAGATTAGTATTTAATAGAAATTCCTTAAAAGAGTTAAAACTTCTATTTATTCATTTTCTTCTCCCCTTTTTTCTTTAAAGAAATAATAATATGGGATATTAAAATGAATTAATATATATTTATTTGTATGTGACATTTTTTTATCTTATGATTTTTAAATTTATATATATATATATATACTAATTTATTTAGATGAAGGCAAATAAATAATTAAATTAATATTAGATAAAAATAAATTGATAAAAGAATTAATAATTAAAGTGAATTATATATATTATATCTATTTTCGTATTAGATTATTAGAATTTTCAAGTTCAAGCATAAAATATGAATTATCATCATTGTCGTCAAGGTGGCTAAAGGGGGTAGGGCGGATAAGTAAAATTATGTTTCGTAAAAAAGGGATAATTATTTTATTTCTCTTGAGAACTAATAATTTTTATATTAACCCTAGAGAAGATTTAATATCGCTAACGTGTAATGATATAAACATCATTATCATCCAGATATCCCACATCATGGGAGCTAATAATAACATCATTGTTAATGTTGAAGTTAGTATTGTCATTTGATTGGATAATGAAAATAGTGTTAATACTAACCTATTGACCCCTATTAGTTACTTACTAATGCTCTAATGCCTATATTAAAACTCCTAGACGGTGTTGAGTTGATATTATATATATATAAGAGGAGTGTGAGCATGACAATAAGTAATGTTGTTTTAAGATCGATGTTGGCATTGTCAACATATTAATGTCTATATTAGGAGGGTTAATAAATGGTAAGGGTAGTGGGTACAAAGAAATAATATTTATAATAATATTAAACTCATTTGAAGGTTTAGCCATCATGTTCCTCTGATTGAACAAATCTTTTGGTTTGCGTCACATTATAATGGTTGTAAATCCTTGCTTGGGTAGGTAGCTACACTATCAAGAGTAAATAAGATTATCTCTACCTTATATGTATTCCCACTTAATTAATGTCAATTACATAATCTCCCTTAAGCCATAGTGTTCGCTTGATGTCTTCTTCTTGTAAGGGCATGTTCAATATAAACTCATATACCTTGAACGACAATTGCATTATGACTAATATGAGGTTTCCACAATCCATTTTGAATGTAATTATATTGCTTTTGGCTTTGATTGCTTATAAGATGAAAAAAATTATACACAATCAAAGCTAGAAGAAAATTGAGTTATGGTGAAGTAAAACTACAAAAGTCACTTGAATTGATGTATAAAAAAAGTTATTAATTAAAAAAAAAGGGTTAGGTTTTCTTACCGATATTTTAGTGGGCATGAAAAATTCCCCCTCATTCTAATTTGGAACATTTGGTGAGAAAGAAACCAAAGAATCTTTAGAAAATAAATTCAATCCTTTGAGGAGTGATTGAAAAATTTAGGAAATCAATATAAAAAAATGTTCAATTTTTTTGGTGTTTCAATTAGCACATCTGGAGTGCTTATTGGAAAATGGTGACTATTGCAAGTGTGTAGTCATTGCTCTTCAAATTAGGAGAGGAAGATCCCTCTTATTGTTGATGTTTGCATAAAAAGTACAGTAAACTAATGTTCCTATCTTTTTACTCAGTGGAAAGACACAAGGGTGCATAAACACAATGCGTTGCAACTAAGGGTTTTCTCTGGTTTATGTAGATCTCAACTACAACTAAGCTAACTTTTAATCTATCCTATCTCCTCTAGATAAACAAAGCAAGAGAATATAGGAGCGGGAATGTAATGGTTCAATCACTTAGACAAATGTTTCTCCTAGAATGCATCTAAAGGCTCTGAACTTTTAGATTCATACTGAAATAGAATCCACACAAGAAATCTTCAAACAATAGGCTAGATCTCAAGATTCCCAAGGAGGTACCAAGACCTTTCCAAGGTTTAGGCTGAAAGGTAGACTACTAGAAACAACAAATAATGACAATCTAACTTTCTAAATTCCCAAGGAGAGACAATGCTCTTTTTGAGGTGTAGATTGAAAGACAAATTATTAGAACAACATTCAATGATAAATTTTGAAACTTTTGGATCAAAGCCAAGGTAGCTCTCCTAATTTATTATCTCAATATTTGATCAAAGGTTACACTTTGGGACAACAACTTGTGTCAAGAGATAATCACACATGATGTGATCAAACCAAGAATACACGAATAATGATTGAATGCACTTATCTAAATAAGAAGAATGCAAGTTGTACTTAGTGTTTCCCTATCACAAATACGGTCCAAGAACAAATATTAAGTGAACAGAGTCGAAGGCTTGTGAGCTCAGCATTTTTCTGCCATGAAGTAAAGTTACAAAATTATGAGCAAAGGCTCTTATTTATAGAAGCTCAAAGGAGTAGGAAACCCTAAAATCTCCTTGAGTTAACAATTAGTTCTTGCCAATCTGCAAGATTTATTCCTATGTCTAAATGTAGGTGACCAAGTAGTTAACTAGAAAGCTACTTCAGTTAACTAAAACTAAAATAAAAGAGAACTCTAAATTCAAAAGTGCCTCCAAAATTGAGATCCACAATTAGTGGGTTTTGACATGCATGATCAGTGGGAGAATGAGTTAACTTGGAAAGAGGCATCAAGTTAACTCTCGTTGCCATAAATTCTATTTTGGAGGGTAGGACATCCTAACTGGATGTTTTACACCTCATCACCTCTAGTGAACAATTGCTCTAGCTAGTCGTTGACTTCTTCATACAGAGATCATCACATGCCTCAATTTCCAGCTTACTACTTGTCAACAACTTGATGTATGTATCTCCCTCATTCTACTTCATTTAGAAGAGTTACTCATCTTTTCGTCTGTGTTTCGATTTTGATGTAGAAGGTAGTGTAGTATTAACTGATGGTGGCTTTGTGTTGGAAATGACTACCTTTCACGTTCTTTTGCAGCTTTACATTAGTGACATTTTCCTTGTTCTTTCTCAATGGAAGAGTGTTGTATGGTGAAACCGTGAAGTTTGATGATGAAATCGTGGAGTTTGACTACGAACACTCTAGTTGTGAGAAACACACACAAACTCACTGCACATGCAAAATTCCAATAGTATCAACCCTCTAAACTAGCCTCAAAAGGCTATCAAATATACGAGGTGAAACCATTATGGAACCTATGGACTTGAGTGTCTATGCTTGTCAATCTATCTAAATTGACCTCTGGGTGTGCCCGACACAGATTAGTGTCAATCATTTTCAAGAAGTCATGGAATAAGACAATCTTGGCCTTGTATTGGACTTGGGAGAACTCCATTTTGAAAAATTTAAAGATTGACTATGCACACAATGTTGTTCGGGCAACTTTTTCTTTGACTGCTAACAATAGCCTTGTCGGGGGTAATTTTTATGAAAAAATTTGAGACATGGGTTTTGTTGAGAATAATTTTCTAAATAAACCTAGATTGTTAGAAATTCAAAAAAATGATTTTTTCTATGGCATTCAAGAGCCCTTTGGCAACAGAGGTAGCGAGGCACTAGGAAATCATTTTTCTCAGAAAAATCCAACACGTGGGTTTTGTTCGTACTTCAGAGCTGAACAAACCTAGTTTGTTTGTTTTTCAATTTTTCAATTTTTTTCTAGAAACCCTAAAAAATAGGGGCAATAGGGCTACTTTTTCTAGAAAAATCTAACATGTGGGTTTGTTGAAAAAATGTGCTAATCATACCCAGTTGGTTAGATCTATGATTATCTGCTATTTTCTTGGACATGCAAGAAGATCTAAGACAATAAAAGAGGAAAAAGATAAGTTAAGAATATTGGAAGTTATCAATTGCCTCTTTGGATCTTTTGGAAAATTATTCCTGTAGATGCAACCTCTAATAAACTGTCCCTCTCTGCAACTATTCTTCAAAAATATGAAGAATGGTGAAAACCCCTCTATCAGATATTGAAAAGACATCTTGGAGAAGAAAATTTTGTTCTTGGCTTCAACCTACAATGAAATATGTTGAATTATGATGCCTAGGCTTGATATATAGAGATTGATGTTGAATGCATCAAGCTTGGGCACCGACTCATGATGGAGGAGTCTTTGTGCCTGATCTAGAGTTCACAACATTGATTTCCAACCATTAAGGGACGTTTTAAACATAGAAAGGATTCAAAATATCTTAACTACAGTCAACTAATTCTTTCTTTGTCTTTAGGCATCTCTTTGAGGAGTTGAACACTTTTTTTTTTAATGGTAAAGTGCTTATGTTTGATCCTCGATCCTGGTTGTTTGATTGATCCTGAAGTGTTGCTGACGGATCCATTGCCAAGTTGAGTCAACTCTGAAGAGGTATGCTTGGGAGCTACAAAGAAAAAAACCTAAATATGATTCCTCAAATTCAAGGGTGCCTTTTCCCAGTAGGGGCACTTTTAGCTTCAGACTTAGTCAAATTCTTGATTGTTCTTCAATTTCCCCATTTTGACCCTTCATGCTCTAATTTGAGATCACCACTGACTGATGAGTCTGGTGATCTTCTTGGAACGTGGGATGGAGTTCCAACTCAGCCTCAAAAAGGATGACTGACTTCAAAAATCTTGAAAGTTGATTTGGATGCCTTAAAAGCTTGGGCGCCCTTGGCCTACAGGGGCGCTTTTGACCTTTTGACTTGTGATTTTCAATTTGTAAATTTTCACGAACTGCCCCAGCTTGGTCTTTGTCGTCAGATGTTTGACTTGTCTATTGTCTTCATTGATGTCCTCTCATTATTGAGATTGATATAAACAAAGGAGGTGATCTCGGTGGTGATTGATGCTATAGACTACATCTGGTTGCCCAAAAAGTTGGGCGTCTATTTCCAGGAAAGTGTAGTTTCTTTAGTTACACTGGCTCAATTTATCCATGTTCTTCATTTAGCCTTCACCTTTGGTGTTTTTTGCTTGATCTCTAACTTTGAATGCTTGACAGCTCTTGTGAACGTGCAATTGGATTGATCGCGAAGATGAGTGTTGAATAGATGCCTTGTAGAAAGCAGTTGTTGAAGACCTCAATAGGTGGATCCAATTGATGGATGCCCTTGACTTGAAGGGGTGCCTTTGCTTTACTTTACATTGATTTAGCCTTCATTTGACATGCTTGAATGATTAACAATTGCTATTGTTTGATGTTTCTCACAAGCTGGTGAACTGGCTTGTTGCAAAGCTGAGCTAGTGTTGAGGAGATCACTCAAAGACAAGCTTGCTCAACAACTGACATCTAGAGCCTCTAATTAAAGGGTGCCCCTAGTCAACAAGGGCTATTTTTTTCATGTTTGACTATCATTTTGATAGTACTTACATTGTAGCATCTCTTGTATTCGCCTCTATTGTCGGTGATCGATGAATCAAGTGAACCTACTTGATGATGTGTTGGAAAACTAGCTGAATTATGAAGGAGATGATTGTCCTGGAAAGACTTGATGACTTCCTTTGACCTCTTGAACTCATGGGCACCCTTGGTCAGTAGGGGCTCTTTTGACTACAACTTCATCATTTCCTTTAAGATCTTCACCTCTTTGCGTTTTGTGTTTTACCATTGTAGCTCGACTGACTTGATCACCATTGTTGACGATACATACACATTCACCATAGAAATTTCTTTCACCATGCTATGTATATGGGTGCTTGAAAATTTCACCAAGGCATTGACTACGTAGCAAATTTTTTGTAGCAAGATGTGCATATTCCAGACTTTGAATTTTTTTATCATTTTTGACCTTTGAAAATATCCTCCATCATGAAGAATCTTTCTGAACATTTTTTTCCATGTATTCTTCATTGAAGCTTTTGAGGCTTAGATTTCACCACATGGTATTGGCCATTCTGCCATTAATGGCTGCAAAGGTCCTAACTTTCTTCCCAAAAAAGAAAATAGACCCACTAGAGTAAAAAGAACTTTTTGGTGATTTTGACTTGACCAGTGTGATCATGAAGTCAATTTATCCTATCAAAATCATTTTCAACTAATTTTGGAAATGTCCTATTTTTAGGGGTTTTCCTAAAAACAAGGGTTTGAAACCCTAATTTTTTTTTTTTTTAGAATTTTGTAAGTATCTTCCTTGACATAAACCCACAAAAACCCTGTGTTTTTTTGACCTAAAACATACTTTTGACAACAATTTTGCATGATTTGGTTCATTTTAAGCAAAATGCCTTATTGAAGCAAAAATTTATTATGGGTACAACAAAATTCTATTCTTCCCTCATGGAATTTTGATTTTCTATCTAAATAGAAATTGTTATATGTACCCAATCAAGGAGAATTTACTGGTTACAAATAATTGAAGGTAGACAAAAAATGATGTTAGATGGTTGCCTCTACCTTGGTGCAAGTAGAGGTAATTTTGGTTGTTATAGGGCTATATGAGTCAAATAGTTTTATCATTAAAGCCATGGCTCTAAAACTTTCAAATGGAATAGATAATATTATCCATACATAAGCTTTATTAGCTAGTTTGAGACTTGTTGAAAGTCTTAAACATCAAAAAGATTTTTATTGAAGGAGATTCAATGAACACCATTAATTGTTGTAAAACAAAAAATTCATGCAACTGAAAAATTCATTGCATCCTTTAGGAGGCTTGGTCACAATTGGATAACATACAAGAGTATAAATTTCTTTACTATTATAGGGATGTTAATATATTAGCGGATTCTTTAGTAAATATCGTGTGTGATGCAAAGAACAAAATTCAAAATTTTCATTGAACAAAAATTAGCTATATCCATTTTTATTTCTATCACTGTTAAAAATGAGTATGGACCCAAAATGAGGGGTGAAATTATTAGTAATTCATTTTTTTATTTGTGTAGGACAATGTAAATATCATGAGTGGTCTTCTACACATTATTTGAGATGATATTTATTGCTAATAATTAAGATTATATTTGGTTATTTAGTTGGTATTGCATCCCTACCATTAAATGCAGATTAGAAAATAATAATTATTTTGAGTATTTTTCATCCCATGCAATGGATTTACCACCTCCAATTGGTTGTATGATGTTGTGTCCTCTTTCCAAAATGAGTGGCCTTTAAATTCAAATTTGCATGATCCTCCTTTGAATTATTTGCATAATTTCCCACTTCTCATCCCCATTCAAAAATATGAATTCCTTGAATATGTTGTGTTTACTATAGAAATGTTGGCTAAGATTTTCAATATTGACTACAACTTGGTGGAAGAGCTGATATAATGCATCATTGATTCAAAATCTGCACCAAGGATTTATATGCCTCTCATAGCCTCAATTGACTCAATTGTATGGCCTCTTGTTGCAGTTCACCATTATTTATATTCATGAGGCTCTCATTCCTAGCTAGAAGGTAAATGAGGCCATTGAGGGTTACAAAACCTTCATGGGTACATCATTGGTTGGCGGTCTCTTCCATCACCAAGATATAAGAAAGAATAAAGAAACTATTTGCTCCTACAATGTAATCAAACTTAGTTTGTAGACATAGTTTGTTAAACATCTAGAAAATGTGATTAATATACATTGAAAGGAGTCGGGGTCTCAAATTGCTAGAAAAATTTGTGATGTTCAACAATCTATCAATTTTTTGAATGCCCATGTGCCTCATGTGCCCCTACCTCCTAGTATTGATAATCTTGTGAATGATTAAGTGTAGGATAATTTATTTTTTTAATATATAATGTTTATCTTTATTTTGGTATTTTGTCATATGTACTAGGTTATCTATTTTATCTTTGGAGACTTTAAAGGTTACCAGTCTCTAGATTGTATCTTTGTACAATTTTGTTCTATTTTAAACAACCATTTTTCTTCTCATGGCTATTTTACATGTAAATGATTTTATTATATTAATATAATGTTCAAGCCTCTCACAATCTTCTTAGAAAAAGATAAATTAATAATGACATGATAAATATTAAATAGTATATGACTAATGCGATGAATGGTTAATGATGAAAAATTAATGTTGACTATTTTAGAAGAATATATTTTAGTGTCTATAAAACTATTGTAGTTAGCAAATTCATATATTATAATCCTTAAAGAAATCTAATTGAAGTTTTAGTGCAGTTTCTTGAAGGAATACGAGTGGTTATTTTAACTATCTCAATTAAAATCAAGATTTTTTTTTGCATGCACATGTGCCTCATGTGCTCCTAACTCCTACTACTATTAATCTTACGAATATTGAAGTGTGGGATAAAAATGAATTTTAATATACAATTTTTGTATTGAGTTTGGTCTTTTGTCATGTGTATTGGGTTACCTATTTTTTCTTTAGAGACTCTAAAGGTTACCAATCTCTACATTGTATCTCTATACAATTTTGTTCTATTTTTTATTTATTTTGCTTCTCATGGATATTTTAGATGTAAATACTTCTATTATATTAATATAAATTTCACACCTCTCACCTTTTTCTTTAAAAAAATAAATTAATAATGATGTGATAAATATTAAATGGTTATGATTAATGTGATGAATGATTAATGACAACAAATTAATGTCAATTATTAGAATGGATATATTTAAGTTTCTATAGAACTATTTTAGTCAACAAAGTCATATTATAAGCCTTAAAGAAATCTAACTGAAGTTTTAGTGTGGTTTCTTGAAGGAATATCGAGTGATTATTTTAACTATCTCAATTAAAATGAAGAGAGGCTATTATGGAGGGATTCCACATGTAGTTGTAAGTTGAAATGAAATATTTGTAGGTGCCATAAACTTTGAGAATTATTTAGTCAAAGTTTGACATATTTTGCTCTTAAGTTGTGAACCCCTAAACTTGCAAGAGCACAAAGACGTCAAACATTGTTAGTGTTAGATCAAAATGCATGCAAAGATTTGAAGGATTCCCCATGAAATCCACCCATTTAAAATAAAATTAGGAAAATGAAGAACATAAAGCATGAAACTTGAACTAAATCCTAATTAAGCCAATAAGTTAAAGATCTTATGGGGGAATTGGTGCCAATGATGTGTTGCAATTGGCCCTTTCCCAATTCCTATGGTTGCAATGTGGATTGATGAAGAAATGGTCAAATCTCCAAAGAGATTTGAGCATAACCTTGGTGCAAATGTGAAAATGATAGGAATGTATGGATGAAAAGAGCAAAATCAGTTCTCACTTGAAGAGAGTAACTTTGCATATGAGTTGTGGATGAGATGGATTTGAGTATAGTAAGTTTACTCAAATTGTGGATGTTTGAATGAGAGGAAGAGTCTCTCATTTATAGATTCTCAAATTGGAAGAATGAGGGATTTGGATGAATGTGGGATCATTCAACATCCAATGACCAAGTGACACTTGTCAAGATGTGAATGGTTGAGGAATGAGCACATTTTGGTCAATGTGCATGATAAATGCCATTCAATTCAAATTTGAATTTTGAATGTGACATGTTGGGGGGAGAGAAGAATGGAGTTAATGTCACTTGGCTCAATGCACAAGGACATGTAAGAGGCTTTGAATGCCTTGTTGGAAGGACCAAGTCCACTTGAACTTTTTGAATTCAAAAGAGGAATATTCCCTTTTTGATGCTTTGTGAGGGAAAATAGACGAATTAATAAATCAAAGTATTTGATTTATTGTGCAAGTTGCATTCTCTAGAGGATTTTAGTGAGAAGGATTAACTTAATCAATGTTTTGATTAATTTAATGAAGAATTAGGTGATGTGACAATTTAGACTTAAATAGATGAATTAATTTAAATCAAAATTGAGAGGAAATGATTTATTAAATAAATGATTTGATTTATTTAACTAAGGAGGAATATGTTAGATTAAATTAAATAATTTTTTAATTTATTCAATTTAATAAGAGGACTTTAGAGATTGAAATAAAATGAATTATTTAAATGAATAGAGAAATATGATTAATTAAATTAAATTGATTAATTTAATCACCAGAGGAGAAAGACCTAATTAAATAAATAATGATTTATTTAATTAAGGGATGAAAGGTGTTGATAAGATGAGAGTATGATTCAAGACGAAACGATTTTAGTAGGATCAAAATCAGGTGCATGTATATTTTACGTGTCTACATAAGTATCTTAAGATGCTTTTCCAAAAGCCTATAGTTTAGAAAGATTGGGACACTTTTAAGTACAAAATAAAAACTTCTCTAGAATTCACCTATTCACTCCTACATATTGGTATAGCTGGTTTGGCCCCATGAGATGAAGAACAAAATTTATGGCTCATGATATTATTGTATTGAATGACATTGATGCATTTTACAAGAATGCATTCATTGTTAGTATGGTGAGATAGTGTTGATTACATAAAATGAGAGAGGTTATTATGTAGGGACCCCACATCCACATGTAGGTCTATAAGGAAAATTTGTAGGTGCCAAAAAATTTGAGAACTACTCTATTTGGTATATTTTTCTCTTAAGATTGGGAAAATCAATAAAAAATCAAATTCCTATGATAGTATTCACCCACCCACCCCAATGCATTGGTGCAATTAGTTTGGATCCATAATAAATGAAACAAAAACTATGCTTGCTTCCATATTTGTACTGCTCTCAACTAACATTTTTTGTAAGAATGCATTCATTGTTGGCATGGTCAAATGGTATCTAATTGTTATAACTAAGAGAGGTCATTATGAAGGGACCCCATATCCACCTATAGGTCCTAATAGAACATTTTTAGGTGGTACAAAGTCTAAAAATACTATTCATTGTTTGGAAAAAAATCTTAGAACTCTTAAGAGATTGAATTGAAATAACATAGTTCTCAAGGATTGACAGACCTAGGGATCAAATAGATGCCTTTGATAATATTTTCCTATCCACCATAGTGTGTTAGATTTTTTTCGGCCCCATCACCATGAAATGAAAAATATTCCTATTTTCATGTTTACATTGCTCTCAACTAACACTTTTTATAAGAATGTATTCATTCTTGGCATGGTGAAATGGTTTCTAGTTGACTAAAATCAAGAGAGGTTATTGTGTAGGAACCCCATATATACCTATAGGCCTATATGGATCATTCATAGGTTCCATGAATTATAAGAAATAACTCATCATAGTTTCATAGGTTTTTTTCTCAAAACCCTTAAGAAAATTCACCAAAATAACATAGCCTACAAGGATTATGAGACCTAGGGAATGAATAGAGGCCTTTGGTAGCATTCATTCACCCACCATGAAGGTGTGTTTGGTTTGGTCCCATGATGAAAATAATTTAAAATATGCTTGCTTCCATGTTTATAATTCTCTTAGCTAATCTTTTTTACAAGAATGCATTTATTCTTAGCATGATCAAACAATGTCTAGTTGACCGTAAATGAGAGGTTATTATGGAGGGACCCCATGTCTACCTATAGGTCCAAACAACACATTTGTAGGCACCATAAATTATGATAACTATTTTTTCATAGTTTGATAGTTTTTTACTCTTAGGGCTTTTAAGAGACTGCATCAAAATAATGTAGCCTACAAGGATTGAGAGACCTAGGGAAAAAATAGATAGCCTCTATTGGCAAGAGACACTGCTAGTATCACTTGTGTTGTCATTGATGGAAAACCTAATCATTTAATAGGTATACATATCACCATTCAATCATACCAACAGACAAATTGAAGATTGATAAGGAAGAACAAAGTATCTGGTAACTCAGTGTTCATCGATATGTATGAAGATTTCATATTATTATTTTGTGTCGGGCACCTCAGGGAAATTTTTCTAGTATATTATCTATGTTATCACTGAAGCGTAGTGGCTCATATCGATTCTTGTGGAAGTTAGAAGGTTTGGTTGGCTAATTCTATGTTTTATCTGTATTGGAGCAGACTTCATGAATAAATTATGTCATAGCTGTATGAGAAGTAATTGGATAAGTATTGTTGTGTTCGCACATATTTTTTTGGGTCCTAGCTAAGTTGTGGCTGACTATTAAGGATACACATTGCATATTTCTCATGATTTGAGCCGACATTGATAATTATTTTGTGTTCTATTGAAGCCGACAAAGTGTAATTGAATTCTATGTTGCAGATATATATAAGATCATCCATATCATTTTGGGTGATGGATGTAGTGTGTGATAATTTGAATTGCAAAGGAGAGTAGAGTAGAAGAATGATA
The DNA here is from genome assembly GCA_007115665.2 of Sequoiadendron giganteum. Taxonomy (NCBI): domain Eukaryota; kingdom Viridiplantae; phylum Streptophyta; class Pinopsida; order Cupressales; family Cupressaceae; genus Sequoiadendron; species Sequoiadendron giganteum. The sequence continues at coordinate 434,754,344 of CM021109.1, read as the reverse complement.
ATGTGTAGTTTCACTTTTGCATAGAAGATTTGTGTTGTGTGTATGAGAAGAATAGAGCGTATATGTAGAATCAATCTATAGGACAATAGATCTATTATTGTACTTAACCGAAACCATAATCAGGCAATTGTAGATGCTATTTTTCTCAGTTCAAAACTCTTAGATGGTTTTAATCTATTTTTCTTTGTAAGGCAGTGAGCTCTAGGCAGTGCGCTTGAATGCAAGTGCATTCCCTTTATTGTAATCTTCATTTAAGTATACTCAGATCATAATTGTGGATTGGCCATCCACTATGGTTTTTCCCCTAACAGGGTTTCCATGTAAAAATCTTGGTGTTATGGTGTTGTGTTTATTTTCATGTTTATGCACTATGGTTGAATGTTGCAAATGCTTTGAAGATAAAGGTAAATAAAGTTAACTTTTGAACAACATTGATTCACCCCCCCTCTCAATGTAGCTTGTTTCCAACAACCTCTAATAGAATTCATGTTATGCTTGGGTCTATTCTAAGAAACAAATATTTTGGTGAACCTAATGTGAATCTTAAAATATTAATGAAGGAAAAAAATCACATCCTTTAGATATGGGTACAAAGGTAAATAATAAATTAAATGACATTTAGATGGAAATTCAGGGGGGGAATTAAAAGAGGCAACTAGAGAGTAAAGGAAAATATGGAATCCATGCATGATGGAGTTATAGTTTATGAAATTGTATACCTTTACAATTTCACACTATATTTGGGTCCTTTAATTAATTGGACTTAATTAAGCTTCTAATTTTCCAAATTATGCATTCCAAAGCCTTATTTTCCCATTTTCTAAAAGGCGAAATACAATTAATATTTTAATCACCCTGAAATGGGTGTGTCCTAGACACTTTGGTTAAGACCCATTAACCCAAGAGTGAATGGGTCCTCCTTAAGTCCTAGGCCTGAAATTTTAATATGTTTTTAGCGGTCTTTTAATGATTCAATTTCATATGCAAATGTCGTATTTTGGAATCAAATTTTCAAGAAATTAGATAAAAACCTATAAATACATAGTATTTTTATCAATTCAAATCTAACACACTTTTTGGAGACTTTAAATGAGAAAATATTACTGTCAAGAGCATTCAAGAGTAGGATTTTTAGTCATTTGTTGTAGCATTCAAGATCCAATCATCACATTAAAGCTTATGTGTTTTCATGCCATCTTGTGAAGAATAATATGTATTTTTGATCCCAAAGCATCCAAGCATTCAAGTATCCAAAAAATAAAGCAAAGAAAGATCAAGTTCCTTGGATTGATGTTTTTGACTATAGTCCTCTAATGGAAGCCATTAAAGGTTTGATGAGTTGTAGCAAGCAAGTGTTCGTTCATCATTCCTTCCATTTATCAATTTTCATTATATTTCTATTAAGGTTTAATTACCAAACATGGGGTTTCACTAAGGCAAACCCCCATTCAAAAAAAAAAAAATTTCCTCTTTGTATGTGCAGGTTACAGGTTGAAGGATTGAAAAGATCTCAAGGAGAAATTTTGCATTATTGTAAAAGTTGTCATCATTATTGTCAAGCCACATAAACTCAATTATAGATTTTATTTCTGAATTTTTGATAGTGGGATCTGTGTCAAAAAAAGGTTAAGATCCAACACTAGAGGATTATCGAAACTTATTCTGGAAACCCTATCCAGGACCCATTCACCCTAGGGAAAACCTATCCTTCAATAGTGGTCAAAGTAGAATTTTAATTATAGGAACATGTGTCCAAAGCCTTCTCAAATATGCCTACAAACTGCCAATTTGATTTCTATAGCTTCAAGAAATCGTATTTTATCATCTAGGTTTTTTTTATTAGGTTTAGTTGCCTCAAATCATTTCCATTTAATTCCAAACCCTCCAAATGTTATAAGGAATTAGAGATCTGTTGGGTGAATATTTTTTAATCCCTTTACAAATTCTAAAATAGTAATTTCAGCCATATTTGTTATGAGATAAATCTCTCCTCTTAGAAAGGGGAGGCTCCCTTCTCACTTCTTACTAGAACAAAAAGTAGACTATGCTAGTATTTACAATAAATACACTATTTTAAATTTGTAGCGGGTGTGTTAAATTCATCATTTTCTCTTATTTCAGAAAGTGTGTTTACAATGTTCCACAATGTTACTTCACAATGCCTTACAATTCTAAGTATAAACCTAAACATTAATTCCCAATATTCTCAATTAAGCATAATCCAAGAATAACAATATAACCAAAAGATATGTAACCAAAAATCACATGAAAGCACAAAGTATTTTCATTCTTCCCAATGATATTTCTTCAATAATCGATGATGTAAATTGGAGCACATCCATGCCATGAAAAGATCCATGTACCCAATGAATAATTCCAAGCTCAAATTATTGACAATTCTTCACCAAAAGATATTAATAGCACACACACAAACTTCAAGTAAACCATATAACACAAAGTCTATAAAACTAGCTTCAATGCCCTCCAATTGCACACAAGGAAAAATCACTTATCCAATCAATTAATAAGACAAATCAGTGAGAAACACATAATAAAATTCTCACTCATTAGAATTTGATCCAAAACAAAGGTTGGTATGTAAATTCACCTTCTTTATTGATTGGAATTGATATGAAATTCGAACTCAAAGTTTCAAAGTTAGAATACCATTTTGGCAACACTTCATTGCAAAATATTAAAGGTCAAAAAAATATAAATGAGCTCTCTCATATTTATAGGTGAGAGCCAAGAGCTAATCTATGAAAAAGAATAACTATTTTGACTTATTCAATGATATAGTCCAAAATTATTGGAGGACTTCAAAGTTGTTTCATGTATTTACAATTTGACAAACAACATGTAAATTGTCTTTAGATAACTACAAAAACTTGTAAATAACTAAAAATTACATAGAAATCTAAGGCATGGTTAGCCTTCTTCAACATTTTGCATCAAAAAATTATCATGTTTCTTCAAGATTGTATGTACTTCATTGTCTAGAATTGAACTATGCTTGATGATTCCCTAGGCTCTTGATACTAAATCTCTAATAGTGTTGTAGGCTTTTTCATGTCGCCCAAGATACTATTTCAAATTTCTCAAAGATAATTGAAGATCAAAAATTGATCCATTAGTGATATTAAAAATGTTTGGTCTTCAAACTCCTAAATCATGTCAATAAACTACCGAACCACATTGTTTGGGGGAAGTAGCTTTTGATCATCATCTCATAGCTTACATGGAATTTCTTCAATTTTATTTATCAACACCAATTCATGTTCCTCACCAATTTCTCATCCAAATTGTAGATCATTAAGCAAATAGGTGAGAATAGTGTCATTTTGAATCAAAGAATTCAATTTTGATGTACATGTATCGATTGGGAATGATCCAAAACTCCTCCAATTTGTCTATCTTGAGTTTCCTCATCTTAATCCAAGACTAAACTTTATATTCCATGTATTCTTTCTCTTGAGAGAAAGCATTCACGGTGTCATCCAATTTTTCTCTTATGTTTTCCACCTTCTTCAGTTTTCCCATGGTTGACCATAGCATTTTTGTGCCCAATACAATCAAGTGGTCAAGATATTCACAACCTAATCTACCTCTAGAAAATACCTTTTCCATCTTTTGAATGATGGGATTCTCAATTCCAATTGAAATTCCCTCAAGTTCAATGGATTAAGAATATTGAGTGATCTACTATAGCACAAGCATGAGTTTCTCTATCTTATATTTATAGTGATCTTTCATTTTCTTCTCCTTGTCGAATTTCTCAATGAGAGAGTCTAAGGATGATTGAACATCCACCTTTGAAATATCACGAGTCACTTTACACAAGTCACCCTTGTGATATAATATTTTTCAAGATCTACTTCCTCATAAGTTCTATCAATGGGAGGTTGAGCTATATCCGCACACTTATTACCTTCTTTGTCAAAAATAATCCTTGAAAGAGTTTATGCTTTCTTTTTGGTTCTAGTCTTGGTAGTAGCAATCTATGCAAATTCAAATTCATTAGGAGATATGGTCTCTTTCCTTCTCTTTGGTGCTTGTGAAGATAACCATGGTGGCAATGGTGAACTCTCCTCACATTGTGTAGCCATTAGACGAGATGTAGTAGTTGTATCCATAAAGGTGGTAGTCATGATAGAAGATATGTTATTCAAATTAACTTGAGGAATTTTGGCTCTAGAGACTTTCACAAAATCATTCAAAAATTGCTCCAAATTAGAGTGTGATGTGAGGTCAAAAGACAGTGAGGTCAAACTTGGCAATGACATAAGAGAACTAGTCACATCGTCTAACCCTTTTCTTGGTCTTAAAAATGGAAATTATAAGATGGGAGTATAGAATGAATCAAAATAGTAGGTGTCACAACACTTGTCAGTGTGGGAGGAGGATTAACAAGGACATTTGGTATAGATGTGGTCATAGGAGGAAGAACATAAGTAGACACAACATTTTCAATGGGGGATGAGGTGATAGGTGATTCCTCAAGAATATTTTCATGAGGAGACATCTCTTCTTCTTCATGATCCTCTTCATCAAATTTCCCTTCTTCTTGCACATGTTCCTTTCGAACCTCTGTGGATGGTCCATCTGTTCCCAACCTTCTTTCCAACCTTGAACACAAATTTGATTTTAGGCTTTGAGGCTCTTCTTGAGCTTGGAGAATCATTCTTGTTTTTGGTCCTTAGCTCATATTTCTTACCTATTTGTACTCCAAACTTATCTTTTGATCTAGTGAAGAAAGGTTTTAATTGTATATCTCTTTCATCCAACCAACACTTGTATTAGCCAAGATTGGTTGAAAACTTTCTTAGATTGATATTACTTCTTTTCAAGACCACTAGATTGAAGGAAGAGGAGAAACTACAATATTTTTTCTTTCATATTCAGGATCCAAAATAGAATCTTCATCCTTCATGTCCTCTGGGATATCAGCAAGATCCAATTCTCTTATCTAATCCAAAGTTAGTCTGCAATAATCCATCCTCCTAATCTCTCATCATGTTCTAATGTCAACCCAAATGTCTTCAACCTGATGTACATGAGAGAAAGCCATTTTGATTTGAGACTTCATGCCTCTGTAATAAAATTTAGATCTTTCCTTGTATAATTTGATTGTCACTTGTTGCGTTTATGATTCAACCACCTTTGCCTTATGTGAGGTTAGAATGGAGTACCTTCTAATTGCCAATGAAAATATGAATCATGTCTTATGAGCTTCCATTTTATTATTATGAACCACCATAATCTGCCTACATAACTCCATTAGAACAATTTTATCACTAGGATAATGTGGAAGCATGTATGGATAGCTAGCAAATCATCCTACTCTCAAATAAGAAAAAAATGGAAACTATAGGTACATGCATCCATATTTTTTTATTGTCATCCATGTTTCATTTGATACCCTTGTGTTCTCTAGTTCGGGATCGAAGGCACACATTAGTGGTCAAAAGAAGGCATAATTCACCCTTCTAAAGTGCTTGATACTTCCCTTGAGGGTGATCTATGGGAAATATTTGAAAATTGTTGTAACCTTCCTTTCACCTTCAAAATTTAAACTTGGAAAGTTTCTCATGGAGGCCGCAACATAGACCAAATATGACGTCATGTAGAGCTTATGTGTTGCATGCACCTAGGTCAATTTCTCATGAAGAGTGTTGTTGATTTCCTCTCCCCAAAATAAGCATTTCTTCCCTCTCAGAATGATCTTAATGTATGTGTACATTTGGTCCTCAAAATAAAATGAAGTAGGAAAACCATGCACTCTGCTAAGAAGAGCGATGAGTTCATTTACCTCTTCAATAAAATCACTACGAGGAGAGCTTTTGGGCCATCTAGTAACACCCGACCTAGGAGCCTTCAACTATTTACTATTGATCATTTTCTTTGCAAAATCAATATTTTTATCATATTTTGCTTGTGCGGATTCCTTAGAAATCTCTAGATCTAAATCAACACATGGACACATGAAAAATTTATCAAATAAATCTAGATCTAACTCCATCACCACATTACCATTTGAATCTCTAAATTTCCTATCATCCTTATTATAATGAGAGGCAACTTATAGCATGAACTCTAGATTCTAAGCAGCCATCAAGAATGAATCCAAAATGTGTATGTTGCTATGAATTGTTAACTTCATCCCATTGGTCACAGGTTGCTTCTCAATTCTCTCATAAAACTCACCCATGTCCACATGGCCAATTTTTGTATCTTTGATTTCATCCGAATTCGATGAGACCACTGTAGGAGGGAGCACACCTTGGTATTTATACTCCATTACTTTTCCCTTGGATGGAGATGGGTCTAACATCGACGAAAGAGTGAACTTGTAGAAATGTAGATGTAAGATCTTGAGAAACGTGCACAAAGGAACTGCATGAGAAGACTAACATATTGTAGATTTTAAGAAAAAAATTGCATTTAGGAAATAGCAGCGAGGTTTGAAAATGGAGTGATTGCATGAAAGACTAGGGTTTGAGCACGGTGGGCACGAAAAATGGAGCACAAAGGATTAGCTTGGCAGAGTGGGGAGCAGAAGAGTGGACTTGTAGAAATGTAGATGTAAGATCTCAAGAAACGTGCACAAAGGAATTGCATGAGAAGACTAACATATTGTAGATTTTAAGAAAAATATTGCATTTAGGAAATAGTAGCAAGGTCTGAAAAATGGAGTGATTGCATGAAAGACTAGGGTTTGAGCACGGTGGGCATGAAAAATGGAGCACAAAGGATTATCTTGGCAAAGTGGGGAACTTTCCAGTGTTAGGAAATTTTGAGAAAATGAGTGTATGCACTAGAAAATAACGAATCTACAAGTGGAAATTTCCTTTGTTCAAAAAGTTGTAAAGTCAGTTAAAATTACCAAAATACAAGTGGGAAGTTTGTTGATTTTTGCTAAATCATCAAAAATTACTTGTTCACAAACTTGGGGAGATCAATTTTGGTTATTGCAATTTCAGTAAAATTCTCTAATTTTACAAATGGGAAGATCATATTTTGTCAAATAGAGAAATTCTTTGATTTTGCAATAACATCTAAGTTTACTTGTTATGTTGGGTAAAAACCCCGACATTGCAAAGGGGTAGGTTACTTTGCATTTGTAAGTTTGGAAAAAATCATTAATCATACAAATGAAGGCAATTCTTGGTTTTCACATTTTCAAAACTACTAGATGAACTTACAAATGCAACTTAAATAACTTGTGTAAAGCTAGGAAAATTTGATGAGTTTACAAAGGAAAAGATAACCCTTTGCAAGGTCAAGGAATTTCCTCGACCATCCAACAAGGGTTTACACAATTTGCATCTTCGTTGAAAATCACTGAAGTGACAAGTATCATTTGAACCTATTTTTGTATAGGCAGTACTTTCTACTAAACCTACAAAAAGTAATGAAAGTATTTATAAGATTGAGTAAAATCCCCAACCATGCAAAAGGAGTTAGGATTGAATATATGAGGGTATTTTTTGATAGTATGAAATGATATTTTGATTGCACGATTGGTAAAAAATTGAATATGCAAACATAGACTTTGAAACAAACATCAATTGAAATGGAAGTCATGGAAAATGCAACTTAACATGAGTTTGACATCTATGTCAAAGAAAATGTGGAAATTATTCCAATTTGAATCCAAAAAATGAACTTTCAACAAGCTCTCAACGAAGTTATTAGGAAGAATAAAGAAAAAAAATAAAATTAAAAGTATTCATAAATGGTTTAAAAATACATTAAAAGATAATTAATGCACGCAGTGTGAAAATCGAGATTGTAGGAGTGGTAAAATTTGCGGCACATATAAGTTGATTTGACTTGACTTGCGATTTTGGGAATTTTTAACGATTTTACAAGTGACTTGCAATTTCATTAAAAATATTCGATTTGAAGAGACTTGTGCAATGTTGACTTGTAGGGTTAGGGAAAACCCTAACTTTGAAAGTATAATAAATTTTATAACTCTCGACAACCTGATTTTCACAATTCGCACAAAAAGAGAATTTTAACAAATTAACGAAGGTTATTTCTTGGAGGATGTTCCAAGACTTAGGACCACACACGAGGGTAGATTGAGATTATCCTCATTTTGTGTGCTTAGATTGCATGGTACTACAAAATAAACAAGTTTCATAGGGGTTATCCCATGAATCAAGCACAAGTGAATTCAAGGATAACAAGATCCAAGTCTGATTAGCTCACTTTAGGGTTGAAAGTCAATCTTAACACCTTGTGATCTCTAGTTCCTACTAAAATAAGGAAGAGGGGACACCTTTAGTTCCTAAGTTCTTTGCATAAAGGACTTAGGACACCCCATTTTGGTTCTCCCCTTTTCCTTTCACTTCATTTTGGTGAACCCGACATTATGCATCATAATTTTTTATTTGGAGATCATTCAAACCTTAGATCTAGGTTTTGTATTATCTTATTTTGCATTGCATTTAGGGTTACATATTGCATATTTGCATCTTTTAAATTCATAAAAAATCCAAAAAAATTGCATACATTTTGTATAGTAGATTGCATATTAGTGTGTTTTAGTAATTTAGATCAAAATTGCATTCAAAAAATTATCATTTTCTTCACTCTTTGTCATTAAATTTTTTGCATTTCTATTTCATCTAAATTTCTAGAAATTATGTCATTGAAATATCTATTTACAACAAGGAATAGTATGTTGAATGCACAAGACAACTGAGAGGGGGGTGAATCAATTGTTCATTAAAATAGTTAACCCTAATTAATATCTAGATCCACATTAACCTTATTAGCCTTTAATCTGTTAGAGTGGTTTAACATGTAACAAAATAACAAGAAGTGAAACACAACAACACCATACATGGTAGAACACTAAATTTGTGTGGAAAGCCCAAGAAGGGAAAAACCACAATGAGGATTATCTCACAATATAAAGTAAGTGCAATACTGAATACAATATGCTCACTACCAAAGGGCTCACTACCAGATTATAGAAAATAAGAAATAAGATTGCTACAATGAGAAATTCATCTCAGAGCAACAAAAAAGATCCACCATGTCATGCCCATAATTTTACGCTAGCAAAACCCAACCATTTTTTTTTGTTTCAAAATGAGCATTAAGCCAATTGACACTACCATTTTCATAACATGACTACAAGTGTTACTAATAGTTTTAACTTATAATTAAGTTTGTATCTTATTCCTTGCATTTCACTAAGATGACATATTATCCTGACTTGGTCAAATCAAATTGATTAGATATTTGAGGACTCTACTTAACATTTACATGTGCGGGGTTAAGAATTAAGAATACCATAATACTCAATTATCACTTCTTTAATTCTTGTATTGAAACATCTTGACGTAACTTCTAAACTCGAACCCTCTTCTTAACCACCGTTAGGAGATTATAACTTGGTTAAGGAATTAGTGTGGTTGCTTGAAAACTACTTAACCTTCCATTAAAATGTTTGTCACTTTTATTTGATTAATCTACTTAACATTAAGATGAATATCAAGTATAACCTCTATATGCCAATCAACTATTAAGAAATCTTTAACTAAGCTCTTGTTATTAGTTGACAATAACCAAATCATTTATTAAAATAGATGACCCCCAATCATATCCTTATCCAATACAATATTTAATCAACCATTCTCTATTATTATTATTATCATGAGGCCCTCCTTAGTTCATGAATTTAAGATGTTAAGTACAAGGATTGTTGAGAGATATAGATTTTTCTCACATATGCAGTCTACATTTGGAGGGAATAATATACTACTTTAAAATAGCCAAAGACTATGATTCCATTAATAATTGCATTGTTGCTATGATATTTCATATGAATGAATGCCTTTGTTTAATGTGGATGTAAGAATTTAGTCAAAAAATTCATCTCAGTTCAAACTTGAATTTCATTCCTGAAAAAAAAATTTAGATCAATTTAATATAATAAATTTATGCTATAACAAATACACAAACTTATAATTATAAACCTATTAACATTAGAATCTAAAATAATTAATTTATAAATAAAATAATTAACATTCTTAATTATTTATTTAAAACTTCTAAAATTTATATTTTTAAATTATTAAATTCCTTTACATTGAAAATAATATAATATTATAATTCTAAATAAATTAACATCTTACAAGAAATAAATTAGAGTTAAAAGAAAAAGTATGAGGAATATTCCTCCTTAGAACTTACATGCGTAACCTTTATCCTTTATACCTTAGCTTTCGTATTCTCTTAAAAGAAATTATGGAGACCTAATTTATTATGAAATGAGTGCCCCCTTATACCTTTTCTTTGCAATTTTGTTGTTGTTCTTACTTTCTGTACCTCCATGCCTTACAAAAGAAGTGAAATACGGCCATGCAAAGCAGATTTGAGCAGAGCAAGAAAAACTTGACGCCAAAGGTAGATTGAGATCACGGTTGAAGAAAGAGCAGGTTAAGAGGAAGGGTTCATGTCTGTCATTAAAATACCTGAACACATTCATGTTTCTCTGACAACATCACAACAAATTTCTGATCACATAAATAATCTGATTTATGGCTGCATATATAGGGGAGAGGAGCCGATACGTAAGCGGGAGCCCGAACGTGCGATGGGACATGCACTCGTTAGGGCCCACATTTATACGCCGGTCCTCCACAACATAAAAAAAATTCATCCATAGATAGGCTTGATCACATCAAACATAAATTAGATATAAAATGCACACAAGTTAGCATTAATTTAAAAACTTAACAAGTACACGCTGGCAGCCAAATATGATGAAGTGTATCCAACTTGTATCTGACATATAACAAGTACCATTCCGACATAGAATTTAAACAACCCAAACATTAAGACATGCACCCTTCCCCGTAAACTGGTAAACCCAAATTTCGCACCAATGCATGCGTCACTTTCACATTAATCACAACTACACAACATAAACAAGGTGCCAAGTCAACAACTTTGAAACCCATCCGACCCATTTTTGACCGACTGACAAACCCATTACAAAAATGTTTCCCATCGTAGCATAACCAAACCAACACGCAAATTCATTCGCCTGTCCCATCTACCATGAGATCTACAACACGCACCAGCTTCAGTTTGTCCCATCTTTCCAAGTAGGGTGCGCACGTATTGGAGCCAAACACAAATATCCCACCTGCATCCATTTAAAACTCCTGTAAGGCTGCCATTATTCAAAACAAAAACATGGAATTTTTTTCAAACAATCCACCAAACCAATCAAGTCAAAAATTAAAGGCTGAAATCAATCAAATCTCCAATTCATACGAAACATAACTCAAATTTAAAAGAGGACAGCAATTTATTTCACCACACCAAACAACCATCAATCAAATTCAAATAATTCCCAATTCAAATAGCTGTGAAAACCAACAAGTATTTAGTTATTCTACAGTGAGTGACATAAGAAAATGAGGAGTGAAAAGCACAAAATTGAACGAGTTAACATCAAGGGGAGGCAACAACTCAGATTCTAGGGCACCAACATCCATATTGTACCAGGTTTTCCTTTCCACACTTGTTCTTCATTACAGCCATTACCAACATCCATATTGATCTTCATTACACCCTTTACAGTCATAGGTTTTTGTTTATGTTTCCCTAGGGTTTATATTGCAAATATTAGTCACAGGTGTTTCTTTATGAATCGGTAGGGTTTATATTGCAAATATTGCAGTCATAGGTTAGCATATGTGTTCCACAGGGTTTATAATGTAAATATTACAGTCATGGTTTACCATTTAAAGCTTTTCCTAGGGTTTATATTGCAAATATTATGGCCATAGTTTACCATCTCTGTTTCCCTAGGGTTTATATTGAAAATCTTATAGTCATAGTTTAGCCTTTATGTTTCAGTAGGGTTTATATTGCAAATATTACACTCATAGTTTTACATTGTATGTTTGATAGGTTCTGCATTATCATTCACTCTTCTTTTCATGTGTCTCAATGGTTCTGCATTATCATTCCTTTTGTTTATCATAGTCTCACATCGTAGTCTCATAGGTTTTGCATTATCATTTATATGGTAAATATTGGTCATGGTTTACCATTTCTGTTTCATAGGTCCTGCATTATCATTCACTCTGCTTATCTTATTCTCATAGGTTTTGCATTATCATTCACTCTAGTTATATTATTCTCATAGGTTCTGCATTATCATTCACTCTAGTTATCTTATTCTCATAGCTTCTACATTGTCATTCACTTTGGATATCTTATTCTCATAGGTTTTGCATTATCAGTCACTAAAGTTTCTAATCCTAGAAGGCTTTTTTTTCATCATTTTCATATGTTTTTGCTTCATCAATTGACAAATATTTATGCCTATCAATGAGTTCGTCATAGACAATATATGTGAGCTTTGTTAAACTCTTACTATTTTTCATTCATAAGCTTTCTGTTGTTCAAACATGAGTGTGGTTTTCACTTTTCTGTGCATGAGAAAGTTAATGTTGTAAATGCTTAAGAGATATGAGATGTTCTTAAACTCTAACTCCCTTGCATAGTTTGTAATTGTGTGTTTCTTACTCATGTACTTCCTTATGTCGCTCACTCCAGAATAGATGTAACTCTCTAAATTGTTACAAAAGATAATCTCAATTGAAATGCAACAAACTAAAAATATAATACATAAACAAACTAAATAATCTTCTATCCAAGCATCACTCTCTTCATACATATAAAAATAACTATTAAAGTATTTGTGTTTCATAGTTTATCATTTATCTTTCCTAGGTTCTGCATTATCATTTACTCTGGTTATCATATTCTCATATGTTCTGCATCAAAAACTAGTTATTCTTTTGTTCAAGCATCACAACACTCTCTTCATACATATATAGATAACTGTTTAATCATTTGTATTTCAAAGTTTACCATTTATGTTTCATAAGTTATACATTATCATTGACTCTGCTTATCATGTTCTCATATGTTCTACATTACAAAGTAATTGTTTTTCTATTCAAGCATCACTGTTTTGATTCTAATTATTCTGTGTAGATGGCCAAGGGCAATGCAGTGGTGACCCGTACTGGAAACAAAAAAAAGAAAAGAGCCACGACAAGGTTGCCTATCGAGAAATGAGGATGCAAATTCCCCCCTGAAATAGATCATGTTGGACAAGTAGATGAGATTTCTACTCGTCAAATACCATAGATTGAGGTTGCTACACCTCAAATAACGCATAAGGTAAAGCAAATACAGAAGTTGTGGTATGAGGATGACATGAAAAGGGCACTCTATGACATTGAAGAGAATGACATGTCGATAAGGGGGGCTTCCAAAAAGTGGTCAATCCCAACAACCACACTGTCCAAATGGCTAGGGGGTCTAACAACAACTTCCAAGAAAGGTCCGCCAAAAGTCCTCACAAAAGAGGAAGAAAATATTATTGTGGAATGGTGCGAGCAAATGGTTGATATTGGTCATGGTCTTGAGATAGTCAATCTTAAGTCAAAGGTTTCTCAAATATGTCAAAATAGGCCAAACCCTTTCACCAACGGCTTCCCAGGGAAGTCCTGGTGGACAGGCTTCAAGCACAAACATCCTCAACTTGCATTACGAACTGCTGAAGGCCTAGACAAAGATAGGGCATTCAATCTTAGAGTTGATGTTGTAGATGCATTCTAAAAAACATTGTCTGCAACATACAAAGCCATGCCATATGGTCCTGATCGCATATGGAATTGCGATGAAACTGGCATCCAAGCAAGCAAAAATGGGTCCATGAAGGTGCTCATAAGAAGAGGTAGCAGGAATGTCTCTTACATTATCTCAAAGAGCCGTGAATGGATAACCATTCTATGTTGTGTCAATGCTGTCGGGTAGAGCATTCTAGGATTCTACTTGTTCAAGGGGAGTGTGAACATAGATAATTACATCATAGATTGTGAACCAAGTGCTTTCATGGCAGCCCAACCACATGCATGGATGACCTAAGAATTTTTCATAGATTGGTTGACCCACTTCAAAACCTTGATTCCAGGTGGTGTTTCGCCCACGAACAGAGTCTTGCTAATCTTTGACGACCATGGAAGCCACGTAGCACTTGAAACCATCCAGGAAGCAAGAGATATCGGTATAGATTTGTTAACATTGCCATCACACACATCACATAAGCTACAACCATTGGATGTGAGTGTGTTTGCACCTTTCAAAGCTTACTTCAAATCATAACATGCAATTTTTTTGTCAAGATTTCCAAACATTGAAGTGAGGAGGAGAGAACTTGCAATGTTAGGCAACAAAGCAATGAAAAGAGCTTTGACAGTTGACAACATCAAATCTAGGTTTAAAAGGACTGGTATATGGCCGTTGAATCCTGATGCACTTGTCAACGACATGCATCCCAGTGAGACATTTTTGGTTAGCGAGGATGTTGACGTAGTTGAAAACATTATCAACCTTTCTGGACTTGGTGTGTCAAGTGATGATGTCACAGTATTGCAGTCCACTCTTCTAGATGGACACATGCAGCCTGTAACAAAAACACAATACTCACCTCATACATGTCATGTTGAATCAGTTGTACAAGTGGTGGTTAATGAACACACCCCTCCCATGGTGGACAGGGTCATTGATCAATTCAGCAAAGGTTTAGATCTTCCATCACAACGAAGCCAACCATCCTAGTTGTTTGAGGGAGAAATGAACTTGGCCATTGATTTGGAAGTCCCAGAACAACAGGATACCTATAATTTTCCATCACCACCACCAGAAATTGACCTTTCTCAAGTTGTCCATTACTATGCTCCTTCTTGCAATTCAAATTTACAAGCCAATTAAGATGTACCACAGGGCTCATAGGTAGTCAAGGAGGTCATTGGCACACAGTCAGATGGGACACATGAAACACAAAAAATTCCGCATATCAACAAGTTCCTCAAGTTTCCTGTGCACACTATCCATCAAATGAAATCCAAAGCAGGTGCAATTCGGATCAGTAGACAGTCTCAATTATTGACAATAGATGACTGCATGAGGTTGTTAATGGAGCAAGAGCAAAGGAAGAAAGAGGTGGAGGAGATAAAAGCAAGAAAGAGACAACAAAATGCAGAGAAAAGGGCAGCAAGAATTGTGGCAGCAGAGTTGAAGGAGAATGCCATAATTGAGAAGGACATACTGCGAAAAGAAAAAGAGCAGAAAAAATTACAACAGAAAAAGGATAGAGATGAGAAAAAGGAGCAAGAAAGGCTTCACAAGGAATAGGACTGAAAGGAAAAAGAGATTGAGGAGGCACAAAGGGCTTTACAAAGAGAGAGGCGATTAAGGAAAACTTCTAATCCGTTGTCTCAAAGTAATGGAGTCTTTCGTGATATTCTCAACATTAATATCCCTCAGTTCTCCACAACAATGAATTATTCAAGCCTCTCCCAATCCGACTTCAGGGGCAGTCAATATCCATATCAATTTGGCACTCGGGATGTACAAATGTCTTCACCACCGCCCCCAACACATGTCACTTGCACCCAATTTACCACTCCAAGTCCCACTCATGTATGCAACAATCCCCGTTGACTCGAAGGGGACGGGAACATGGCAATTGGCACCCCAACCAGCCAAGATCCTTTTCACAATAGAAGCAGCTAGATTACAAATGCTAGTTTCATAGACTTTAGAAGTATTGATATTTACAAATGCACCGAAATTGTGGATAGTTGTAATTTTTTGATAAGTATAGATTGACCGTTATTATTTTGTTTTGTGAAGTAATCTGATCAAATTCAAAAAAGTGTTGTATGTAATTTGCAATGTGTGTTATTGTTTTGATTTGCAATGTATGCTTCTTCGTTGACATTTTTAAATATATGAAAACTATAGATGCATCATTTTTGTTTTGATTTGCAATGTATTATGATAATATTGCAATGTGTCACTATTTTCATTTCAAAATTTTGCTTCTTCATTGACATTTTGTCATTTTCAATTCCTTTTTCCAAATATTTTGCCACGTGGAAGGTCGAAATTTGTCCACGACTATAAAAAAATGGAAAAAATACTTGTTGACCGATACAGACACACCTCGGGTGCCACTACCTACATGGCTCAACGTTTGAAGGTGACAACCTTGCCACACCAACTTCTCCCAGAATGCCACCCTAAGAATCCACTACATCGCATTTATCACTCGCCGCCACTTCCTAATCCTATCAACTGTCAGGTGTAAATGTTGTCACCTCTCATAAGCTCTTCGCCACCCCACAATTTTATTCCAACCAACCTATACATATAAATATCCATATACATAGACATATATGCATATACATATGCATATGTATATGCATACATATACATATCTACATACATATACATATACATATGTATATGTATGTATATGTATACACATATACATACATATTTTCTGAGCCAACCTACATTGAATGCTCCCCAGTGTCTTGCTCTTCTCGCCATGTTTTCAGCCTTCCATTTTAGCAAGTAAACATTCCATCTTCACTTGCTCACCGTTACCTGCTCGTTTCATCGTCTGTAACCTTCGTCGTCTCACCACAACCTACAATGCTCAGAGACTGGTTCGTATTTGGGTAGAAGCCGATTAATAGATAGGTACACGCCAGTTACTAAACGTTACCAACGGCTCCACTTCTGCCATGCAAGCAACGAACGGGTTCCTTGCCGTCATGAACGGGTTCCATATACATATACATATGTATATATATATGCATACATCCACATATGCATACATATACATATATGTATATGTATATGTATACGCATATGTATATAGATATGTATATGTATATGCATATGTATATAGATATGTATATGTATATGCATATATGCATATACATATACATATCTATATACATATGCGTATACATATACATATACATATATGTATATGTATGCATATGTATATATATATATGTATATGTATGCATATGTATACACATGTACATATACATACCAATATACATAGACATAGACATACACATATACATATTAGTATACAAATAAGGCGTGCAACTATTCTATCTTTTTCAGGTGCCATTGATGAATTTGGGGGTGTTTAATTTTTCATAGGTGATGCTTCGTCTTCAATTCAATGTAAATAAACACATATATATTATTCTGTTGTGATTTAAGTAAGCAATGCTGCAATTTTTCATTTTAGTAACAAACAATATAGTTGGTTGCTTTGATGCCATTCATAAACCTGGGGTTGTTCTCTTTTTCTCATAGGTTTTGCATGTAAGCAATTCTATATACATATGCACATATACATACATATATGTATATGTAAATATATATACATGTATACACAAATATACATAAATGTATACATATAAATATATACATATACACATACACATACACATATACACATACATAACATTGTATGTTATTTCCGTGTCATAGATAAATTTGGGCCTGTTCAATATTTCAAATGAATGCATACAAGCAATGCTACAATTTGTCATTGCAGTAACAAATACTATTGTTGGTTGTTTCCATGCCATAGATAAATTTGGGGTTCTCTTTTTCATAGGTTGTGCATGTAAGAAAATCTATAGACATACACATACACATCCACATCCACACATGTATATACATAAAACATAGACATACAAATATACATATAGGTTCTGCTTCATCAATTCAATCAACTAAGTAATAGAGACATGTTTTAGGGAGACTTGATTTTATGAACGCTTGTTTGATGGCAACCTATGTTGCATGGGTTAACAACTCCATTTGAATTGTGAAGTGTTGCATAGGTAACCATGACAAGTCTTCACAAAACCAAGTCCCCTAAGTCATTCAAATACAAAGCTATGGTAATCTATGTGAAGTGCTACATAGGCAAGCATGAAAGGCCTTGGGAAAATCAGGTCCCCTAAATACATGTTGTAAGAAAGCTTTAGAGCTCAATATTGATCTATGGTAATACATGTGAATACTTGAAGGTTTTCATGGCTATTTGAATTGGGAATTATTTGAATATGATTGATGGTTGTTTGGTGTGGTGAAATAAATTGTTGTCCTCTTTTGAATTTGAGTAATGTTTCATATGAATTGGAGATTTGATTGATTTCAGCCTTTAATTCTTGACTTGATTGGTTTGGTGGATTGTTTGAAATTATTTCCATGTTTTTGTTTTGAATAATGGCGGCCTTACAGGAGTGTTAAATGGATGCCGGTGGGATATTTGCGTTTGGATCCAATATGTGTGCACCCTACTTGGCAAGATGGGACAGATTGAAGTTGATGCATTTTGTAGATCTCATGGTAGACGGGATAGGTGAATGCATTTGCGTGTTGGTTTAGTTATGCTATGATGAGAAACATTCTTGTGATGGGTTCACCAATCGGTCAAAGATGGGTCAGATGGGTTTCAAAGTTGTTGACTTGGCGCCTTGTTTAAATTAATGCTAAGTGCATTTTATATCTGATTTATGTTTGATGTGATCAAGCCTATCTATGGATGAATTTTTTTTTACATTGTGGAGGACCGGCGTATAGGTGCACATCATACAAAGTTGAGGACACCCCCAAATTGATCAATGGCACATACAAAAGATACAATTGTTGCAGGTCTGAATTTATGAAGCATGCACATAGACATATACATACACATAGACATAAGTGAATTAAACACGACTGTAGAGAAGTATAGGAAGGGGCAGCGAGTGATAAATGTGACACAGTGGATTGTTAGGGTGGTTGACTGAGAGAAGTAGACATGGCAAGGTTGTCCACTTAAAACATCTTCGCACATCTATACACACACACATTTACATATAGACATACACATTCACACATACCCATTTACATATACAAATACATATTTACATATAGACATAAACATAGACATAGACATGGACATAGACATAGACATACACAAAGAAATACACATACACATAGACATACATATTTACATAGACATACATATTTAGATAGATTTACATACACATACATGCAAACATAGACATAGACATACAAAAACACATACACATACACATACACACACAAACATTGCCATCATTGTGAAGAAAAAATGAGAAGTTGCTAGAATGAAAGGCTGTAAAGTTGACAAGTGTGTGAGGCATTATGAGCATTGGATGCAGGTTGGCTCGAAAAATATCTAGGATATCGTAAAAGTAGTATATGTATATGTATATAAACATATACATATACATAAATATATAGACATATTCATATACATATACATATGTATATACATATACATAAACACAAACATATGTATATGTATATGAATATTTCTATACATATGCATATATATATAAGTAAGATGCAAAGACCTTAAGCATATACAAGTTGGATACACTTCATCATGTTTGGTTGCCAGTGTGTAATTATTTTATTTCAAAATAATTATAGTTATGTGTGCATTTAATATCTGATATACATATACATATGTCTATGTATATGTCTATGAATATGTCTATGCATATGTCTATGTCTATGTTGATGAAGCAAAACCTAAAAAAAATAGAACACCCCCATATATTTCCAAGACACAAAAATAAGGTACAATAATTGGATGACTGATATGATGGAAAATAACCAATGCAAAAGATAACACCTATAATGCCCCGCCAAGTAACCTTAAAGAAAGTTGCAATTAGCGTCTTAAGCGAACCATTTTTTTTTAAAAGTGCAATTAACATACACATTCACTTACTAATTAACAACAACCTCTAAGGCTACAAGGTTAGGATTACTTAAACCCACACATACATATTGCATATAACCATAGCATTATACACTTTATGAAATAAACATCATACATCATAAGGATACCACATAACATGATAAGATAAACATCCAAGATACAATCTCATAATCATTAACTTAATCCAATAGTTACATCTCTCATTCCCAGAATGAGACAATAATACAAAAGTGTTACAATTATAGCATTCCACCTCATAACATAAGAGGGATAAAATAACTTATACAAATTGAAATATTACAAAGCATGAATAATACACAAGAATTGCAAGCTGTCCATCTAGATGTCTCGCCACCAAGTACTGATGATCAAGGGGGACCCAACAGTGTATGGTGCATGTTCCACCCAACCAAGTGGTACCCGAAGGCCCACCCCCCATGCTAGGAGATAGTAACAACGTAACATGGACAAAGAATCTACTACCACTAACCAAAGGCAGACTCATACTGACTCATACTAACATAATCAAATAAATGCTCAACACAAGTACAACTCTCACATCACTGATATAGGTCACATTGCTTCCAGACATAAAATAGATCAAGTATGTTCAAAGAACCATACACATAAAACAATAAACAACTGTTGTCCTAGATAGAGTGTCATCGTATAGTAGTCATGAGATCTCCTTTGGGCATCCTTCATAGGCTCCGGTAATCCTGGTGGCCTCAACCAAATCTCGACCCTCATACTCACTCATGCGGCATCAAATACCTCTCATACTGACAAGATAAATGACTATGCCATTTCAGGCCTACCCACTCATCCCAAGTCTAAACGAGCCCTTGTGTCTATGAGTGAGGAATAATTATCTTGATTAGTGTGGAAGGAATCTTAATCCTCTAAGTACATTAATTTAGTTATCACTTGATTAAATCACTTCTGAAGGTTACCTGATTTACCTCTTTGGGCTCTAGCACCTAACAAAAGCCACTCTTCTATTCGACAATACACACCCAAACAATCCACCAAGGGAAACACAAGTGCATACAAACTAGGCATCGAAACCACTCCAACACAAGGAGGAAACAAATAAAAGAACTCACTCCAAACATCTTGGAGGCAACACACACATAGTCCACTCCTTTCATAGGAGGTACAAAACATCCCCGTTCGAGGAAACCGGGTAAATACTGAAAAGACACCATGCACTACCCAAGGGAAAAACAACTGGTTGACATAAACTATGCCTTGCATAACCTCCCCATCTTTTGTCTTGGTCGAAATGGGTCCCCCTTTGTGTTTTTTGTACTTAGTTGTTTTTGGAACAAAATTTGGAGTATAGTTTTGCCAAGTATTTTGTTTTTCTTCTTTGTTTTCTCTGTCGGAAGCGGAACCGGAGCTGAATCGGGTTTTGAAAGGTCTTTTGAGGTGTATTTTTTGGTTCTGATCCCGACGGTCTTTTCTTTGCCTTTGTTTTTGCTCTTTAGCGGAAGCGGAGCAGGAGTGGGAATTGGGATGGTTCTATTCAAAATTTGCAAAATCAAATTCAATTCCGATTCCGACTCCGCTCCCTTTTTAATGTTTGTTTGTCTCGGTTTTTGTGTTTTGTTTTATTAGGTTGGTCTTTTACTTAACTTTTGTTTTTGTTTTTGTTTTGTTTTTAGTTATCGGACGCGGAGTCGGAATGGGAATAAGGTTTGGAAAGTTTATGATTTTAAGATCCTGTTTCCATTTTGGTTCCGACCCCGCCTTTTTTTTTTTTGTGTCGTTGACTTTTTGACGGAAGTTGCACTATAGACCAGTGTTTGTTCTCTTACAGTTCCGACTCCGCCTTTACTGTGTTTTAATGCATTAATGGTGGTTGCCGATGTAGGTAGAAATTCACATTTTTTTCTTTATTAAGGGTTAAAGCCGATTATTATTGTTATTATTACAAGTCTGAGAGCGCGAAGAGCAATAGCAGAGTTCGTTTTGAGCGAATTGATCGAGATAGAGAAGGGATTGTGTGCGAATTGATTCAGAAAGTCAGCGTGGCTTTGTTTGCATTTAAGGTAGGTCTTTTATTTTTGTTGTTCGTTGTTTTATTTGCGGTTGTGTTCATTATGCTTTGTATCTGTTCGCGTGTTCAATCATTGTGTTTTAAGCAATTTTATGATCTACGATGTGATTGAATGAGTAGGTTCTTGTTTTAATTTGTTTTAGTTTTTATCTTTGTTGTTTTATTTTGTTGTGTCGTTTCTTTCTATTTTTGGGCATTGTCGTTTTCACGACTTAATCGTGATCGCGTCGGGTCGTTTTCGATTTGCAGTAGATTTAGATTAGATTAAAGGTTTTTATTATGGTGTAAGTTAGATTAAGAATTTACAGTGAGGTAGATTACAGATTTTTACAGTGAGTTGAGGTAGATTAGGTTTATGGTTTAATTTAGGGTTTCGTTGTTGGTAGAATGGCAGGGTTTTAAAACCCGTGCCCTAGTTTTATTAAGTTTGTTAATTTAGGGTTTCATCAGTCTCTGCAATAAGTTTTAAAAGAATGGCTCTAAAATATAATTGGTCCCCACGGTCATATGAGGGTAGAGTTTTTAAGCTCCTTTGCTATGTTATGGCGACCTAGGTTTAATCATGAAGTTATGATGAAAATGAATAAAGTTGATGATGTCATGATTAGCATTAGCGGAAGGTGGGATTGGAATGGGTATTGGCATGAGAGTTTTTTTTATCGAAGATGTGAATTCCATTTCTATGTTGTTTTCGATTTCGAGTTCTAAAAAGGTTTTTGAAGTATGTGATAATTAGCGGAGGCGGGATCGGAACTGGTCTCAAGCTTAAGAATTTTTGTTTGTAAAGGTTATCAGTTCGTTTTCATCCCGTGTCCGGCTCCGCATATTGTGGAGAGTCTTTTGTCAAAGTAACGATAAACAAATCGGAGGCGGAGGCGGAATGGAAATAGAATATGAAATGAGAGGAATTTGAAGGAAAAAACAAATCTTTTTTTATTCCGATCCCGGTTCCGATAACTTCCCCGACTCCGACTCCGAGCCCGTTTGTTACTAGCTGAAGTTCCTATATTGATTTTTGCTCCGAGTCCGCCAGTCTTGTAAAAATGATTATTTTGTGTTTCTATCCGACTCCGACTCCGATACATATGTAACAGGTATGTTTTTAAAACAAGTTTTATAATGAATTGGAAGGGGTCTAATTAGAGGTTTGCTTGCAGGAGATTTGAGAGATGTCAGGAACGTTAGGAAAGGCTGCTCGAAGGAATCAACCAGCTGGAACATCAAAGCCTGCACCAAAGATCAAGAAGGTGAAACCAGAACAGTTACCTTATAAATTAAGGTATGATCATAGGAATCTGGTGGTGAAGGTGAGCAAGGTGGAATCAAACTGGTCAGATATCACAGATACCAATCTGGGCCAGTATAATTTCGAAGAATTACATGAAGAGACCTTTGCAGAAAGGGCAAACTTGACAGGGAGAACTCAAAGGATTGTTGACTCCGGTCTTGCACATATCACTGTGTTTCCTTTGTCAGTTCAGTGTACGGAGTTGATATATACAGTGGCCAGTACTTATAATCCAGCTACAAGATTATGCATGGATTCACAGAATAATGTAATTATAGATATTACTCCGCAGATGTTCCAAAACATATTCAATGTTCCTAATCCCAAGAATTTAGTGCAGTTAACTGAGGCTGAGGCATTGGAGAAATACAGTAAGCATAAAGACTCCAATAAGTCTCATTTAAATAAAATATGGTTAAGTACTGAGAAGAAGTCTTTGAGCAAATTGGCAGATCAGCCAAAGAGGGTAGACTTCAAGAAGGAGATATCTGATTTAATATTGATGCTGTCTAGAGTGTTTGGGAAGAGGGATGCCTTCCATTTCAAGGAATGGATGTTTCATTTTATTCAAGTGATTTTTCAGGGTGATTATCAATTTGATTGGTCCATGATTATTTCTGATGCCATACATGATCAGCTCACAAGGGTCAGACAAACCAAATCTTTCTTCATGACTTCATATGTGGTCTATGCTGCAGCAAGATTGGGGATTTTCCTAGGATTAAATAGGGTAGGTATAATGGGAGCTTTGGATGGAAAAAAGAAGGTATGGGAACACTATGATCAATTATCCCTTCAGGTTGCTGAGACTCACTTTAGAAGAGTCAATGATGCATTTTTATATGTGGTTATCAATCAGTTGAGTGGAGATGCAGGATACAGGTTAAGTCAGGAAGCTATGGCTTCCATTTCTGAATGGGGAAGTTGGTACATCCAATACCCCAAATTTACATACTTCAGATTGTTTGGGTTTGAAGGTCATCCTCATTTACTTCCAAGATGCTGCAGCAATAGAATAATGCTTATGGAATTTGTATATCAAGCCATCGGAGTTAATGCTAGATTTAGGATGAAGCACAAGACAGGATGCCATAAGTTTCCTATGACACTGGGGGAATATAGTTGTCAACACTTGAAGGCGGCTAAGGTGGTTTGTAATGAGTTGATACAATTGAAATTGGGATTGTATACAGCTGTAAGTATTTTGATCCGAAAAAGAAGATGTATACTTTATTACCTTCTGTATTTACTAGGCACTTTAATTTGTTAGAGGATTTTTGGTGTGATAGGTAGGATGAATTTGACTTGAGGAGGAAGAATTATGAGAGATTACCAGTCTCACTTATGGTAGAGCTGGGTATTAAAGATAATATTCCTGACACTTTGGTGGATGATGGAGTGGTATTAGATCCCTCATATGAAGCTTTGAATATTGGCACCAAAAACTTAGATCCAATAGACTGGAGTGAAGAAGAAATGATTGACATTAAGAAATTGGGAAGAACAGTCTTGGATAGAAGTGTGCAATGGTTGATGATGAGGACTCAAGCTCCTCAGGGACCAATCCTCAAGAAAGGTAAAGGGTATAAGAGGATTAAAAGAAAGGTGCCTTCCAAGGAACCATTGGAGTTCTTTCCTCCGGATGTTGAAGAAACAGAGTTGGAGGTGGTTGATGAAGAAGAAGAGACACCCGAGGGAGATGTCCCAATTGAATCTGCTGTTCCTATGCCCGCATTGGGTGAGTCATCTACACAAGCCCCACTCACAAGAAAGAAAAGCAAAGAAGTTCAAGGAGTGCTTTATGCCATGGCTGAAGCTACTAAAGGAAAGGAAGTGGAGGAAGAGTTGGTAGAAATTGAGACAGATTCAGATGAAACTCTGTCAGAGAAGGACTTGCAAGAAAACATGCCTCTAGATCCTACTATTGAGAAGATTCTTACACAGGAGGAGCAATGGAAACAGTTTGAAGATGCTACCAGAGAATCTGATGCAAGGGCTACTGCGGAGAAACAAAAGGAAATAGAGGCAAAGTTGCAATTTGATGCTCTACTTCAACAGCAGCAATCGAAGGAAAGAGAAGTTGAAACAAGAACAACACTGATACAATGGAGGAGCAAATGAGGCAACGAGAGCATGAGATCAAGGTCAAAGCTGAAAATGACAAGCTGGAATTGATACAAAAGATCCATGATCTCGAGGAGGAGAAAGCAAGAAACCGAAGGGAAAAGGAAGCCCTTGTTGCTAGATTGAAGCTTGCAGAGGAGACTCGATTGAAAGAACAAGAGGTTGAAGCTCTAAGGAAAGAAAAGGAGGCTGAAGAGCTGGTAAAGAAACAAGCTAGCTGAGAAAGAAAGGGAAAAGGCAGAGAAACTCATAGCCTTGGAAGAGGAAAGATTGAGAAAAGAAGAAGGAGACAGGAAGATGCAGGAACAAAGAGATAGAGAAGAGGCTGAGAAGTTGGTGCAGTTGCATGTACTGCAAGAGCAACAAGAAAAGGCAAAGGTTGATTCTCAACCTAAGGTAGATATTCAGCCATCCTCTACAGTTGCTGCTTCCTCTTCCATGATGATGGCTCCTGGTGCTCCTACTTGGTTGAAATTAGATCTACAGAAAAGAGCTAGAACACCTCCTCAATCTCTCAATTGGGAGGACATGATGAAGGAGATTGAACAGGAAAGGCCTAAGAAGAGGGCTAAAGTTTTGCACTCTACCAGACTCACAGATAAAGGGGAGATAGTTGCTGAATGTGTCGTGCCTATGATTGAAAAGGAGGTAGGGGATATGCAGCTTACAGACTATCAATTGAGTACGGTTAACTTGGGAAGACCCACTAGAAATCAACAAATGAATTTGATTGATGTGGTGGCTTCAACGACGAAATCCAGAATGATCAAGGACAAACAAAAGAAAGATGAGCTTAAGGCTCAGTTAGATCAGTTACATTCATTTTTGAAGAGTGTCTCCTCTCCAAGGTCACAAAAGGTTGCAGCAATTGAGACTCCTGTTTTGCTAAGCAAAAAGGAGGTTGATGATTTGATGCAGGTTAGAGGTAAGGCGGAGATGGTTGACAAGTGGATAGATAAAGTGAACCGGGAGGTAGGTGAGGTTTTGGAAAAGGGGTTTGAAACCTATAAGGAGGCGGAAGGAGTAATAAAAGAGATGCATCAATATATTGAGGCCTCCGAGAAGTTAGAAGAAGAGTACAAAGAGTATAGTGAAAAGTTGGAGAAGATAAATACATTGCCTCTAACTACTCTTTTAGAAGAATCTATACTCGAAGATGATAATAAAGATTTTGTAGAAAAGACTTCTGTATCCTTAAGTTTAGGGACTGGCTTCTTGAGCAAACATAAGGATGAAATTCAGGGAGCAGTTAATAATTTAACTGAGCAGTTGGAGGAGTTGGAAGCGGTTATGGCTATAATAGTAGATGTGAATGTAATGACTAAAGATGGCATGCCGTTAAGTCAGGTTAGAGAGAAATGGAGGGAAAGATTCCAAGGACTCATGCAGGATGATGGAGAAGACTTGGTAATAGATCGACTTGTAGAGGTCAAGGAAGAGATAAAAGCTGCAGGAAGAGAGTTGGTCAAGGTAAAAAGCATGAAAGAATTTGCTGCAGTTGAGTTGGATCGCATCAAATTTGAAGATAATTGGATTGATGGGCCAGATATGGATATGCTACAACAGGTCTTCACAAGTTATGATGAGTTCATAGCGGATCCAGTCTCACATGCATAAAATCTTGCATGCATGATATTCTTCTTCCTTGCATGATGCATGATGATCTTCTTCCTTGCATGTTGCATGCATGCAGCACTAGCAGTCTCAAGGATGTGGGATCTTCTTTTCTCCTTTGTTCTATCTTCTATTGTTAGATCAAACTGAATGTGTAATGTAAGAGCTCAAGATCGAAATTGATCTGAGTTTCCAAGACAGTTGATTGTTCCTAAAAAGGTGGAAAACCTAAGATAGAAGTAAAAGTTCGAACTTCTTTTTTGTATTCTATAAATACCAGTGGGGTATTACATTGTAAGGGTCGGCTAATTGAGAATTGGATTGGCTTACCTAGTGTTAGGAGATAGAATTTTCAGAGAGCATTTTGCAGAGATACATTGTACCAGATCTTGTTTATAGTTAATAGAATTGCAGGTTTACGAAATATGGAGTTTGGCATTAAATTGTGTGTTGGATAAGGTTAATGAGTTATAATCCACTTGAATGCCAGTGATTGTGCTGAAGCATGATAGTTTCTTATATGATGAAAGTCATTAGAAGAAACCAGGTTTAAAGATTATCTTGTTAAATTGTCATTGAATTAAGGTTATTAAAGTCTGTTGATCTATAGTTTTAATGATGAATGAATGTGTGTAGTTTTGGGATCTTGGAAATATTTGTGATAGGCGAATAGAGAAATTGAATTAAGCACCTAAGATGTATATGATGGTACAGTTATACTGTGGGTTGTGTCATGTTATGGTTTTTGTGATTGGTTAAGAAAACATTCATTATTAAAAGTATATGTCTGGATAGTAGATAAATTTAATTCATACTTACTGATTTACCCCTTGGATCTATCTTTTTCTTTTATTTTAAACCCCTTGATTTACAAAAACTATTTTGACAAAGAGAGTCATAGCTTGAATCCTTTGTTACCAGTCCAGGCCCTTGAATATTATAGTTGCATGAACCAATTGAGTGACATCAGACAGTTGAGAACCAACTACCAGGACCTTGGGAGTTAGGCCACTACATGTAGTCTTTCTTTTTCAGGAGAAATAGAGTAGAAATATTTTGTTTTAATGTTGTTTGTGCCATTTTAACCATCAACAATAAAGAATCGCCAACCCTTATCCTCTAAGTTCTTCTGGAAGACTTACAATCAAGGACTAACACATAATCCCAAAACCCACAATGCAACTTGACGACATAGCTACAAAAGCATTCAAGTCATTAATCAAATCTAGTATTTAGATTTCTTAAATCCATACTCATTCAATAGGTAACATTGACAAAGTCAAAGACACAATAATTGGATCATCTGAAATAATCATAAGCCATTTCCTCTTTAATTATAGGGAATCACTCACCACCCTTTCTGAAATATGAGGAAAATAAATTTAAAAAGGCAATCACGAGGATAATACTATTTTCGGATATTCTAAATCCATAACTCTTTCATATTCCAATCACAATAAATGAATTGCTCTAATAGAAATAATTAAATTAAATTAATTAATTGTCTCTTCAATACAACTCCTTTACTTTTAAAATGATATAAATCAAAGCAATTAAATCCTTCTCAATTTTCTAACTTTATTCTATAGCTCTTTCAATTTCCTATTTAAAACATGTAATATCTTCAATTTAAAATATCTTTTTCCATATCTATTTGATCATGCATTCAAATCTTATCTTTTTAAGAAAACTCCATGCATTTAAATCATTTCTTTTGTTTAAAACTAACACGTCTAATTTCTACCATTCCTTAATACATTAGACATAACCACTTGTAGATAAACACATTTAAATATATACAGATATATAAAATATATATATGTTTATTTAAATGTTCACAAATAAACTTATCACAACAATTAAATAGAAGTAACTAATTGTCTCACTAAAATCCAGAGAAAGAAAAACACCAATTTATTTAGAAGCAAAACATCCGATTCCTTTTTAAAACAACCTAATCTATTGTAAGTTATTTTCCAAATTTTCATTTAAGTCAAATAATTACTTCAATTCAATAAAATATTTTTCCCTAAGTATCTAACCATGCATGCAAATAATTTCTTTTAAATCACTAAAATACTTAATTACATGCATTAAATTACAATAATATACAATATTATATATAAGCCAAATATATATATATATATATATATATAAACTTCATATTATATATACATTAAATATACAATAATATATTCAACTATATACAACCATTGTATAAATTCATTAAATATGTTTTCTTTCATTCTACAAAATACCACATTATTTTATTCAGGATAAAAATAAATCTTTATTAATAACTTCCAAAAACATAAATTTTTATATATATAAAAATATAATATATATATTATATATATATCGAATCTGAAAAATTAAATGGCGGCACACATAACATAGTTCGCACCCCATGTAACATAGGGGTTTCATCTTAACAGGAAAGGGAGAGGGGGCACGACTGTACTTTCGTCGCTCCCCATACTCCCAAAAAGGATGGCCGAGAGGTGGTGTGGAGGGGGTCTCCCTCCACACAGTCGCTCCCATATGGGGGCAGCTGTGGGGAGGTAGATCCTCCCCAACACCCAAGCCCCTTACACCACAAACAATGAATTAAATTCGCTTTATACAGTGACAAGGGTTTGCTAAAAAAAATAGCGAATAAGGTTTCGCTTAGCCCCCAAATGGATCCGCCTCACAGCAATTTCGCTATATAGCGATTTCTCAAAACCAATAACATTTTAAATAAAAAGACAAATTCACATCACATTAACACAGAAAAACGCTGACCGTACGGCGGTGAAAACAATATCAAAAATAATTTTCGACAGTAATTTTTTTTAATATATATATATCATATGTAAATACATATGTATATATGTATTAAATATATTTACATATTTAACCAGAATTCAACATAAAGGCAAATTGAAGAAATTATTCTGAATCATTCACCTATAGGTGAAAATATGAAGGTTTACCAGAGGACATCCAAATTTCATAGAAGCTTTAAAAATTAATTCTTATAAACTCTTTTCTCGAATTCATGAACAATAAAAGAACAATAACACTAAATGGATCTAAATTTAAACCCAAAAGTTTTTTCAAATCCTCTAGATTTCAACACCAAATATTTAAGAAGTTTTTTTTTAAAACAAATTTGTTTTCTACAAAGATTTAAATTCTTTAAACAATCTAAATATCTTGTTTAACCTCTAGGTTCGATTCAAATAACAAAACAATCTATTTCCTCAAATAAATTAAATTCTACAGAGGTTTTCACAATTTCCACTCAAGAAATTTCCACAAAAACAACAGAAGCTTTAAATTTATTTATTTTCTTTCTTCTAATCACAAATTCCTTTTCTAAAACAGATTTAACAAATAAATCTTTAAACACCACTATTTTAAAAGCAACCAAGAACAATAAAAAAAACACAGAAGAAAACCTGATTCAAGAAGCTACATGCAAAGATGAATTTCTGATGTAAAACCTCCTCCAAGGATCTCACAAATTCTCTTCTACCGTACCAAGAATCCAATCCAAAAGCTCAACCAATTATAAATAGACTTTCCTCAAATCGATTCTACAATCAAAAACTTCTTCCAACCCTTCTCTGTGCAATTTTCCCCAAAATCCTCCTTTCAAAATCTTCTCTCAGAATGAATCCATTTTCAATAATCTCTTCTCCTTAATTAAGCATGCAATTTAGTCAAAAATATCCCAAAAAACTAAATCTGATCCTTTGCATGCAATATTGACAATTACAATATTAATTTTTAATTTCAATTTTTGAAAACCCACTTTCAATTTAAAATGCAATTTCAAATAATAATTTAATTCCCAAAATTGAAACTAATTTCCCAAATAAACATTTAATTATAATTTCTAATTTAATTCCCATAAGTTGAAATTAAATTCCAAAATTAATTTTAATTCCTTTCTTTCCTTTCATTTTCTTGCATCACATTTAAGTAATTAATTTAATTATTTAATAACTAAATTCATCCTTTTGGATTAAATTTAATTAATTAAATAGATTAAATTTAATCAATTAATTTAAATAATAATTTCAATCAACAAAATATAATTTTAATTAAATAACCATCAACATGATTTAATGTAATAATTCTAAATATCTATTTCCAAATAAGAATCCTTCAGAATTTAAATAAGATTAAAGCAAGACAAACAATGACTCGACACACACGACTGACGACACACTAAGGTTAGGGCATAGACTTGACACATGTTACCTAGCTACTATCTCCCGTTTAACTTAACCGTTGGATTGACACACTCAAACATGTGAAACCAGGTGGAGTTGATGTCATGTACCTACAAATCTAAGGACCATGTATACAACACCATATAATATATCCAGCATATAATACACACCGTGAAGAAGAAATCTCGGATTCGCAGGGTGCTCACAAGCGAGTGATGCGAACCCATCCTCTTCACCAATACAATCATCATAACTGACACTTTCATCTTACTAAATAATCTCATATGCACTAACATGTTATATCAACTAACATCATCATTACACCAATCAAAGCATGTAAACCACAACATCAGATAAATCAAATCACATCACATAATATAGTCTATCGCTCAATAACTGGCGATCAAATACACACAAGATAAAATATCTGAATATCTAGAAACATAAATCAACACAAAACAAGGACACACTGTCCAATCCAGAAAGCAAAACGGAGGGGTGTTACAACACCTCGAAAATAACCAATGACACCTAAGAAAAGATAGAAACATTTGCATTACAGATTTATTGAAGTAGCACATATTCGTTTTATGTATATGGGTTTTTTTTTAAATGTTATTGGTCCATGTGGCTTGCCATGTGGGCCGTGTGATTCCTCTCCCCTAATACGTAAGCAGGGGCCCTAACGTGCGATGGTACATGCGCTCATTGGGGCCCACACCTATACGCCGGTCCTCCACAACGTAAAAAAAAAATCATCCATAGATAGGCTTGATCACATCAAACATAAATTAGATATAAAATTGATGGAGCATAACCCAAAATAAATAACACCAACATATTTATCTATGGCACAAAAACAACATTACTTTATTAAGTGACTGAAAAGATGAAGCAAAACCTAAAAAAGGATTAACCCACATTTTTTTTGTTTGTTAATGAAACATAGAACACAACCTAACTCAATGATAATGACCTATGATAATACGATGAATAGAGTCAATGATAATGCATAACCTATGAGAATATGAAAATCAAAATCAATGATAATGCATAACCTATGAGAATACGAAAATCCGAATCAATGATAATGCAAAACCTATGAGAAAACAATAAGGAGAGTGAATGATAATGCATAACCTATGAGATTACGATAAGAAAAGTGAATGATAATGCATAACATATTGAAAGAGATATGATGTAATACAAGCTAGACAATTATTTGAGTTTTGCTTCCCCTTTGACATCAAATAGTTTTTTATTTTTTATAGTTAGGATATTGTTTTCACTATGTACCTAAGCTAGAGGATTACTTGGTTGATTGTGATAATGAATTTTAGGTGAGAATAAGAGATTGGATGAGACTATAATTGAGACATGTTATAATGTTTAATCTAAATTGGGATACCCAAGGCATGAATAAGGATGAGTCAGATTCAATGGATAAAATATACTTCGATCATGTATAAATGATGTTCATTCTTGCTATCAATTTGAATAATAAGAATGTTAAACAAACATATATGGGAGAACAATAGTTGCACTAAAGAGGAAAAATGGAATGGATACTCAAAGGACAACATAGAAATAATATTCTAAGGAAAAAACTATAGATAGGATCCTCTTCATAGCTTTTATTTCTATCACATATGAGAATTGAGACCTATATGCTATGGGATCATATCCTTCTTTAATGAATCTCTAGTGGCCCTTATGGTTTTTTGGGGCTTTGTGGTGCTATGTATGTCTAGTTGGTGTAGACATCTTCTCTTTTTTCCCCCAATTTACTTCCTATGGAGAATAGTTACTAGGCTTTAGTAAGATAGTTGTCTAGATGTATTGAGACACCAATCTTTTTGGTTTTCAAGTGTTTCTCTCCTCTATTTGTTCTTGTTTGGGAGGTGGGGGATCAATTTTAAATTCTCATTTAACATTCTTTCACAAAAAAAATCTATATTTTTCCTTTATCTCCTATCTTTATGTGAACTCAAATATTAATATTTTTTTAGCTTGTATTGATTACTTTCAAGTTGTCATCACTTATTTCTTGCTTCTTTCAATTATAACAGGTCTACTTAGCTTAGCTATGTTGAGTGCATTTTGGCTATGATTTCGGCATCATAGGATGTTAATATAATTGGCTTTTTAGTGTTTCTCTCCTCTATTTATTTTTGTTTGGGAGGTGGGGGTTCCATTTTAAACTCCCATATAACATTCTTTCACAAAAAAATATCTCTATTTTGCTTTTATCTCCTATCTCTATGTGAACTCAAATATTAATATTTTTTTAGGTTATATTAATTACCTATAATTTGCCATCACTTACTCTTGCTTCTTTCAATTATAACAGGTCTAGTTAGCTTAGCTATGTTGAGTGCATTTTTGCTATGATTTTGGCATCATAGGATGTCAATATTATAGGCTTTTTATTGTTTCTCTCCTCTATTTGTTTTTGTTTGGGAGGTGGTTGATCAATGATAACAAAAAATTATGAGCTACATTAATTAAGCAATGCCTATTGTAAAACCATAAATCAAAATACAGTCATTTACTATAAATGATAATAGCAGTTGACAATCAAAATCCATTACAAATGAATTGAAAGTTCAAATTACCAACTAGAGTCTAGGGTTTGTATGCACCTTTATTTGTTGTTTTTAGATTTTTTTTTCCTAGTGAATATTCTTATTGGCAATTTGGATCTACTCATTATGTCCTGCCATGTGATGACACTAATGACTAATGAGTTGTTGATGGTGAACTCTTATCAAATTCTTTAAGAACTTGTATAGCAATATGTTCTACGAATAAGTGAAACTATTTTAAAAATCAAATCTGAACCAGCACAACATTGCAATGCTGATCTATAACAAAATTTCTGTAATGCTTATACCCATTATATGAGCATAAGAAAGTATCAATAGAGATTGTGAAGGTCTTTCATATCAGGTTCATCAATGAAGACCGAAACATGTATGATGAAGAAACTGACAAGCCTGCATGAGCTCGAACATCCAATTTAAATGAGGAACTTGGGCAAGTTGACACTATACTTTATGATAAAACTGGTACATTGATTTGCAATTCAATGGAGTTCTTGAAGTGTCCCATTGCAGG
The DNA here is from genome assembly GCA_007115665.2 of Sequoiadendron giganteum. Taxonomy (NCBI): domain Eukaryota; kingdom Viridiplantae; phylum Streptophyta; class Pinopsida; order Cupressales; family Cupressaceae; genus Sequoiadendron; species Sequoiadendron giganteum. The sequence goes on along the minus strand of CM021109.1, from coordinate 434,720,223 downwards.
TATTGCATATGGTTGAGGTTTGATAGAGGTGGAAATAGAAATGACATACACATACACATACACATACACATACACGATGACAACTCACTCTTCAAGAAGTGTAACTCCTAAGGAAAAGCTCACTCCAAAAAGGACAAGGATAACTAAACCTAAGTAAACAAATTATATAATTAAGATTAACTTATGGGATGATAAATGCATAGCTACACAAACTAAACACATTTTGAAAAACTTGGAAAATTACACAAAAAACATTGATTTATGATTAGTCACAATTTTTTTTGAGAGCAATGCTACTATAGTTTCCACAATGTTTCAAGAACTATATGCTTCCAAGTATTCCAACTTCAAGAAATATTCCATGAAATGAAAGGATTTGTCTCCAAGGAGAGTTTGAGCATGAGATTGGTTGATATCATCAATTTGTTTTGGAAGAGAGAAACTAAGAAGGAAAGAAAATTAAGGATATAAATAATAGGGCATAGAAAACTTGTAAATGCATAATTACACAAACCAAACTTTTTGAAAAACTTGGAAAATTACACAGAAAACACCAATTTATGATTAATCACAATTTTTTCTTGAGCAATGCTACTATAGTTTCCACAATTTTTCAAGAACTATATGCTCCCAAGCATTCCGACTTCAAGAAATATTCAATGATAATGCAAAACGTATGAGAATACAATAAGCAAAGTGAATGATAATGCATAACCTATGAGAAAACGATAAAGCAGAGTGAATGATAATGTAGAACCTGTGAGATTATGCTAAGCAAAGTCAATGATAATGTAGAACCTATGAGAATACGATATGCAAAGTCAATGTCAATGCAAAACCTATGAGAATAGGATAACCCTAAACTATGACTGTAAAATTTGCAAAATAAACCCTACCGAAACATAAATGCTAAACTATGCATGCTATATTCTCAAAATAAACCCCACTGAAAGAGAAATGCCAAAATATGAGCGTAATATTTGCAATATAAACCCTACAGAGCAAAACCCATATAAAGATAAATACAACTTCATCTATGGCATGGAAACAACAAACATTATTACATGTCGAAAGAAGAAAACAAACCCAAAAATTTCAATGGCGGGGAAACAACCAACTGCATTATTATATTTTATATAAACGGAGCGATGCTTGAACATAAGATTAATTTCCAAAGATTTAGTGTGTTTATGAACACAAATAGGGCAGTGTTCATAAACACTAAACCTCAACAAAATAAACGAAATCTGCAACACCAAAAAACCAATAAAACAAAGCAAAATTGCAAACCAAACACAAATAAAAGAATAATGGCAAGCCTTAGTGAGCAAGCTCACTTGGGTTGAACACGTGACAAACCCCTTCGTTGCTTGTGGTGACCTTCATGGCCGTGAGGAACCCATTCATGGCGATGAGGAACCCGTTCATGGCAATAAGGAACCCGTTCGTTGCTTGCATGGCGGAAGTGGAGCTGTTGGTGACATTTGGTAACTGGCATCTACCCATCTCCATATTGACTTCTACCCAAACATGATATGGTCTCCGAGCATCGCAGGTTGTGGTGAGACGGCGAAGGTTGCATATGACGAAACAAGCAGATATCGGTGAGCAAGTGAAGACGAAATGTTTACTTGCTAAAATGAAAGGCTGAAAACATGGTGAGAAGAGCAAGGCACTAGGAGCATTCAATGCAGTTCGGCTTGGAATAAATGCGAGGTGGCATGGAGTTTAGGAGAGGTGACAACATTTACACCCGACAGTCAATAGGAATAGGAAGTGGCGGCGAGTGATAAATGCTCAGTAGTGGATTGTTAGGGTGGCGGACTGGGAGGAGTTGACGTGGCAAGGTTGTCACCTTCAGATGTCGAGCCACATAGGTAGTGGTGGTTGAAGTGCTTTTGTATCGGTTGACGGGTCTTTTTTCCATTTTTTTCCAGGCATGGACAAATTTGGACCTTCCACGTGGCAAAATATTTAAAAAATAAAATAAAATAAAAATTTATTGTTTAATTTACGTTTTTATCTAATGGATTTTTTTTTTTAAATGCTATTGGTCCACACAGCCTGGCAATTGAATTGTGCAATTTTGGGTGCTTACGTATCGAATCCTCTCCCCTATTGGATTTGGGAGATTTTAATTGGAGGTCTAGACAAGACAGTACAACTTTGAATTTTTAATGTGAATGGTGATCTGACAGTGGTAACGTGTGCAGGGAAAATTGTGATCCTCAATAGCTGTGTACATTTATAACTTCGATTTCAAATAATACTAGAGGATGGTGTGGTAGATAACACTGTTTTAGCAATCTTTTTCCTTTGGCCTGAATATTATGTTGTCGACGTTGCAGATGGTGCCATAAATGATAAACTAGCTATTGCAAAAAGGGCGACAGAAAATAGGCAAGCAATTATTAATCCCTAGTATCACAGCTAGGGGAGAAGACCCAGTAACTGCCCCCCATTGAATCACTGCCACCTCCATGCTCACTTAACCCCCCAAAAAAAAAATCACTTTGATCCATTAAAAAACTTTATTTGATTGAATAAATAATTACAAAAACACCAATGGCTACTCATTATAATTACAAAAACACTAATGGCTGCTCATTAACTGTTAAAGTGCATGTTTTAAAGTGGATTTAAGGCATAAACAGTTATAATTGATGGAAATTAGAGTGGGCAGATACTAGGACATTAGGTGGCGGCAATCGGACGACACCTCTAAAAGGTGTCTTTTGACCTCCACGTGCATATCCAATGCTCCCGCACTCTACTGAATTTCCCAAGAGCCAAAAGCTTAGTTATAAGCTCTTAACTCATGGGTGAAAAAAAACTCATAATTTTTTTTTTTGATTCGACGCACGGTTTAGATTCTATGATTGCATGAAATTAGCCCTGACGGATACTGGGTCTTCTCCCCTAACTATTGCACTGAGAGAAGGATATGAGACTATCCTTTAATTGGCACTCTAATTTAACTACTCATTCATGTGAAATATTGGGAGGGTTTACTGGGTCCAAAATTAGTTAGATTTATTCTTGGTATAGCGATACCAAGCTTCTTTACTTTTATTTCACTTTTGCTCATTTATTATTATTATTTTTCTTTAGCTATTGAAATTTGCACATGATAGAGGATTGCAACACTCTTGAAGGATCATCTTAGTAGTGTTGCAGTCCAACATATAGCATGTCTTCTACCTTAATCAGGATACTTAGTATAGATTTCTCATGCAACAGAGCGTACATTGTCCATGCAAAGGCTGCACATTATGACTCTTGTAGTGATTGATTACTTTTGTATGCAGAGCATAGAAGAGCAACTCCCCTCTTTACCACATTGTAAACAAGATTTTTTTTTGTTGCAGGTTGTATTCATAAACAAAAGATTATAAAAATGGGTTTTATGATACAACAATGTGGGTAGAAGTATGGTGTATAAATGGGCACTTGGGGAAAGGTGGGATAGATTGTTTAACTTACTTCACTTTTTAACAGGCACTCAACTTCTTATCTTAGGCTGATAATTCCATGGGCTTGTGATCTTGAGAGCTTG
>CM021109.1:434696664-434716567 GCA_007115665.2 Sequoiadendron giganteum | reverse complement strand
TCCCCTTAATCCATCCTCTTAGGACCCATTAAGCCATATCCTAGGGTTCATGACATGCATCCCCTTAATCCACCCTCTTACACCCTTTAAATCATTCTATCAACTCCCCTTAATCCACCCTCTTGCATCCCCTTAATCCATCCTCTTAAAGGACCCTTAAGTCATATCCTATTACATACCCTTAATCCACAATCTTGCATCCCTTAAGTCACTCGCATAATTCCCCTTAAGCCATCCTCTTAGGACCCATTAAGCCATATCCTAGGGTCATGACATGCATCCCCTTAATCCACCGTCTTACACCCTTTAAGTCATTCTATCAACTCCCCTTAATCCACCCTCTTGCATCCGCTTAAGCCATCCTCTTAAAGGACCCTTAAGTCATATCCTCTTACATACCCTTAATCCACAATCTTGCATCCCTTAAGTCACTCACATAATTCCCCTTAACCATCCTCTTAGGACCCATTAAGCCATATCATAGGGTTCATGACATGCATCCCCTTAATCCACCCTCTTACACCCTTTAAGACATTCTATCAACTCCCCTTAATCCACCCTCTTGCATCCCCTTAAGACATCCCTTTAAAGGACCCTTAAGTCATATCCCCTTACATGTACCCTTAATCCACAATCTTGCATCCCTTAAGTCGCTCGCATAATTCCCCTTAAGCCATTCCCTTAGAACCCATTAAGCCATACCCTAGGGTTCATGACATGCATCCCCTTAATCCACCCTCTTACACCCTTTAAGACATTTTATCAACTCCCCTTAATCCACCCTCTTGTATCCCCTTAAGACATCCCTTTAAAGGACCCTTAAGTCATATCCTCTTACATGTACCCTTAATCCACAATCTTGCATCCCTTAAGTCACTCGCATAATTCACCTTAAGCCATCCTCTTAGGACCCATTAAGCCATATCCTAGGGTTCATGACATGCATCACCTTAATCCACCCTCTTACACCCTTTAAGACATTCTATCAACTCCCCTTAATCCACCCTCTTGCATCCCCTTAAGACATCCCTTTAAAGGACCCTTAAGTCATATCCTCTTACATGTACCCTTAATCCACAATCTTGCATCCCTTAAGTCACTCGCATAATTCCCCTTAAGCCATCCTCTTAGGACACATTAAGCCATACCCTAGGGTTCATGACATGCATCCCCTTCATCCGTCCTATGACAAACATCATTTGAATTTGTATGGAATTTATAAGATCCAATTTTGTAACTTTTACTATATATTTACTTAAATGACTCAAAAAAATTATAGAACTACTTACTTACATTAATTATTTTTGTAGGTTCTCATCAAATCGATCTACCATGCGATTGTCACTGAAAAATTATTTTATCAAGAGACTATGTAAATATCAATTTTTGGTCTTCACGTAAAAGTTGATAAGCTAAATAATTGGATATACATGTGCACACATATATGTTTCATCATGTTGTATAGTCGTATGATCTTCAATGAAATTATTAGTAACTTTTTAAATATCTTGTTCCAATTTTATAGATTATACATTTCAAATAATTGTTCAAATATTTTCTAGAATTGAAAAATAGTTAAAATTACGTGCCCTTAATTTATTATGAATATAATCTAAACTATTTAAGGAATATTTTAATTTGTCACCTTTAACCATGTGATAAATTATATATTTATGAAATTTGATTGTAGAGATAAGAATTTATATAGTGCATGTATTACTTGAAAATTAGATAAAATATCTAGATCTACATATGTATGAGTGCATATAATCATCAAAATGAACATAACACGATCATAATTGACTGCATATATATAATCATCATATTAAAGTCATTTGATATAAATAAACACAAATATGTATATGTCAAGTCCAACACATAAAAGTTTAAATAAAACTAGAGATGTCTAGTCTATTTAAAATTTAAAACCATTTAACTATCAGGCCGATCAGTCCAATCAAGTCTCCTCTTTGTTCTAGGTCGATTAGATGTACCTGCATCATGCTATAAAAGAGTACAAGAAACTTGAAATTAGATTTAAATTTATTTATAAATTTTGATATAATTAAACATATTTAAACATGAAAATATAAACTTTTGGATAAAAAATAAAAATTTAATTAAATATCTTGTAAATACAATAAAAATGATTTTTAGTACATGCATAAATTACCATATGATCATGTGAATCTACTGGCACATTTTTTTCAACGAGTAGCATAATTGTCACTTGAGAAGATCCAAATGCCTGATCTACTATATCCTGCATATTCATATAAAGCAATCAATATGTTAAAACCTCGAATATATATATATATATATATATATATTTAAAAGATCCATAAAAATTGGTTAGGATATTTAGTAAAGTTTACAACCTTGAATGATATGGCCTCAAGATTATCCACCTGAGATTGCCCATGCATAAATGTTGACGATGTCTTAGGTGCACCTACAATGGGTATCTCATGAAATCCCTGCATATAGATGTACAACAATTTGTATAGATCATTCACGCATGTGTATGTAAATGTAAAAAATAAATTAGATCTATGATGTGTATTTAATTCAAACTTAACAAACTTTTTGAAAGAACACACTTGAGCTGATGATGACTCATGAGTGCTCACCACAACTTATGGTTGGTTAGCACTAGGCATGCTCATCTAACTTCCCTGCATCTATATATAATAAATATCAATCACACATCATGTGTACACATTCAAAATAAATTAGATATATATCCACACAAACTTTAAATTTAATATATATTGGTTTAAGTACCTGACCAAAAGGTGAGCCCATATCTACAACACTCAACATATAGACATGATCATTTTGAGTTTTAGGCATTGTATGATCATGCGTCTACACCAAACACTTATTGAATTGATATTGTATTATATATATAATTTGATGTTATTATTTAAATATGAATTTTGCACATTCCAAAAAAAAAAAAAAAGTTCAAAAGATGAACATACCTGTGTACGATGATGCTCAGAATATAGTAAATCCATAAATGACTCTGTCTCAGACGCATGCGGGTCACCTAAAGTGGATGCCTGAGTATTCCTATTGCTTGATCCTCCATGCTCTCTATTGACGACTTCAGTCACCGCGTGTGAAGTCTGATGAGTGAGATGTCCTGCAAGTGAACTCAATGCTCCTAATGTTGATAGCATGGTCTGTTGCTGAAATGTAGCGGGAACACCATGAGAAGGAGGAGGAACAATAGGAGCAATTGGAGCACGTCATTGAGGATCAACACGTGCTCCTAATCTATGTTGGGGCATGCCACACCCAAATCCATGAAATGACCTCATATCAAAATAGTTGGGTTTTAAACCCAACTCAAACTCTACCCATAACTTTATCAAAAAGTATAGAGGCACCTCAGAATTTCCATGTGGTGGAGTATCAAACACCATCCACCATCTATCCCAAAAATGTGTAGCTATTTGGGGGTGCCTACACCATAAAATTGAAATTCATTTTTTGGTGGGTGGAATTAGTTGGCTAGTTTGGGGGTTAAAAAAATACTAGCACATGGCTTGTTGGTAATTTTAAGGTCATTAATTTCTTTATAAGACAATCCATGTGCATAGAATTGTCTCCTCTCTTCTCTCTATTGATGGAACCTATCTAGGTCCACATCAATAGATCGAACAAAATCGACAATAATTTGCATTGTAGATGCAAACCGTGTGAGATGAAGGGGAATTCTAGGCTCATTTTTTATCAGATCTATATTTTCTAGAATCACCATAAGATTTTCCCTAATTCTCTCTCTCAATTGATCCTGGTCTACTATAGGGGGTGGGGGTTATGAGGTGGAGGGTTTGGAGGCATGGGGTTTTCTTGTGGTGGTAGGTTTGGATCTATGGGATCTACAAGAATTTGTGGTTCAGGCATAAAATCCTCTATGCTAAATAGTGGATCCATGTGAATGTACAACCAAATGGCAACTACACATGTTAAACAATTAAAAAATATATATCAACAAACTAATTAAATAATGCACACAATTTGAAAGAACTATTTAAAAATCACATTGAACGTGCACAAATTCAAAATATAATTCATTTGAAGACCATTCAATTTATAACATTAAAAAATCCATAATGTTCATTAAAAATCCATAGCATGTACACATTAAAGTTTATAATTTAAGTTTGTAACTTTTGAAAAATTCAAGTTTGTGGTTTACAATTTGAGTTTTGGGTAAGGGTTTGTGTTCATATTTTAGAATGTAGGGTTTAGTGTCTAGGGTTTTCTTGAATAATGATATGTGATTATGTATGGTTTGGAGTTTACATATAGTCAAGATATCTCTAAGGTTTTATGGTTTAGGGTTGATAGATAGGATTATATGGCTCATGATGTATACATATAAGGTTGTAGACATCTATTTCAAGGTTTGGGGATTTTGAACTATATATGTATATTAGAATAACAATAACCATTAAGATCTAGAAATTAAAAAAATTGGTTATAAGGATACATTTAAACATATAATAATAGAAACATAGGAATCATGGTATTTGAAAAGGGGAAATGATAATAGGAGTTAGCATAGAACACAAAATATTGTTCATATGAGAGACATAAAAGGTATAAGAATTATATTATTTTAAAAATAAAATTATTAAACAATAGTATAGTATGAAACTAAAGGATGCAAATAAATTAAAATTATAGTGATTAAAAGTAATAATTATGCAAGAAATAAGGAAGCCAAACTACCAATTCGGTAGGGTCAAATCCAAGAACTTGCAACCCAATCCTTCACCAATTATAGAATTTAGATCTATACATTTTATTTTCTTTATTTTCTTAAAATTTTGAGTCATAATAATGAAGGAAAATCTATAAGTTGATTTTCTATGACCCCCTTTGACAAAATGGTAACAATCAACCTAGATTATGTTGAATCAAGAGTGAAGGAAATGAAAATTCAATATGTTGTGACTAAAAGTCTATGTTTATTATAACAAATTGAGGGAAATGCATTGTCTTGTGATACCTCACAATTATCACTACTAAAAATAAACTTTGTTGATCACACCTAAAGACCCCATTGTTATATAAGTTTGTAAATAGACTCTTTTAAAACTAAGATTGTGAGAAACATAAATTGAAGAAATAAGACTAAAACCCTATGTGTTTTAAAAAGTTCCACTAGTATTCATGATTTTTAAATCCTTATGAAACCATCAAAAACCTTAGGTACCTAAGTATGGGGATATTGGCTCAAATACATAGTTTCAAAACTAAAAAACTACTAGAGTATGGATTTTAATGACAACAAAACCCTAGAATAGAACAACCTTTACAAACATCATAAAAAAATTTAGGGAAATTCTCCATGATTTAGGGTGTAATGGGCCCAATATATATGCACATGATATATTTTTTCAAGGATTTTTTAATATATATTGATTTAAATTGTATGCATGTGTGCATATGTATTTGTAAATGAATTTGTTGCATCCTCTTAAGTTGTGTTCTAGTTTAAGAACAAGTTGAACATATTGAATATGTTTAAGAAAAAAATCAAGAACACATAGAAGAACAAGTTGAACAAGAACATGTTAAATAATAGATTAGAAAAACAATTGTTAGAGATGCAAAATTGGAGAATTCAGTTCAAGAAGACATTGCTAATAGATTTATTTTTCAAGTTTAAGATAAAAAATTTAATCGATATAGATGAGGAATTTTTTAAAATATGATTTCATCTAGGGATATGTTGCCTTATATTAGAATTTTTATCACACTAATTCTAACTTGAACCATAGATGGGCTAATTATAACTTGAACCATAGACCCTAATTATAACTTGAACCCTAATGTATTCTAACTTGAACTCTAACCCTAATTGTAATTAAATTGGGTATCATAACCTTAGTTGAACACTAACCCTAAATGCATATAAACTTTTAATCATAAACCTAATTAAATATTGATTGAATGTTTAACTCTCACCAAAATTACAACCATTTAACCCTAGACTCTTAATTTAATTTTTACCCCAACCCTAGAACCCTACACCAATTGACGGGCTAATTCTAACTCCAACCCTAACCTTCATCTTAAATTTTAATTCATAATTTTATAATCCTAAACCTAACCCTAATAAAAATATAACCTAACTCTAAACCTAGTTGAATACAAACCCTAACCTCAACCTTACCCAAATATTTATCTTAGAACCCTAACCCTAGAATGAATTTTAACCCTAATTGAACTCCAACTTTAATTGAACACTAGAAGCAGGTAATTGAATTCTTTAATATTAAAAAATTAAACCTAATCATAACCCTAATTGTAATTTTGAAATCTAACTATAATATATATTAAAGTTTAAGCCAAACCCTAATTGTACCCTAGCTTTAACCTAATTTTAACCTAAAATAGGGTTTTAGTTTATGTTTTAGTTTAGTTTTCTAGGGTTTAGGTCCAAGGATTAACGGTCTGAGTAAATTAGTTTTTTAGAACCTATAGTTTAGGGTTTTCAAATTTCAAAACTAAATGTGTCTAATTTAGGTTTTTTTTTGGTTTTCGATTTAGAATTTTATGTTGTTTGTTTCGTTGATGTTTTCGGTTAATTAAATGCAGTTTAAAAACTATTAAATATTAAATTAAAACAAACTAAACAAAAATAACTAAATAGTAATTATAAAAAAAAAAACTAAATAGCGATTATAATGCAAAAATATTGTAGAATTCAACCAACCTGGAGGTCGCTAGGGTCAGGTGTGTTGACAGGAGGAGGTGGCAATGAAAATTTGGAGAAATCCAGCCCTCCAAAATGCGTACGCGATCTGCTTCTCCCTCTGGCCCACAAAACTTGACTATGAAAATGATTTTCACATTCTCTTATTTAAAAAATTAAATAGTTTTTAGAAACACGTACGCATTATGAATGCATACACGTTTTATAACGCGCACACATTATGAATGCATACATGTTTCATAACGCGTATGCGTTTTAGGTTCGTGTACCCGAATCGTAACGCATGCATGTTATGGATTTAGGATCGAGTACCCGATCCATAATGCGTATGCATTTTTTGAAAATGTGTACGCATTTGGTGCGAGAAATTTTTTTGGGCCGAAACTTCCCCTCTTTGTGGACCCAACTTCTTGCACTTACCCTCATCCTCCTTGTATGAGATTGATGCAGTTACATCAATCCAATAAAGGCTTTAGATATGAGTGGTATGATACCCCTTTTATGTTTTCATTATCATTTGTCATTTATCTTTCCTTTAGTCCCTTGAGAGCACACATTCTTTATCATCTATCATCATAACCATTGTGGAGGTAGGAACACTAACAAAAGGTTTGACAAGGGAAATCCCCTATACAACACAACCTTTCTCCCTATGTATATTTTGTAGTTTTATAGGTTTGCTACTAATTGAAGTGGATTTAACATCTCAAGGATACTAAACCCTAATGCATTGTGCAAGGAATCATCATCAAGAAATTAGGGAACATTGATTAATTGATCTTTATCAAGCTTTAAATTATGATTTTTCTTGTCAAATACCTTTACACACTAGTAAAACTATGTAGGCCCTGAAGCTCTTGATTTCAACACTTCTAGACCAAGGCACCCAATGCCACTATCTTGCCAATATTCTCTAGATTTCAACATCAGGTTCCTCTTTGCATCTCTGCTCTAGATCCACTTTCTATTTCTTTCATTTTGTTATGTAATTTCTAGATTCTATTACACTTAGTTCATTTGACCTAATTCACCTAGTTTGATATAAGTCACCATATCAACCACAACACACACCAAAAAAGGGCCAAAACCCTAACTAACCTATTTGGATCTCCTTTGATGACAACAACCAAATAATACTACTTGGTTAATTTTGGTTCCCTAATGTTTATGGTGAAAGAGAATTCATCTAGTTTAATTCATTTAGGATAGATCTGTCAACATCTTACATGTATTTTATGTGACCAATATTTTAGGTTGTGGCTATTATGGATAGTATTTATGAGTTAGCACTCATTGAATTAGGTTGTATGAACATGAAATACTTGTATTAATTTAACTAGGTTTATGAGTAGATATTTGTCATGATTGTATTTGAATAATGTTACATTTGTTATTTACAATGGAGAGATATTAGTATATACTATTTTTTATCTTGAGGATTAAAAAATTTATTCGAGAGATGTATTTACTACTATGTACATAGTATACTATAGTTGTAAATTAGGATTACTACTTATGATTTAGTTTGGGTTCTCTATTACTAGAGTGATAATGTCTAAAATGAAATAAAATGAATGTGTATATTTTCTAGAACATTAAATAAGGATTTGAGCATCAAATTTATGAATATCGGTTGACTAACTAGTAGAAAATTTAAATTCATACATTATATCAAGATCATGACATTAAACTATAACTTGATAGCCTTAATATCATCCTTGATATATGCATACAAAGTTTAGAAGTTGAGATTAAGGGATAATAATTTTGAATGACTCTAGGTATTTGGTGAGTTGTGTGCGTATTCTATTGTATAGTTATAACATGTAGTTACACGTGTAGGTGACTTGTTTCAAAATAGGAGTTAAAAATATAAAATAGTATTATGTCATTCAAATTTATTATATTAAATTATGTAATGATTATGTCTTATTCACTGAACCTTGGTCAAGGTTATTTTGGTGAAATTGACCAATTATATGTATTTAGGTTACATAATTGACTTGCGATTCCTTTTATACTAGAATTCACTAGCTTTATCTCTATATAGTATTCTAGTATGACCATGCACATGAAGAGTTGGGTTCAATTATAATAGTATGATTATACATTTTGACTTACAAATATATCATTGTTATATGGAATCACTACTTACTAACCATTAAGGTCACATTTATTATAATTACCAAGTGTAAATATAATATAGATGATGAATTATACCAATATAATAATTTGGTTTCATCGTAGGAAAATAAAATTAAAAAGTCAAGAATATTGTTATTAGTAAAATTATTTCAAGCATATATCTTCATATGGTGATCTAATAGATATAGTGTTTCCCACTATCTTGAGTATGAAATAGTACCAATCATGGCTAAAGAAATTTCATAATTACTATTTTATTTCCCTTGAACCTTAGATGATTCTTATGTTCCCATCTTGATGCACAATGTGCTTTGTCAAGAAAGATATATAATATAACATTGAAACTGATATTATTAAATTGAATATTATGTTAGGACTCCACTTGGAGACATAAAAGTATGCTTGCATAATTTTTGTATTGTGACAATATATTGACTATTTCATTTTTTCCTATGCTTTGATATGACCATGCCTATCTTAAATATTGATTAATATGCATAATTTTTGTGTGTGGATTTGATTGTTGTAAGGTTAATAATTGTAAAAATCAAATTGGGTGGGACAATGAACCTAATTTTTTTATAATAAGACTTTCATATAAAGTGGGTATTAGTGTTATTTGAGTTATATAAATGTATACAATCCTATACTTAGCTTGGGATTCTAGAATAATGATCATAAACTTTGACATAAATAAATGAAACATTTCATACCAAATAGAAAATTTGAAGGGGTTTAAAGAGATCTAGTATAAAACTCTATCTATCCAAATGGGTATGTGTGGAGACTTGAATTGGTGATTAATTTAGAATTTTGAGCATTATGAGTTTTATGAAATGGTCACAGTTTGATTTTTATTATTTATAAGTAACCAACCTTATGTGTTAATGAGATGATTTTGTAAGGGAATCTAGGAGGTTCATGTTGAGTTATGAACTATAATAGGGTGAGGTTTAAATCGATATTTTGATTCCCTTGCATGAAAATGCTTTAGGATATGCTTGATAAACTACGAACATGCTTGGATTTTTTTACTAGTAAGAATTATATATTTGTTGGGAATCATTTAAAGGAACCTTTTTGAGATATGAAATAATAATTTAGGAATTTTTTAGTTTTATTATTAATTAATAAAAATTTAGGATTGGAATATTTTGGATTGACCATTGGTAAATGGTGATTTGTTGTACTAGATGGTTTTAATCCCTTCTATGTTCATGCTCATATACTATCTCACTTCTATGCAAAAAAATTATTGAGTGGTTATCAAAGCTAAGGTTTAGGAATTCTATGTGTTTGATACTTCCTCATATACAAGTGTCACAATGTTTCCCTTCATTCCTTACATATAGGATGCCAACTCTTTGTTGGGACCCACAAAGTGACAACAATTCGAAAACATATATTAATTTTACATTTAATAAATAAAATCAGCAATAGGAAAATAATTAATTAATTAATCATAGGACTCACTAAGGTTGAGAGACCTTAATCCCAACAATTATCCCCTCCATTTTAAGCCCTAATCAATTTTAATGAATTTTAATCTCTCTCAAGAAACTCTAAATAAATTAGTGCAACATCAAAAACAAGTAAAGAAACAAATAATCAAAATAATTATAGTCAATTATAGTCTACAACCTAATAAAAAATTTGTTCACATATTGTAAGATGTTTCTTATTTATTATCATTATTATATGTACTAAAACTTGCAATATCTTAAGGATACTCCTTCATCCTCCTTGTATGATATTGGTACAACTACAACAGTTCAACAAGAGCTTCACATTTGAGTGGTAAGACACCCCTTTTATGTTTTCATTATCATTTGTCATTTATCTTTCCTTTGGTACGCCAAGAGCACACACTCTTTATCATATTTCATCACATAACCATTTTGGAGGTGGGAATGTACCAACAACCTTTCTCCCTTTATATATTTTACAAGTATACAAGTTTGTTATTGATTGAAGTGGATTTAACATCTCAATGCTCCTAAATCCAAATACATTTTTCAAAGGCTTATCAACAATAAAGTAGGGCATATGGATTACCTGAGCTTTGTTGGACTTCAGATCCTAATTGAACTATTATCAAATACCTTCAAGCAATGGTACACCTATGTAGGCCCTAAAATATCAGATTTCAACACTTCTAGACTAGGAATCCCAACACCCTTTTCCTACTAGTTTTGCTCTAGATTTCAATGTCAGGTTCCTCTCTGTATCTCCTCTCTAGATCCACCTTTTGTTTCTTACATTTTATTCTATAATTTCTATATTTTATTACACTTAGTCCATTTGATCCTAATTCACCTAGTTAAATACAACTCATCATATCAATCACAACACATATACGCAAAAAGGGACCAAAATGCTAACCAACCTCTTTGGATCTCCTTTGAGGACAACAACCAAATAGTAACTCTTGGTTAATTTTGGCTCCCTATTATTTATGATGAAAGAGAATTGATCTAATTTAATTCATTTAGGATATATCTCCTTTCAACATATTACATTTTGTGAACCCACTTAGCTTACATTTATAGATCTTTTTATTTTAATCACATATATTATCAGATCGAATTTACTTGATTAAATTATTATATTGTTTGAATATTTTATTTACTATTGCATGCATTTTACTTTAGTATATAATTGTAAGTATTGTTCTCTCGTGTTATTTCCCAAACATAAAACCTAAAACATCTTCTATTCTTCTAACATTACATCAACATATCCATCTTGTCATCACCTTCTTCTAATAAAGTATTCTCTTCTTTTCTTACATCATTGATTGATGTTTCCTTTTAACCTTTGGTAGCCATTCTTCAAGTGATGATGAAGATAACACTTGTCCCTCTCCCAAGATATATATAATTTCTTCCCTCATTTTAACCTCTAATCAATTCTAATCAATCTTAATCTCTCTCTAACAACTCTAAAGTAATTAATGCAACATCAAAAGCAAGAAAAGTATAAGATAAGCAACATAATTACAGTATATTATAGTTTGCAACCTAAATAAAATTTCATGTTCATGTATTTTACAAGATGATTCTTATTTATTATCATTATAATATGCACTAATAGTTGTAGGATTTTAAGTATAGTCCTTCGTTCTCCTTGTATGAAATTGATACAACTACATCAATCCAACAAGGGATTCAAATATGAGTGGTAAGATGCCTCTTTTATGTTTTCATTATCATTTTTCATTTATCTTGCCTCTAATCCCTTGAGAGAACACACTCTTTATCATTTATAATCATAGTTTTTGTGGAGGTGAGAACACTAACATATGGTCTGACCAAGGAAAGCCCCTATATAACACAACCTTTCTCCCTCTATCTATTTTTTAGGCTTACATGTTTTCTTCTAATTTAAGTGGATTTAACATCTCAAGGCTCCTAAACCCTAATGCATGTTTCAAGGACTCATCATCAAAACATTAGGGAACATTAATTACCCATGCTCAGAGGGTTTGAATTTTGATTTCTTTTGTCGGAGACCTTTAGACACCGGTACACTTGTGTAATCCCTAAAACCCTAGATTTTAGTACTTCTAGATTAGGGCACCCAATGCCCCTATCTTGTCAATTCTTCACCAGATTTCAATGTTAGGTTCCTCTTTATATCTTTTCTCCATCTCCACTTTCTATTTCTTTTATTTTGTTCTATAATTTCTAGATTTGGTTACACAATTCATTTGATCCTAATTCACCTTGTTTAATATAAATCATCATATCAGTCACAACACACACACACACACAAAAATGGGACCAAAACCCTAACCAACCTATTCAACTCCTCTTTGATGACAACAACCAAATAGTACTAGTTGGTTAATTTTGGCTCCCTAATGCTTATGGTGAAAGAGAATTGATCTAGTTTAATTTATTTAGGCTAGATCTCCTTTCATCATCTTACATGTTCATGGTATCTCTATATTTTATGTGACAAATAGTTTAGGTTGTGGCTATTATGGATGGTATTACTGAGAGAAATCATTGAATTTTGTTGTATGAACATGCAATATTTGTATAAATTTCACTAGAATTATGAGTAGATCTTTGTCATGATTGTATTTGAATATGTTACATTTATTATTTAAAATGGGGAGATGTTAGTATACTATTTTTTGATCTTGAGGATAAAATTTATTGGAGAGATGCATTATACTATGGCTATCAATTAGAATTACTACTTAGTTTATTCAGGGTGCTCTATTACTACAATGTTAATTTCTAAAATAAATGTGTATAGTTTACAAAATATTAAATATGAATTTGATCATCATATATTTTGGAAGAGTCTTGAGCTTGTAAAGGGTGAGATTGGACTTTCGTTGGGAGCCCAAACTAATATGAGTCCATGTTCATTGAGGTTATGGTGCAGGGGCACCCATGAGATTTCATGCCTCTAATAGGCAAAAATAGTCAGTTGGTTTTGGTTTTATGTTTTCTTCATGTAATAAGGTCTTTTAGACCATTTCATGGTTGTAGAAGTCCAATTTGAGTCATTTGGTGCAAAGGAAATGGTAAACATAAAAGTTGTCAAATGCCATAGTTGCACAAAACAACTTCTGTATTCTATTGTTAAGTGGAAGGTGAACGATTGGAAGTTGAAAATTAGTTTGTAATTATTGTGAATTTTTTGGAAATGTATTAAAAAGGTTTTGTAAGGTTGAAGATATGGTTGGAGGTGGTGGTTGTTGAGAACCTTAAAGTTGGAATAATAAAACATCTTTGTTTTATGCATTTTGCAACATTTTTCTTTGTTTTGGTGATTGGTACATAAATGTACAGTCGTTTCATGGCATGAGACCAATTGGAAATGAAAGATAATTGAGTCTACTTCCTACTAATTTTTATTGCATTCAATTTCATTGTGTTCAAGCAAGTTGTATCCATTTTACTGTAAACAAGTCTGGAACCCTAGTTAAGGCAATAGTGAGCAATCAAATCAATTTTTAAAGGGTTTCGTACAAAGTAACCATAGCCCATTTTAAGATATGTTGTATAAAACCCAATTGGGTACCTATATTTGTGCTTACATTTTTTATCATGTCCACAATGAAAGTTATGACCAAAAAAATCAATTTGTTGCCCCACCTTCAAGGCTTAGAGAAGTAGGACAGTCAAAATTAGGGCCTATCCATACAAAACAACCCCCCCTTATTTTGGGATATGTTAAAGAAGATTCAAAAGGGTATCTTATTCTATGTTTTTAATTTAGGTGTCATGTCTCTCTTGAAATTTATGTCAAGATTTGTCATTTTGGAGCACTACTAGGAATTAGGTTTGTTTGTAAGGGAAGCCCAAGTCGTTTGTGAAACTTGAGTTCTTGTGAGTCATTTTGGGCTTGCACATGTTATTTTAACATTGTATAAGATTTATCAAGTGTTAGATGAATGGTTTGAATCACTATTGCATTATTGGAGTTTTGTGGCCTTGAATGAGCATTAGCCCATTTGTGGTGAAATATGGTATCAATTTCCTAAGTTCCACCCCTTCTCTATATCATTGACGAATATTGGTTGACTAACTAGTAGAAAATTTAAATTCATACATTATATCAAGATCATGACATTGAACTGTAACTTGGTATCTTTACTATCATCCTTGATATATTCATAGAGAGTTTTGAAGTTGAGATTAAGGGATAATATTTTTGAAGAGCTCCAGGTATTTGGTGAGTTGTGCTTGTATTCTATTGTATAATTTTAATGTAGTTACATATGTAGGTGAGTTGTTTCAAAATAGGATTTAAGCATATAAAATAATATTATGTCATTCTAAAAATTTATTGTATTAATTATGTAATCATTATGTCTTATTCACTAAAACTTGGCCAAGGTTGATTTTGGTGAAATTGACCAATTATATGTATTTAGGTTACATAATTGAATTTTGATTCAATTTATACTAGACTTTACTAATTTTATCCCTATATAGTATTCTACTATGACCATGCACATGAAGAGTTAGGTTCAATTGTAATAATATGATTGTATGTTTTGATTTATAAATATATAATTGCTATATGGAATCATTACTTACTAACCATTAAGGTCACAATTATTATAATTACCAAGTGGAAATATAATCTAGATGATGAATCATACAAATATAATAATTTGGTTTCACTGTAAAGAAATAAAATTAAAAAGTTAAGAATGTTATTATTAGTAAAATTATTGGGCATATATCTTCATATGGTGATCTAATGGATATAGTGTTGTCGACTATATTGAGTATGAATTAAGTATCAATAATGTCTAAAGAAATTTTATAAGTATTGTTGTATGTCCCTTGAACCTTAGATGATTCTTGCGTACCCCTCTCGATGCATGACGTGCTTTGTCAAGAGACATATATAATATAATATGATTAAATGATACTTGATATCATTTATGTTAGGACTCCAATTGGAGACATACAAGTATATTTGCATACTTTTTGTATTGTGACAATATATTGACTATTTCATTTTTCCTTGTGCTTTGTGATGACCATGCCTATATTATATTGATTAATATGCAAAAATTTTGTGTCTTGATTTGATTGTTATAAGGTTAATAATTATATGTATAAAATTGGGTGGGACAATGAAACATTTTTTTATATAATAAGACTTTCATATAAAGTAGGTATTAGTGTTAGTTGAGTTATATATATGTATACAATCCTATACTTAGAATGAGATGATAGAATAATTATCATAAATTTTAACATAAATAAATGAAACATTTCATATCAAGCGAGAAATTTGAAAGGGTTTGAAGAGATCTAGTATGGAAGTCTATTTATCCCAATGGGTATGTGTGGAGACTTGAACTGGTGATTACTTTGGAATTTTGAGCACTATGAGTTTTATGAAAGGGTCGCAATTTGGTTGTTTATTATATATAAGTAACCAACCTAGCCTATGTGTTAATGAGATGATTTTGTAAGGGACTTTGGGAGGTTCATGTTGAGTTATGAATTATAATAGGATGAGGTTTAACTTGATATATTGATGCCCTTGGATGAAATATTTTTAGGATATGCTTGATAAACTAGGAACATGCTTGGATTTTTTAATACTAGTAAGAATTATTTATTTGCTAGGGATCATTTAAAAGAACCTTGTTGAGATTGGAATAATAATTTAGGAATTTTGAGTTTTATTATTAATTAATGAAACTTTAGGAACAATGAATATTTCAAATTGACCATATTGGTAAATGGTGATTTGTTGTACTAGATGGTTTTAATCCCTTCTATGGTCTTCCTCATTTACTATCTCACTTCTATGTGAAAATTTTCTTGAGTGGTTATCAAAGCTAAGATTTAGTAATTCTATGTGTTTGATAATTGAGAGATCAAAGTGAGGAGAACTACATGTGACTTTGATACAATTTGGAAGTAGTTATGTAAATAATCCTTGGGTGAAGGATGTCATTAACCTAAATTGGTAGTGAATTTTTCAGGGAATAAATCCAAGGTTTAGGGTTGTTACTTAGATACATAATTCCTCCCTCCTAGTATTATTTCTAGCTTGAGACTAAAATTTTCCTTGAATAGTCATAAATTCATCTTCCCCATTAACATGTCCCCACTATATAGGTATGAGCCAAAAAAGGCACCCATCCTCATCTAGTTTATCTACTTTGAGGTTTGTAGTGATTTCCTTTCAAATATAACCTCTATTCTTGGATGGATTTTTAGAGTCACCATCACAATGGTCTAATGTGAATGTATGAGAATTCCTCTACACTTATTAGTACTAAAATAATTAGAGTTTATGTGTTGAACACTATGAAAATGTGTCTTGGCTCAATGAGGAGTATAGGAAGGTATATGTTAGGCTCAAGAATTAGTGAGTTCTATTCTTCCAAGAAATAAGAGTATGATAAACATAGATATGACATTTCTATGAATGAGTTATAGAAACATACAAAATTTGTGTTTACTAATATGTTGAATTAAGTCATTCGCATCTAATGGTTTGAACAACCCTTATTATGTGTGGATGATCTAGCTACTATAATTATTAATTATCATGGATCTATATGTTGATTTTAAGATAGATCTCCTTATAATTTCCATTATAAGTAGTGGGAAAGTAATAGTGAGCATTGTTGAATATGGTATGTATTATTTAGCTTTCAAAAACCTATGAGACTATATGTGTATAGGTTTCTCAATCACTTTATGTTTGTATGTTAAAAAAAAGCCTACCAAGTTCTTGTGGATCTTTGTGATATCCTGATTATGCATGCTTGACTATAAGATGGACCCACATGTTAGAGTCGAGTCTGATATAGGTACATGGGTAGTTGGCTATCCCCAATACTATGTAGGCAATCAATGTTATATATTTATTCATTATATATTAAGGATTAGATGTCATTTACCAATATTCTAGAGATACAATATTCTAGGAGCTATGTGTGTTATGATACACAAGGGGTTTTATTGAATATCACTAGTATCATGTAGGTGAAATATGCTAGGAGAAACTCTTATACCTTAAATTTTAACTAACTATCACTGATGTCCAATGCAAATGATGAATGCAAAGATTCACCCATGGTATGACATGGCTTAACTAGATTTCACTAGTACTGGGTGTAGGTGATAGATGGAAAGAGCTACCTCATACTAAGTGGGACTAACTTTCACTAGTGAAATGGAGGTAATATCTATTAAGATCCATTGACTCACATGGTTCAACAAGCTATGAAAATATTATTAATAGCCAAATGTGTTTTTTTTTGTTATAGTTGTGACTTTTTGGTGACTACCATAAGTAGTAAGGATGCTCACTTGTCTTCATAGTTGATGGTGAATTGGTATAAATGATGGGACCCATAGTGTAGCATAGGATGAAATAATACTAGTATTTTTTCTTGGGATGTATTTAAGGGATTATGAATTAAAGAACTAGGTAAAGGGGAAGTTACTTGTAGTAAGGTTCTAACCAAATATTTTTGCTACTTGGTCACTGTGTGTACATATAATGATATTGAGTTATTCACATTGTGTATGTGTGTTGTATGCATGAGAAATCCACATAGTGCATATTTCATAATGCATGAGTTATTCACATTGTGTATGTGTGTCTATGGATGGGCTATTCATTATGTATATGTGATGTATACATAAGCTAGTTGTATGGGGTACATGTGCTAGTCACACTAAGTTTATGTGATGCATGCATGATCAACTTGCAATGTACATATTTGATGCACCCATGAGTTATTACATTTAATGTATATAATGCACATGCATGATTTAGTCACATTGTGTACATATTTTGTATGTATGAGGCAATCACAATGTGTAAATGTCATGCATGTATCAACTAATCACTATATAGATTTGTATGTTCATACATTGATATTGGCATACTAGTAATAATTGACTAGAAAGTATTTGTTAGAGTACTATTATATATGGATTGATTTTAAGCATTAGTTTAATTATTTTAAAAATAAATTTAATAAAAAGGTTAGAGACTTAATCTCAAATCTGAGGATGATGACTTTATGTTATTGGTGTATGAATTGTAAAGCCTCTAATTATTAAGAAGTGATATGTATGAAGGGTCATTATGAATGAGTCCTTGATGTTAGGTCTAAGTGTAGGGATGATCCTATCATTAATACGAGAATACCATATTTTAGTGTAAATACAAATCATGATATAGAGTTGTTTCCATGACTATGTATGGTAAGGATTTGAAGTTGGGACTTCCAATTTGGATAGAACATGTTTGGTTGATTAGGATAGTACAAAAGATACAATGTTATTAGGAAAACTAAATTTCTAGTAACTAGGGTGAGTTATCTATATACATTAAACATGTCATGAGCCTAGTGGACTCAAATGCACTAGCCCAAACCTCCAAGCAACAATGCATAAAGGATCTCAACAAAGTGAAGTAGGAGGAGTGGTGAGTACAACTAAACCCTTTAGTCCCAAGGAGAAAGGCTAATAAGAGAATTGATGTAATGCTATCACAAGGTAAGCATTGAATCTAGTTTCATGGAAAAGTTCAAAGACACGATTGATGAAGAGCTTATTGCACTAAACGGTCACCTAACTTTGTTGTGAAGGATGACTAGGGTACCATTTGTTGTTCTTTTGTGGAACAATATTATTTTTTATGGTAACCCAAACTTGCACTTGAAGTAGATCAAAGCCATCAAGTAGAAAAGACACCTTTTTGTGTAAGAAATTTAGGTCCTCAAAAAATACAATGAAAAATAAGTGTTCTTCCACTAAATTTACCTAGATAAAATAATGAAATAAAGGATTTAAGAGCTGATAAGTAGGAGGTTTCTTCCACATCGTGTCAAATTATGATATTGCTATTAGGATTCAACCATGTAGTTTTCGAGTCAAACTCATTGACCTATGATTCATGAGTAGTGGTTCACAAGAACCCATCTCTCATGATAATGAATGGTCCACTTAGCACTCATTGCATTTAGGTGATGCTCATAGAGGTGAAGCATTGGTCTGTGTCGGGAGGTCACCCATCCCAGTACTGCTCCAGCTCAAGCGTGCTTAACCACAAAGTTTCCCCCAAGGTTAAGCCCACTTAGTGGGGAGGGAGAGGGGAGGGGGAGAGAGGGAATCAAAGTGGGATTGGGGGTGAGAGAAGGGTTGGAAGTGGGGGTGGGGGAGTGGAAGTGGGGGTGAGAGAGGGGGAGATAAGGAGTGGGAGAGGGAGGGAGTAGGAGTAGGAGAGAGAGGGAGAGGGGGGAGATAGGGAGAGAGGGAAAGGAGTGGGAGTAAGAGTGGGAGAGAGAGAGCTAGAGGGATTGGGAGTGGGAGTGGGAGAGGGAGAGGGAGTGGTGGAGAGAGGGTGATAAGTAGTGGGAGTGTGAGAGAGAGGAGAGGGTGAGGAGGGAGAGGGAGATGGAGTAGGTGTGGGAGTGAGAGGGTAGAGAGGGGGTGAGAGGTAGAGGGAGATGGGGATGGGGTGGGAGTGGGAGTGGGAGAGGAGGGAGAGAGAGAGAGAGGG